>OZ018331.1:114025320-114337820 GCA_963969495.1 Ceratothoa steindachneri | reverse complement strand
ATGTCGCGGAAGGCCGCCGACTGGAATTTACCTTCAGAGGCGGATAACCTTTCAACGACAGGTTTCCTTTGAGTGAATTTCGTTTCACTCTCGCTTCGTGCATGAACACAGCCCCTGGTACAGATGATGACCCGTACGTCATGCTTCGACACCTGGGTGAGCGAGGAGTGGCATTTCTGTTAAATATGTTTAACAGGAACTGGGTAGAGGGTATCCTCCCAGATTCCTGGTGAATCGCTTGTGTGCTCGCTTTCGTAAACCGGGGAGAGATCACTCTACCCCGGCCGGTTTCCGCCCAATCTCTCTAACCTCATGTGTGTGCAAATTAATGGAGAATTTGGTAAATGTTAGGTTTACCTTTTTTCTGGACAGCGGAGGTCATCTGTCTTATGCACAGTGTGGCTTCCACAAGTTCCACTCCACGTTGGATGCTCTGCTCCGACTAGAAAATGCCGCCTGCGAGGCCTCCCTTCGTAGACAGCACTAAGCCACGGTGTTTTTCGATCTGGAGATCTGAAGGCCTATGATACCGCATGGCGATACGGTATCATGGACACTCTCCACACGATGGGGGCGAGGGTTCGCCTCCCAATGTTTATATTTCAATTTTTGCGAGATCGTCGATTCCGCGTACGGGTGGGGGGAGCCCTCTCCGGCCCAATTGAGCAGGAAGAGGGTGAACCGCAGGGGAGTGTCTTCAGTGTCACACTCTTTGCCTTGAGCATCAACGGTATCACTTTGGTGCTGATAGAAGATATTCTCGCTACGCTCTACGTGGACTACCTTTTGATCTCTTTTGGCGCTTCCCAGATGCCAACTCTAGAGCGTCGACTCCAACATGCATTGAACCGCGTCTTTCGCTATGCCGAAGCGCACAGGCTTCGGTTTTCCTTGGCTAAGACTAAGGTGTTGAATTTCTGCCGCCATATACAGCTCTACCCTGACCCAGTCTAGTTTTTTAATGGGGTGCGCCTGGAAGTGGTGAACTCGCATTGTTTCCTTTGCCTTGTATTTGACCGACGCTTCATCCAGGAGGTTCATATTCGCAGCCGTAGGGTTTCTTGTTTCCAAGCCATGGATATTATTCGTTCTGTGACGTTCAGCGACTCAGGCACTGATAGGTCTACTGCCTTACTTTTTCATCGATCCTTTATTCATTCAAAGCTTGATTACGGATCCGATCTGTATGCATCCGCATCCGAGTGTGTATTGCGGAAGGTGCACTCGATTCACCACACTGGCCTTCGCTTGGCGATCGGTGCCTTCCACACTTCACCCATTGAGAGACTACTTGGCACTGTTGGGAAGATGCCACTCGCTCTACGCCGTGCACAGTGCATTTCTCGCCTGCACGCGCAAGCCCGGCGCATCCCTCAGTCGTAACAGCTCTAACTGCATCCACTGCTGAACTTGAGGGTGCCTATGCCACCGAGAGACGCCAGTCATACTCTAAGCCCTTCGGATTTAGGGCCAGAAAACTCCTTCGAGATCTAGGTATAGCTCTCGGGCCGGTGGCGCCCCTGGTTCTGCACAGGACTCTCTCCCTGGATGATACCACCTTCACTATTTGTCGCCACGCCTCTGCTCCCAAAGCTTCTACAACGCCGGTAGTATTGCGTTGGCCTTTTTGGAGTACACTTCGTGTCACGCTGGAACCATGCCAGTGTATACGAATGGCTCAAAGTCCCAAAAGCGGCTCGGTTTCCACGCCGTATCCCTTTCTGTTTGAAGTCAGTCAGGATCTGCCAGGCGCTGCCTCTGTCTTCACAGTTGAGCTGGTTGCAATACACCGCTCTGTACTGGAGATACCGCGACGTGCCCGGTTCGGAGACCGGATTGTGATTTATATTGAGTAACAAAGCACCCTGAGTGCTCTTGTGGCATTGGAATCTCCGCATCCTCTCGTTTGCGATATCCGTTACGCCACGGTTTTGGCGAGCCTGGCGGATGTCGAGGTTATCTTCTGCTGCGTTCCTGGACATGTAGGAATTGCGGAGAATTAGCACGCCGATGAGGGCGACAAAGAGACCACGAGGACTGTGCGTCCAGACCAGCGTTTCGCTCTTCCTCACACCGGTTACAGTGAGGAATACGGGCTGCCCTCTTGGCGGCTTGTAAAAGAATATGACAGATGCTCGAGGGGAACTTAAAGTTACGTTTCATTGCGCCGCGACTGTTCCCATGGACCTACCCACCATTGCCGAGACTGCTTCAGGTTGCTTTCTCTCGTCTCTGGATTAGACACACTCGTGGGACGCACCACCATTGAATGGAGCGCCTGCTTCGACCATACTGTGAATACTGCGTTCTCCCTCAGACTGTTCGGCACATTTTTGTTAAATGTCCCACTCTGGGTCATCTCGCACGTTATCTGTCTTAGTACCGTGACTAGTGCGGTTTCTACTGCTTGTCCCTTGTCACAAGGAGCCACAAGGGTTAGTAGTACCTCAAAGTACATTGCTGACCATACCGTAGAGGTACTACTTTGGGAAAGCCATAACCTATAGCATAAGAGAAAGTATAGCACAGATGAATGCCCTCCCCACCCACATCTTCCACCCGCATTTGCGGGCCAGAAAGCTGAAACGATACCTGAATGTGCTGGAATAAAGAACACAAACAGGAATTTTTTATAAAAAAAGTTGAAACCTATCTACTTTACTCATATCTATAATATATACTAAGGTGGTACCATCTAGGTTAGGGTGTGGATTATCTTGTCAAGTCGAGTTTTGAACTGTTCAACTAACGAACTGTTCACCCCTTCTGGCGGTAGATGGTTCCACGTTCCGCAGATTTTGTACGAAAAGAAGTATCCGCAAATGCTAGTATGGAATTGCGGTAATTCCAGTCTGTAACCGTGGTTACGTGTAGCATTTGCGTTCAATGTGAACAGCCTCCTGTGATCTATGTTTTTAACTTATCTCATTATCTTAAAAGTTTCAATCAACTGGCCTCTTAACCGGCGGATAACATTTCTGTCTAAGGGAGGGGATCAATTTTGTGGCTCTCGCCTGTACCCTTTCCAGTCGTTCAATGTCCTTCTTCAAGGTTGGGGACCAGAATTGTACGGCGTATTCAAGGTGTGACCGGATTAGAGAGTTGTACAAGGTGAGAACAATCTGCTTATTTCGGAAGCAAAAATTCCTCTTTATGTACCTTAGCATTCGCTGGGCCCTCTTTTCCACCTGGAACAATGCCTGGAGAACTTTAGATCACTGCTGATTAGCACGCCTAAATCTTTCTCAAGGTTAGTGGTATTTAGTTGTTTGCTTAGCAAGGAGTAGTTTTCCCGAGGGTTAGCATGGCCGATGTGCATTACCTTGCACTTGTATAAGTTAAAAGGTAATTGCCACCTTTTTGACCGCTCGCCTATCCTGAGAAGGATATTTTGCAGGAGTTCCACTCCTTCTCGCGAGCTCACACTACCTCCTAGCTTGCTATCATCGGCGAAATCGGCTATCGAGCATATTAGTCCGTCGTCTATACCATTGATGTAAACGATGAACAATAGAGGCCCAAGCACTAAGCCCTGGGGCATCCCGCTACTGATTGGCATCCATTGCGAGGCTATCCCAAGAGCCAGTTTTCTATCCATTCGGCCACCTTGCCGGTAATGCCAAGGGCGCGGACTTTATTTATCAACCTGCGGGGTCGTACTTTATCGAATGCTTTTTGAAAGTCCAGGTATAAGATATCCACAGCTCGACTACGGCCATACTCACTCAAAATACTGTGGACAAATTCTAGTAGATTAGTGAGACATGAACGGTTCTTGTGAAATCCGTGCTTGGAATACAAGATCAGGTTGTGCGACTCTAAGTGATGCACTATACTGTCTGTGATTATTCCCTCGTGTAGTTTGCCTACGATGGATCTCAGACTAATAGGCCCGTAATTACCCGAGGATTCGCGGTTCCCCTTCTTATAGATGGGAGTTACGTCTGCTATTCTCCAGTCTTCCGGCACCTCTCCAGTTTCCAAATATTTGTTGAAAATAGTGGTGAGGTGTGGAACGACCTCTTCACTAACTTCTTGGGGGACTCTGGGAAGAAGCCATCCGGACCTGGAGACTTATACGGATTAAGGTTCCCTAGTCTGGCTACTACTTCGTTTCTCTCTAAGACTATTTCGCATAGGTTTTCGCCCCCTTCGAGATGAACCCCAGGCCTCGGAGCTGGACCGTCAACTTCCCTCGTAAATACGCAGGCGGAGTAGCCGTTCAACACGTTGGCGATGTCTGGCTCTGACTTCCGTAACACGCCATTACCATCTTTCAGCGGCCATATGCTATGGCGAATCGGTTTGCATGAAGAATTTTTTCGGGGCCTCTTTATAGAGGGAGGCAACCCAAAATTCCTCGGTGCGCTTAGCTCTGCGCACCAGTGCTTTAACTTGCCTATACTTTTCCCTGTATTGAAGAAGACTTTCTTCATTACGGTTGGCTTTCCAGTTATTGTAGGCAGTTTTCCTGTTCCTTATCACTGCGGCGATGCCTCGATTGAACCATCTTGGTTGGAGAGGATTGCCGCTCCTTCTGCTGTGGGCACACGCAGACTGTTGGGTCATAAAATTTTCTTTAAACGCCAACCATTTGCCCGAGGCTCCTTCTCTTGTTGCGGGCCCAAGCCGAGCTAATCGCATCCCGAAAACCCACAAAGTTCGTTTGTCGAAAGTCGGGTTTAAAGATAACGACGTGAGAGCGCCTCTCACCTGGAATGTGGACGGAAAACGTGACTGTGCGGTGATCGCTCCCAGACACTCTCCCAAGCTGAGTCCGGATACCATGTCGTCCTCAGTGGTAAACACCAAGTCTAACATGTTCTCACCCCTCGTTGGCTCTTGTACCCATTGTATCAGGAAGTTATCCTGAGCGAACTCAATCAGCCTTCTTCCTTCCGCATCGCCCGTCCAGTTCCTTCAGTCAGTCTCACGGCAGTTGAAGTCACCAATGACCAAACTCATGCGACTATTTATCAGGTCGGTGAGCTTTGCGTACAGGCTTGAGTCTAACTCTTATGAATGTCTTTGCGGCCTGTAAACCACCACTACTCGATAAGAGGAGCTGATACAGTCTATGTCTAGTGTAGATAGAGGAGAGTAGGAAAAGGGACAAAGAAAAAATAATACCGTAGGCGAGTTTCAAACAGCTTCCCGCGTTGCTGGACCACTGTTAGCCAGCGGAGAATCCACTCGGCCATCCTGAGTCTAAAAAAAAAAACTCATTCAAACGAAGCTTTTGAGCCGCTCGCCTGCACTTCCCGTACGCTATACAACCCCCATCCTAGAAGTGGAGCATATTTTGAAGAAATGAAGAGAGTCCGTTTGGAAATGTTATCCAAGTGCTAACGCTCCCCCTCCCGGATCTGGGCACCATTGTAGATAGAAGGGAGAGGGAAAATGGGGAAAAGAAAAAAATAATAGCGTAGGCGAGTTGCGAACAGATTCCCGCGTTGCTGGACCACTGTTAACCAGCGGCGAATCCACTAGGCCATCCTTAGTCTCTAAAAGACTGATTCAAACGAAGCTTTGAAGCCGCTCGCCTGCACTTCTCGTACTCTATACTAGCCCTAAAATTTCGTGAACAGATCTCACATTGCATGCAAAGGCAGGGAAACAGTTCCGGACCTATACCATAACTCCGCCGCCCTCTCGACAAGGTCGGTCACGGTGTAATATTGTATAACCGGAGATCGCAAACTCACCGTCGAAATTTCTCTTGTCAGTATGGATCCACGTTTCTACGATCGCAAAGATGTCTATTCGGTTATCGGAGGCCAATACAGCCACAAGTTCGTCCCACTTGTTCCGTATCGACTTCGCGTTAAAAAAAAAAACTTTTAGGGAACGCTGGCTAGTCCGCACGCTCCCTCCGCTAACGCGTTTCTTGCAACTCGGATGGAGTGTTGTTCTGGGAAAGGGACGTATTACCATGAGCTTCCTCTGACTTGCCTGTATCTTCTCCACCTGGGACCGGTTCTTCTTCACCGGCAGGGCTTCCATTACTCTCGGGTTGCGGTGCAGCAGGGCCTCTTGCAGTAGAATGTCCCGCAGTGAGCTGCTCTCGCGGCTCGTCTTGAGTCTCCTGTTCGGTGGTACCCGTCGAGTTACCGTTTGGCTCGTCCCGTGCAACCCTCAACAACCAGAAGGCATTCCTGTCGATTAACTCGGCCAGAAACCTCCTTCATCGGTCGTTTAGGTGGACCCCGTCCTTCGTGTATAGGTAATCTCGTCCGAAGAACAAGTCAACCTGGTCTACAAACTTAACTCCTGTCAAGGCACAAAGGTAACCTAGACATTCCTTAATGCCAAAAAGTTCGCTATTTGCGTGCGCTGTAGCAAACTTCCTGGGTAGCATCCCCACGAGCATGGCCTTGCATGTTTTTGAGAGAAGATCCTCTGCAATCTTCATCAATGTCTGGACTATATGTTCCGTTAACTCGACTCTACCTCCTCTAAGGAAAAGGTCGTTTCAACTCACCATTGAGGCAAGTACAGAGCTCCTGGAGAAATTCCGTACATTCCTAACTTCGTCTTGCAACGCCTCGTTATGCCTCCAGGCAAGACATCGTACTTCCCATCTGTGGCACTTCCCCCCACCCAGGTGGTACTGAAGACCTCGCAGCTGAGAGTCTCCCACTATTACGCATTACGTGCCCTCGTCCGACAGGACGGCAGAGCGATTTAGGGTTCTCAAGGGTCCTCTGCTGCTTCTTCTTCTTCTTGCCACTTTTCTTTTTCCTTCCTCCTCAAACTCTCTCTCGTTTGAGCTCGCAACCCTAACCTCCAGTGAACCCTCCACTGCCGTTGCAGATGTGCTCGTCTCGATCGGTTTACTGTTGCTCACTGGTACTTCCATCCCAGCTACTACCTGCCTTTTCTTCTTTCTTCTTCGAATTGGTTCGAAGATTTACTGCAGCAGCTTCAATGGGAGAAACTGCAGCCCCAGTGTTATCGTTTTCGATATTATGTGGGTTCGTTCGAGCTGCGCCCGAAACAGGAGTTCCCGCCCCCTCAAGGGTTGCCGCGGATATTACGACGTCAGCATAATTTGTCTCTGTTTTTCGACCCCCTCTTTTAGCCCTGCCCTGGTCTTTTCCGCGGGCTCCCTGTCCGGATTGGGCGGTACTGCTCTCTTGCATCGTGTCTGCGGCATTACTGTCCGCCACTACAGTTACTCTAGTCTCGTTCCCATTCCCTGTAGGTGACCTCGAGATGACACGTCTCCTGAGTTCGCCAACTGCCTCTTAAAGTTGGCCCACCTGATTCCTCAGGTTCGTCAATTCCACAATGAAGTTTTCTTCGAATTGACCAAGTTGATTTCTCACGACGGCCAGTTCGTGCTTCCCTCGTCTTCCTCTCCGTTATCAATTCTATGTCGCATAACTTGCAGACTCTCTGACGAGTGATCTTCTTAAAGTTTCCCTCTTTAAAATCTATACACCAACGAATACCTCCGCGCCTTGGACATTCAATTTTTAGTTGTTGGGCACCAGGCATTTTTCTCTATTTACTTTTGTGCTTTTCTCAGCTGACTAGGCGCTCGCTAATATCTTCGATGCTTGTGACCACTAAAATCAGAGGGAAAGGTTTAGTGCTGGGTTTCGCGCAAGCCGCATCCGCCTACCCTGCAGGTCTTTCCAGCCCCTCCCCATTCGCCTGCCACACTAGCCGAAAGGGTTTCCCCATAGGCTAGACGGTCCCAAACGAGGCGCAGCTTACGGGCCACAGACACAAGTAACTTCTCACTGGTTTCTCGCCAGGAGTGACAGGAGAAGGAAAGCCAAGGTCGGGGCCGTACTAGGCCCTACCGAGCGGCCAGACTCTTAGCCCAGGCATTTGAGGGATATCTTGCCATGATAAGTGACCTAGACCGCGACCTTTCAGTTAGTCTGGCAGCCAACTAGGCGGGAAAGTTGTGACCAGTAACAGCCCAGCCTAAATCACCAAAGGACGGTCACAGGGGCTGGTCAGACATTATGCGTTAGTGGTGGGCTTTTCAGGGCATACTAGCCTGACCACATTATTCCGTCCCTTGTCGGCCTGAAAATTCTCCGCCCCAGTCTCTCACAATCTGTGAGCGTCAATTGGTGTTATTTATAGATGTTCCAAAGCCTCTATTCTGGTGCATGCGGTAGACGGATTCGTGCACACCGACTTGTTGACTTTACGACTTTTGGGAGGAGCCTGGCCTCCTCCACTTTATTTTCACCCTTTTGTAGGTCTGATGTTCCTGATAACACGCCGGATTTTCCTAGTCTGCCAGTAGATTAGACAACGAGTACCACTATCATCCTCCAGGAATACAATAAACGCTCCTAGAGAACCACCATAAGCCAAATTAACTAAGGCTGCATCCGAATAAGACTTTAGAGAACAAGCTTAGGAAAAACTAATCTCATGTTGTCTCTTGAACTATTAACTTATCCAATCTGACCAAATCACCAACAGTTGCCTTGTTAGACGCAAAACTCAACTGACAAGTTTCACAAGCAATGTCTGTTCTGGTATGTGTTGCAATGCATTTCAGTTCTCCAATTAAAGCTCTGTAGTCAGTCTTGTTTTAAGAAGAGCACGCTGACTGATACAGACAGGTGTCAAAGTTGAAGCATACTGGAACTAAACAAGACCCTTTGATGTAATTTCTTAACAACAGCGTTCTCAAATGCAGGAGTTCCTGCCAAGAGAAAATCATCAACGTAGACACAAATTATGTCCTCAAAATTGGTGTCATTGTACCAGGAACACAGAGAATTATCTAACGAACACATGTGAACACCGATCATCAATTATTCATCCTTCACGCTTAAATACCAAGTTCTGACTGAATCCTACAAACAGTAAACTGTCTTCTTTAATTTCCACAAGTTACCATTGAAATATTCAGGAGGTAGTTTCAAGTAAAGCTCACGTTCAATGACATTGCCCTGCAAATGAGCAGCCTTGATGTCAACAGCGTAACACTCCCACTGCTTAGAAGATGCCAGAGACAAAGCCAGATTCTCTGCTTCCCTGGAACAGGTAGGCGAATCCTTGTCCTCTTCAAAGCCACGTGTTACTAATCTCACTTTAGTAGCCGTCTTATTATCTTGCACTTTCTCATTTATCACCCACTTTAATGATACATCTTGAAAAACATTTTCATCTTCTTCATAAACATTGTTGTTTCTCCAGTGTGGCATTTCAGCTTCTTTCACTGCCATTACATCATCACTATTAAACATTTCAACCATCTCTACACTGTCAGGTATCACAGACAACTCAACAATATCATTGAAGTCAATCCAACTAACAGTACCATCAGAATCGTACCTGACGTTGAAACAATTACGATATTTGTTACTGTAGCTTTTCCCGCTCTTCTTATCACCTTACCAGAGACAAGGTCATCAGTAGCTGAACTCACACCCTGAAATCGCTGTCTAACTTTGATTTGGGGCGCAGAGTTACCACTGATGCTAACGCAACTATTTTCATGTTGATTCTCATTACCATCAGCCATCTGATGCACTTCAGCAGCCTCACCACTGCCGTCGTCGTCGCTTTAATGGCTGTAATCATCCTCAACATCCATAGGACGATGTCAGTTTTTATAGACTTCTTGCTCAACAGCAACGGAATATTACCTCAACAACATCTGTAGTAATTTCCCCACGAATGTTATTAATCCAACAAGGAATTGCTAATTTCTTCAAAGAAGGTACATAGTCGCGAATCACCAAACGTAAATGTTGAAACAGATGGCTGCTCTTTAATAAATGACTGGTCATATTCAGATAGGGAATTTAGGTATCGCTGCAGCCTCAAACTACAACACACTGTAGCAGAAAAACCGGTGTCTAGTATAGCGCAGCCTTCCAACTCTTCCACCAATGAGGGCAGCTTAGTTTCCCTTGCTTCGTTGTGTATATCCCCCATAAACATTGATAATTACACACTTTCAGTCTGATAATCTTATTCAATGACCCTATTATTATTATTCTCATAAGAATGTGGACACTGACGTGCCCAATGATACTTAGAATCACAAACTGCACACCAAGATACTTGACCATTACGTCCTATAGGATTAAGCTTACGAGCTCGTGACTGCGAAGGGTTTTTTTTTAATTTTAGGAGCCTATCTGGCCACTACCCACTTGGGCACAAGTGCTGCGAAGGGTAGGATTCTTGTCCATTTACCGCACGGTCCACACTACTCGTACTACCCTGACCAGGCGATGCACGACCACCACGATAGGACCTCGACCACGCCGTCCACCACGAGTAAACAATGCCTCACCACTAGTGGGCTTGTCAGCACAAAACACTGGCGCACTCTTGATATTAAAAATGGGCATCAGTCGTTGTGCTCGAAGCACGGATATCATGACCAAAAGCAAGTTTTAGAGTAGATTTCATATTAGCATAAGAAACCTCACTGATAGCTGCACAACTAATTGTACTTGATTTTCAGGAAGTTTACAAGAAGCCAACAACATAAACACCATCACAGGATCAGGAAGATTCATATCTTTCTGCGAAAACTTGAAATACATGTGCTAAAATTCGCTCACAAATTTATTAATGTTTACACTTTCCGACCTACGAAAATTGTAAAAAAAAAAAAATTCATTTTGGGAGCCATTCTGTCGACTGCCTACTTGTGCATAAGTTGCCGTACATAACACAATCTACTACTAGGCTATATTAAAACACAAGAGAATATGTAAATAACAACGATAAAAAATGACAAAGGCAAAAAAAAAAATAACGAACAAAGCAAAAAGGCAAGGAAGTGCGCCCCGACGTCGGGGATAGGCCCACCTCCCCCTTGCGCAAGAACATGCGACCCAGAAAAAAAAGCAGTCAAATAAAGGGCAGGAGGCCAGCCTCCTCGGGACGAACCCGTCCCGAGTACAAGGGACAAGCGGTAGCGGCCTCGCTCGTCACGGTACTGAGCACAAAGATTACCCAGACTGGCCCATTTAACAAGAATGTGCCGAACAGTCTGGGGGACAACGCACAAATTACAAAGAGCTGTAAATGGCCGACGACCTTTTTCAGGTAACAACAGTCCATCTAGTTTCGCTAATAAGATTTCACACCGTCATCTTTTTTTTAAAATCATCAACACTGATTTCTGAAGAAGAGTGAATCGTTAACGCACGTTGTTTTCGGCAATTCAGAAAGTTCGCACCAAATACCAATATCTTTGTTCCAACTGTCATAGCACCCATCATTGGCAAGTTTAGGCGGCCATTTCGATAGACAGGCACCCGCATTAGCGCTTTCCATAACATATGCCATGAGGTAAGAGTACTGCTACCACTGTTAAGAACATCTGCGCACGATTACCTCTGAACGACTGCGGCAGAGCTGGCACCCAGCCGCCATTACCCCGCCGGCGGTGACGTCACACTCCCCGACAGCACGGCTATGACGTCACGTCACAAACGATTGCACAGCGCGCCATTACTCCCAATGCATTGGGAGGTTGAGAAAATCTCTATATGATCAGAAAATTCCAGAATATGGTCATTTACACGTACTTGGCTCACAGGTTCGAGCTAAGATGGGGCTTAACAACCATGCTCGCCATTCAGGCGAAATTGTCCTCGAATTTTGAACATAAATGATGGTGCCGGCATAGCCACTTCATATCTATACTAGAAGCGGTGAACAGAGTCGACGGCCCAAGACACCCGGTGCCTAATACTTGCCTTAGTAGTAGTTAGGAAACTTACGGTTTAACCTGATACTCAACTATGTTATGGTAAGAGACCGAAAGTGCATCGAGCCACCAGTGTGGATTAAAAGTTGGAAGAGGGCAGACGGCGAGGGTATGTAATATAGAACAGATATAGGTGGGTAGGAGTAGGGTGATCTGTGGACTATTATTATTTTGACACCCCCAGCACTTGGTCAAGGCGGGAGGACGACCAATTGCTCCAAGTACTATGTGTAGCAAACTAAACAGGGTACCTACCTGCGGGTGCCAGCCCAGTAGACCGTGGGCGAGAAAGGAAATGCTGGCGAAAACAACACGAGGGGTAAAGCAATGTCTCAAAATATCCGATCGGAAGTTATTTAAAAATATATTTACCAGTTCAAAAACTGTACTCAACATACAAATGTACATAAATGGCACATATGAATGAATAGACTATGATGTATTTGGGAATACAAGTTTCGGAATTTGTAAAGATCATCCGATATTGTAACTGGATTTTAGCACCTCAAATAAAAAAACCCTACCTGGCCTGTAGAAAATATACAAAGTGCTTAAACATTCCTGCAGATATTAAAATGGCAAAAGCTAAAAAAAAAAAAAAAAGCGAGATGACGAGAAGAAAAATGTGTTACTAATATTCCAGCACCGTGATAAGTTTATCATTCTTTATCTTGTTAATAAAGTAAAAATTTGTGTAAAAAATATATCTCGTATCGAGGGAATTCTGCAAGCATGGAATGTCTTACACTAACAGCTCGGGTAAAATAAATTTAATTCCAATAAATCACTTAATAACGGCAATTATGACTATAGTATACATACAGATCTATTCCAGCGCCAGAATTTAAGCATATTTATAAGTAGATTTAAATTCTTTTAGCTGATTGCATATTTTGATCCTTTTCTTATATACCCAGAGTAATTGTTAGCCTCGGAATGAAATATTAAACTAGAAAAATAATGGTTTGGAAAAAAATTCTAGAATGACAAGTGAAATTGCATTTTTATTGCTGGTGCATTACTAGTCATCACTGATGTAAAATGGGAGGCACTAGGAGTCTAAAATTCATTACATACCTGATTTTATCCTATAATATTTTATTCTATTTTGAGGTGAAAAGTAAGGCGAGGGATGTGTCAATTCTTATGACGAGACAAATTTTCAAAATATGGCATAAAAGCACTTTGTAAAAGTATCATCATTATTAATGAGGAAAGCCATTTACCATGGCAGCAATTTAGGGCATGGCAATCGGAAGTAAAGAAATAATCATCTAAATGTTGCCATGTAAGACGGAGACGAAATACTCTATTAAGAGAGGTTCAAGAGACCAAAGACTCCTCGCTTCTTAAGGCTCTGCTAAGATTAACGTTTCTATGGGATCAGAGCATGAATGCAATCACCGTATAGTCACAGCGCGTCGGAGGTCAATATAGTCAACACATGCATGAAATATGCAGAGACGCTCGGCTCAAAATCCTTTCATAGATAAATAATCCGAGTGCGTTCAGGATAGAGCAAGAAGACTCATCGTTCGAGCTGCCTTAGAGCAATTCAAATCAGAAGGTTATCATAATGTGTTTAATGCAGTGGAACGTGCTACCTCTGGAATGCCGCCATTGGGTCCACTCTCGACCGGAAAGAGGAGTTAAAAATATCTACATGGATTCGCCTTTAAACAAAACTTCCCTTATTTTATCCATTTACCCAATAAAGTGACTAAAAAGAAAAAAAAGTTAGTTTTTTTTAAAAAATCAACTGCGAAATGCAGAGAAATATTACAATTGATTAGTCACGACCAAATAAGTTAGTCTGTAGCCATAACAATAGACCAACTATCCTTTGTCAAAAGGCATTTTTTCGTGAGATGGGAGAGAGGGAGGGCCAACCTGAAGGGTGTCCCTTATAACCCCAGATGTTATCTAGAGAGGTCTGAATTTTCACTAGAAGAAGGGCTCTTGCTTGTCGGTGATGATGATTTTCTTATTCTTCGTTTCAGCAAATGTTGACCAAACTGAAAGGAAAGATCATCAGATAGATGGTCGTTAGATTTACTGGGGATTTGTGGTAATAGCGTTCATTTGAATTAATGAGGATTTACCAAGTAACACAAGGACATTAATCAACCTGATATCAAATAACAATTGAAGGAATATTTAAGCAGTGAAATAAACATAACAAACCGGAGGGAGAGTGGGCTTTTCATCTTCAATCCTCGGGGTGTGAGGCGATCTTGGGACCTTTCGGAGAGTAAATAGCGACTGCGTAGAGGTGGGTGGTGCCGAGGTCTTCTCGGGGGAGAAACTATCCCTCCGACTTCTTCTCCGGGTTTTAGGCGTTCCTTCGGGAGAAGAGAATCCGGAAGGGGAGTCGTCTTTTTCTGGGGAACCCACTTGGAATTTGGCAAAGCGTTTTTTAAGGGCAGCTGCAATCAAGGATACTGCGTCCCCAGGTGAGGGGGATCGAGGTCTGCCACGAATCGGGGTTCCTCCCGGGGATCTAAGAATAAAGGGAAGAAAAGGGATTGTCAACATTTATAGCTTTCCCACAGATTTGGGGGAGATGGGCACCAAACAACAAATTACCCCCCCCCCCACTTAATGCCTCATCAAGCAGAAAGCCCCCCCCCCCATCATATTGTCCACAAGAACAACCCTTCAGAGCGATGAGGTGCTATGGCACTACGCCAATTCAGGATTCACTCCATGGTAGAAAGCCAAAAGCATGCCCTCTCACAAAGCTCTCCACGCACATCTATCAGAGATTTGCTCTCCAGTCAGTCCTCTCTCTCTCTCACGCAGATAATCAACACACATTTTAGTGTTTCTAAGCCTTCGCACACTTCGACACCCTCGTATTTTCTCTTAACGCGTTTATTTCCAAACATTCTTCTTAAATGGTCATGTCGCAGAACACTCAGTCAAAACTTCGTTGACATCATTCCTACACCATAAACATTTTTTTATTTTAGGAGCCTATCTGGCGACTGCCCATTTGGGCATAAGTCTCCGGAATCACGACAGCCTAACACTAAGCTACTTTAAAATAAGAATATGAAAACACGACAATGATAAAAAAGGAAGATCGTAACAATTAAGAAGCAATCTCCGGGGTCGGGGGGATGTCCCCTCACCCCGGCGCAGGAGCGTGCGACCTACAAAGAAAACAAGAATAACAAAAAAATAAAATCTAATTAAAAAAAGGGGAGAAGGCCGGCCTACCCCCAAAAGTGTATAAGTCCACCAGTAAATGTGCAAGAACTCGTCCCGAGTACAAGGGACAGGCGGTAGCGACCCCACCCATCCCGGTACCGGGACAGGTAAGGTGCACGAAGATCACCCAGACTGAGACATTCGACAAGAATGTGCCGAAAAGTCTCGGGGACGACGCAGACGTCACAATAGGGCACTGGCGAGCGCTCAATCAAATGACGGTGCGTCCCGCGAGTGTGCCCAATTCGGAGACGACAGAAAGCAACCTGAAGCCTTCGCGGCAATGGGGAGTAGGTCCATGGGAATAGTCGTAACCCAATGGCACGAAACTTTAAGTTCCCTTCGACCGTCTCCCATCTTCTTTGCCAAGCAGTCCAAAGAGCTGCCCGTATTCCTGCCATGTAGTCAGTGTGAGGAAGAGCGAAACGCTAGTCCGGACGCAGAGTCCTCAAGGACTCGGACTCTTTGGCGCGCTCATTCCCCGCAATTCCTACATGTCAAGGAACCCAGCAGAAGATAATCTCGACATCCGCCCGGCTTGCCAAAACCGTGGCGTCACGGATATCGCGAACCAGGGGCTGCGGAGATTCCAATGCCCCGAGAGCACTCAGGGCGCTTTGTGAATCGCTATAGATCACAATCCGGTCTCCGAACCGGGCACTTGAGATAATCTCCCGTACCGAGTGGTGTATTGCCACCAGCTCGGCCGTGAAGACAGACGCAGCGCCTGGCAGAGCCCCGCTGACTTCAAACAGAGGGGATACGGCGTGGAAGCCAACCCCCCTCTTCGGACTTGGAGCCATCAGTATACATTGGCACCGTTCCAGCGTGACACGAGCAGTGCTCCAAAAAGGTCGAACGCAATACTCCCGGCGCTGTACAAGCTTTGGGAGCAGAGGCGTGGCGACAAATATTCAAATGTGGTACCCTCCAGGGTGGCGTCCTGGGCAGAACCAGGGGCGCCACCGGCCCGAGAGCTATACCTAGCTCTCGAAGGAGTTTCCTGGCCCTAAACCCAAAGAGCTTAGGGTATGACTGGCGTCTCTCGGTGGCATAGGGACCGTCGACATCAGCTGCGGATACAGTGAGAGCTGTTGGTAACTGAGGGAGGCGCCGGGCGAGCGCATACAGGCGAATAATGCACTGAACACGGCGGACAGCGAGTGAGATTTCCCGAGCATAGACAAGTAGGCAAGTTAACAATGGGGGAAGTGCGAAAGGCACCGGTCGCCAGGCGAAGGCCGGTGTGGTGGATCGAGTCTATCTTCCGCAATACACGGTCAGCTGCGGATGCATAAAACTCGCATCCGTAGTAGAGCTTCGAACGAACAAAGGATTGATAAAAAAGTAAGGAAGTAGCCCGATTAGCGCCCCAGGCCCTGAACGTGACGGAACGGAGAATATCCATGGCGCGGGTGCAAGAGACCCTAAGGCTGCGAATAGAGCCTCCCAGGTAAGGCGTCGGTCAAATACAAGACCAAGGAAACGGTGCAATTCAACAACTTCCAGGCGTACCCCATTAAGAAATAAGTCTGGGTCTGGGTGGAGCCATGGATGGCGGCAGAAGTTCACCACCTAGGTCTTGGCTAAGGAAAACCGAAACCTGTGCGCTTCGGCATAACGAGGTACACGGTTCAATGCCTGTTGGAGTCGACGCTCCAGAGTTGGCATTTAGGCCGCGCCAAAAGAGATCGAAAGGTCGTCCACGTAGAGCGTAGCGAGAACATCTTCCGGCAGCACCGAGGTGATGCCGTTGATGCTCAGGGCAAAGAGTGCGACACTGAGGACACTTCCCTGCGGGACACCCTCTTCCTACTTCATTTGGCCGGAGAGGGCTCCCCCCACCCGTACGCGGAATCGACGATCTCGCAAAATTCAGATATAAACATTGGGAGTCGTCCCCTCGCCCCCATCGTGTGGAGAGTCTCCATGATAACGTATTGCCATGCGGTATCATAGGCCTTCTCCAGATCGAAAAACACCGTGGCGTAGTGCTGTCTACGAAGGAAGGCCTCGCAGACGACATTTTCCAGTCGGAGCAGAGCATCCGACGTGGAGTGGAACTTGCGTAAGCCACACTGTGCAGAAGACAGATGGCCTCCGCTGTCCGGAAAAAAGGTTAATCTAAAATTTATCAATTTCTCCATCAACTTGCACACGCAAGATGTTAGAGAGATTGGGCGGAAACCGGCCGGAGTAGAGTGATCTCTCCTCGGTTTGCGAAAGGGGAGCACAGTAGCGATTCGCCAGGAATCTGGGAGGAGACCCTCCACCCAGATCCTGTTGAACAAATCTAAGAGAAAGGCCATGCCTCGCTCACCCGTGTCGAAGCATGGCGTACGGGACATCGTACGGACCATGGGCGGTGTCCGCGCACGACGCAAGAGCGGAACGCAACTCACTCACAGTAAACCTGTCGTTGAAGGGTTCTCCGCCTCTGCAGGTAAAGTCCAGCCGGCGGCCTTCCGCGACATCACGACGTGCATTGAATGCTGGAGGAGTAGCATCCCGGCTAGAGATTGCGGAAAAAGCGGTCGCGAAGGATTCCGCCACGGACGCGGGATCCGAGATTTCGGTCCCATTCTCCTGGAGAACAGGATGGGAGTCCTGCGAAAACTTGCCCCCGAATCCTTTTGACTCGCTTCCACAACTCTGCCAGAGGGGGCTTCCCGTTAAGTGAAGACACGTATGCCCGCCAAGAAGAGCGGCGGGCGTGTTTCGAAATATACCGGAACCTAGCCCTAACCCGACGAAATTCAGCGACAGTGAAATCGTTCGGGCGGCGATTATAGTGCATGTAGGCATAACGCTTCTGTTTGAGGGCCATCTCACACTTGGCCGACCACCACGGGAGTGGTCAGCGTGCAAAACGGCCAGACGTTCTGGGAATAGTAGTCAGGCCCGCGGCGATGAGAGTGCCGGAGAGGAACTCTACGGCCACATCTACCGACCTAAATTCCTCGACTGAGATAGAGAATTCAGTCATTTCCTGACATGCAGGTCACCGCACCCGAGCCAAGGACCACCGAGGTGGGCTCGCAGGCGGCAGTTGCCCTGAAAATGATATTTGAATGTGAAAGTGATCCCTACCATGGAGGTCATCGACCACCCCTCAATCAAAATCAGGCTGTGCATCCGAAGAGCACAAAGATCGATTAAGGCAAGAAAATGAAGCGGTTCTCGGGCAGTGATGCATAAACTAATCCACATTTAGGACACCTATCTCCAGCTCATCAATCAGGGCAGCAAGGCCTTGAGTCCAAGGATTAATCAAGTAGTCTCACCAGAGTGGGTGTCTACCGTTCAGATCACCGAGCAAGAGAAAGGGCATCGGCAACCATGCCACAACGCGGCAGATCGCCGCGTCAAAGTTGGCTGATGGTGGAATGTACGTGGAAATAACAGTATATGTCCTATCCAGGTACAGCTTCACAGATACTGCCTGAAAGGAAGTATCTAAACCAAGAGAAGAACGGAGAGATCATGTCGGGTGTAAATCGCGCATCCCCCAGCCAGGCCCCTATCTCGTGGTGGTTGAGTCGCAAAACCCTTATACCCCGGGAGGGCGGGCAGGGGGCACGCGCCTAGCATGGTCTCCCTGCAGAAAAATAGCTAACGGGGAACGGGACGAGACGAGCCTCCGCAGCTCTTCCCAGTTGGCCCGGAGTCCACGGCAATTCCACTGAAGGAATATGCCCTCCAGGCCTAGGTCGGAGACGCGGGGACCGTCTTCAAAAAGAAGACCCTCCCGGAAATGGCCGTATGCTTCCCGGAGGCAGAACCCCGGGCGCTGTCGCCTTCGAGGACTTATTAGGCGAGGTTAGACTCGCCATGCGAGTCTTTTCCTCCCTCCGCCTCGAAACCTTAGGCGGGCGTTGCGGCTTCAGAGGCGGGGGGGCCTCTTTTCGAGGATCCACCGTCTCTGAGCCACTCAGCCCACTACTCGGCGTGGGCAAAGGAGCCGAAGATCCTTTCTTGCTGTCCTCCTTTCGGGGTACAGCTTTATGAACCCCGGAAGATGGCCTGGCGACCAACTGCAGGGGTGTTGCCTCCTGTGACTCTAACGACGCGGTGAAGTTGCGTGGCCGTTTCGCCTTACGCGAAACGGTCACACTGGGAGCAGGGGGGAGGAGCTCTGGTTTTAGCCGGGGCTGGGTGTGAACCCTTTGTGCCGCTAGCTTTACCAGGGGTGCTCATTGGCCTGGATGGGCCAGGAGCAGAGGGTGTCTTTCTAACCATTGAGGCATAAGACGTCCCAGGCAGTGTCGGGCGTGCCAGGACCAAGTCCTTAGCCTCGCGGAATGAGAGTCGACCCTGGGCCTGAACGGACAGGATTTCGTTCTCCAGGAGATATGCACCACATTGCTTCGAAGAAGCAGGGTGCGGCTCACCGCAATTGACACACTTGGCTACACACGATTTGGACTTATCGTGTGCGGCCTTGGAACAATTCACACATACTTCGGGTGACCCCGACTTTGCACGTCTACATGAGCACTCGTATGGCCAAAGCGGTGACAGTAATAGCACCTCCGCGGCAATGGCACGAATGCTTTCACACGGTAGCGGTACCAACCGAGACGCACCGACTCAGGGAGTTTGTCACAGTCGAACGCGACGAAGAGTGTAGGGGCTAGTCTCGAGGCCCCTCCCTGTTTTCTGATCACACGTTCGACCTTGACCGCCCCATAGTCGGCCAGCACAAAGTTGATGTCCTCTATGGAGTAGTCAATGAGTTCCCTCGCATAAATTACTCCTTTCACAAACTTCATGGTAGAGTGCGGCGTCACACTCACTGAGGTGCAGGAAGTGTCCGAACAACACTTATCTTGGCTGCCTCGGAGGGATTCGCCGCATTCGCTAGAAGGCTCCCGTCCGAGAAACGGGTCACCTTCGGCTCTCTACCAATTGCACTAGCTATTGCTTCCCTCTGATGGATCATGTTGCCCTTGGCCAACATGCTGCCATCAGTGGAGCGAATAACGAGGAAGCGTTTAAAGCCAACGGGCTCGAAAATGCCAGGTAACCTCTGAATGAGGGGCTCCGATGTTATCGAGGCTCCGCCCTGCGCACTTTTCGTCTTAGTCATAGTCAGGGGCTCCGCACCCGGGGAGGCAGGGTGGCCGGATGTGCCGATCTTGGCTTGGTCGCTTATTGAACTGGCTGCAGACACATCTGTTACCGCAGCCCTCGCGGATGGAGGAGCCCCGAGTCTTCTTAGTCTTTTTCTTCTTTTTAGGAGAGGAGGGCGGGGAATGAACCCGCTTCTCACCTCCGCCGGCGGAAGCCCCTAGGCCAGATGCAGCAGCCTCGGCCAGGTCCTTCTCCGAAATAGGGAAGGTCCTGGTGGTCGCAGGGGCACAGGTCAGAGGAGATCCCTCCCCTCCTTGTACTGCCTCGGAGGCAGTACATAGGACCTTGCATAGGGGCGAATTCGGGTTCGGTGCTTGGCGAGCCCAGATTCCCCACCATTGAAGGCCCTACCGTCTGAGGCTGGGTTTCCTCAAGGACCATGTCTATCACAGGAGGGGCCTCGAGTTGGCCATCCCCTCCCAGGATATCGCAGGTCCCCTTGGCAGTGTCGCCAGTCTCGTGTGGGGAGGCACAGGTCTTGACCTCGGCAAGGTTTAAAATTCTTGCCAGCAGGTCTTTTGAGGGAAGCGACCGAAGGGGCCTGGCTTCCCTCTCCCCCCCTAAGGGGGTTTGCCCTACCGAGCCGCTTTGATGGGGAGCCGTTGGCTATGGGCTGCCTGCTGTCTTTTTTGGCAGTCCCCTTGGAAACAAAAGGGGGGACTGCCGCTGGAAGCAGGGAGGTGCCCGAAAGCACCTCCAGACAAGGGGGTGAGGGGGAGTCCCCTACACCCGTTGGCGTAAGAGAGGAGTAAGCCTCCTCTCCGGTTAAAGAAGTATGGAGGGTCCCCTGCGCAAGCACAGGAGGAGGGGAACCTCCATTTTTTCGGTGGAGCTGCCTGAGGGCGGCTCCGTTGATGAGCAAGGGGAAGTTGAGGGTTGGGGTTTTTTTTTAGGTTGTCCATCATTGTGCATGGTGGCCCTAAATTTTCTGCGGGACTCAATAGCTCATCACCTCTCACAGTTGCCCGCACTGCAAGAGGTGCATACAGGCCTGCCAGAGCCAGGTGCCGCCATTCAGGACCACCCCTCCCGCCTGGTGGCCTGGCAGTCCATCGGCATGGCGGCTCCACCTTAGACACGGTGTAAAAACAAAGATAGATGGTGAAGTGAGAAGAAAAGGGGATATGAGGAAGGTATGGGTGGGGATAAAGCAGGTTGTTAAAAACCCACCATCCCAAACCGGAGCTCAGGGGGTAGGGAACATTGTCCCCTCCCCCCTCAGCCCCAATCCGGGATAGTTGGCTGAGAAGGTCAGCATCTACCCTGTGAAATTAGAGGCTGACCAGAGAAAGTTGTGGGAGAAGTTGTATGAAAAGCAAGGAAACAGCGGGGAAACACTAGTGTCTGAAGGTAAAAGAAGAGGCTAAGCTGGGGTCGGACGGGGTGCCGAGTCCCGTCAGCACGGCGTCCAGGATGGCAAATCGCCGCGGCCCTTACGGGGTATACCATAAACATCTGGTATCAAGTAGTGCCTTACTTTATATACCCTTCGCAAACCATTTTTTTTCAAGTTCTCCATTTGCATTACTACCACTCAGATCTTTACTTCTTCCAGATACACCGCTATATCGGTACAATTTTTTTTTTTTATTCTAAATGGTTATCTGACGGGTGTCACAAGTTTTAATCAATCCAGCTTATCAATAGGCTACGTTAAAAAAGAAAACTTCAAGAAAAAATAAGTGGAAGAGGCATGCTCCAACATCGGAGGGCGGCCCGCCTCTCAGCGGCGCCCGAACATGCACCCGACACCAAGAAGACCTCAAATAAAATGGAAGAGGAGAGATTCGTCCAAAAAGTCAGAGTCGTGTACACGACCCCGTCCGGGGTACAAGGGACAAGCAGTAGCAATCCCGCTCATGCTGGTAAAAGGATAGGTAATGTGCGCAAAGATCCCCCAGAATGGGACATTTAACATGAATGTGCCAAACAGTCCTGGGGACAACGCAGTCGTCGCAGTGATATGCAGGGGAGCACTTCATCAAATGATGGTGAAGCTGGCGAATATGATCACTTCTACGACGACAGAAAGCGCCCTGAAGCCGCCGATGCATTAGGGGTACATCCACGAGAACAGTCGCCGCACCATGGCACGCAACTTTAGGTTTCCGTTGGCCGTTTCCCCATCTTCTTCGCCAGGCAGTCTAGGGAAATGAGGAGGGTGGGGAGTAGGCCCGCTTCTCTCCATCTCCTGATGGGGTCCCAAGGCCCGACGGACCAGCCTCAGTCATATCCTTCTCTGAAATTGAGGAATTTCCCAGCAAGGGGACACCAGGCGGGGCAAGAGGTCCCTTCTCTCTTTGTGAGTTCTCGGGGGGGGGGGAGCTCGTGTTGCCTCGGGAGGACTTTACAAAGGGTCGGACTTATGTTCGGTATCTGTTAGGGAAGACTCTACTTGCCCCCATTGTGGAGGCCGGGAACCAATGCGGCGCGTCTTCTGCCTCACTTTTGTCTTTAGGGGACCAAAAGAAGAGAAGGAGGATCCACTGCAAGTGGAAAGTCGCCTGGAGGCAACTCTCATAAAGGAAATGAGGGAAAAGCGCTGAAACAGTATTATTTAGCGAGGGGTAAACACACCATTCGCTAGAAGGATCTCGGAGCGACTGTTAAGAGGAGAAGGAGGGGGGTCACCTGGATTAAAGAAGTGGAGCTTATCGATGGATGATCTGAAGATGGCAAAAGGAAAACCTATTTGCCGCAGACAAATGGTTGGAGGGGAGCAAATCAAATTGGTCAGAATTGTGGTGCCGCTTTTTACCTTAACCACCAAGATAGGACGAGGATTTGCTGAGAAGGACATAGTCCGAAATGTCAAATTTTGAGAACCTGCCAAAACATCCAGCGGCTCCCACCTTTCAGGTATCCACCCTGGGTGTCTTAAAGGGTGGTGATCGAACCGGTGCAGCGACCAGAAGTTGCCCAGTGGACCAGTCTCAGCCCAAAGGCTGCAGCTCCCAACTAAGCTGCCAGAGAGGCAGGGCGACAAGGTAGACTTCCTTACTGGATTGTACTAATTGTCGACGGCCAGGTTTGGATCTGTTGTGGCAGACCCAGAGAAACGGGGCACGACATTTAGTAGGCGTGGAAGCCAACAAGGCAGTAAAGCCCATCTGCCATAAGCAGTAGACTTATGCACCTGAGAATAGGAGCCCATTAGGGAAGGAGTTATTGGGGCAAAACCCCCTATTTTTCCATTAATCGCACCTCAAAGCCCAGGACCCTTCAAGCCCTGGTTTCTTGGACCTGCAGACATTAAAGAGCGGTTTATAGAGGTTCCAAAGCCTCTCTTTTGACACGGCATGACAAAGGGTTGAAGGGATAGCCGTAAAAAAAGAGGAATGCTGAGGAAGCACCCCAACAAATTACCCCCCGCCACGTCAGTGTTCAATTCAAACCCAGCGAGGGGGCTTGCCTAAATTGCACTCAGGCTGGGATGACGGGCAGCTCCGCCATGTACCTAGTGTAATAAGCTACATAAAACACCCTCCTATGGGGTTAGCAGTAGTGATGAGCACTACACTGCCCTAGCCTTGTGGGTTTGTTTTCTTTTATCTTAGGATCTAATCTGGCAGCAGCCAATTGGGATAAGGTAAGAGAAAAAAACAAAAAAAAAATGCAAAACAAAATGAGAAGCAAACCATCAACAAATTAAAATTTAAATAAAAAGGAGGCTTTCCTGATTGAACCACAATTAGGGGCATAAAAAGCCTGGCCTAACATAGGGGACAAGTGGTAACCGTCTCGCTACTGGGATAAGTACTGGGTATCTTGTTTGGGTGACCAAAGATGGACATTCGACCAAAATGTGACGGACAGTGTGGGGACAAAGTAATCTTTGCAGAAAGGCTCAGATGAGTGGTCCATCAAATGGCTCTCTCTCTCTCTCTTTCTGACCTTATGGGAAAGCAGTTACAGTTTGTCTTGTTTTGAAGTTCATAAAGAAACTGGGAAGGAGGATACATGGTCGAGTAGCAAGCAAAAAAAATACTACTTGAGGTGATAGTGACAAACTTCTTAGAATGCATGTGAAAAACAATTATCGTAATGAAAAAGAGGATTATAACATGATAATAAAAAAATGAATGTAGCACAAAGTGTGGCACTCACCTGTCAACTCTCTTTAGCTTCACCTTATTGAGGCCCTTAAGTACCTCTGTCATTGAGACGCCATTTTCAGTGGGTCGCACAGACGTAGGATCTTCAATGGGATTTGTGTGTTGATTAATGGCATCTTTGTTTTCAGCAATCAAATCAGAGAAGGATTTGATAGAAGGTAATGATCGATTTACTGGAATAGGTGGTGGGGGTGGAGGGGGGGGTGGGGGTGGAGGGGGTGGGCGTGTGGTAACTGGAGATGATGGGGGTGTAAGGGGACGTTCAGCAGCTGGACATATTAAGGATGCAACACGTGCACGTAGATTAGCTAATTCTTGTTCAAGAGCAGCGATCCTAGCTGAGCTATCACAGTTGAGTTCATTATCACTTGTTGAATGTGGGAAAGAAGCTAGGAGATGTGATGAACGTCTTGTTGATGGTGGGCTAAGAAAGAAAAATGACCATTAATGCAAAAAATGTAACCCGTTTGAGTTACATTAAAATACTAATTTTGGATGGGGGGGAGGGTAGAGCATAATGATGGCTAATTGGTGTTGGTATGCACCACTTCTTTTTTTTTTTAATGAACACTTTATGTGGCAAAAAGTGGTGGTGGTAGTGGTGAACAAAAAATAAAATTGCAACGAAGTTTGGAAATGTGAAAAATAAGACCTGAAGGAAATTGATGTAGGTAAAAAGGTAGGAAGAGAAGAGAAGTGAATGGAAAATCCATATATGTAAGAAATTGGAGAAATGAAAGGTTGAAAGAGGGGAAAGGGGTAAGAGGAAATTCTCATTCAATGCATAAAAGGCGAAGGAAGCGAACTTGGAGAAAAATGTTCAAATAAAATATTGAAACAGGTTAAGGATGACACAAACTCAAATAACAGTATGGTAGAAACCTCCAGGTAATAATACATCCAAAGAGCGAGGTATTCACCAATACAGATACACTTATAAGGAATCTGTATGAAATAAGCAAGTTTGCTTATTCAATTGAATCTAAGGTATATGTAAGTTACCTCGTTAATCTTCCTTCTACAAATGAGTCATCGATAGTACCTACCTCTTGAAGATAATATTTTCAAGATGAGTAGTTTCATAACCACTCTCAGTGATGTTTTGAGTTGTAGATGAGAATAATGAATCACAAGATGTACTAAGGCTTTTCAGGGCAACATACCTAGAGAAATAAAGAAAGAACTACAATTTGAAGACAATAGAAATAATAACTTTAATATCCCAGTGGTAGAGGATAAATACCCCCACTATGATGTAAAAGAAGGCAACTAAATATGTATGTTCATACAAAAAATAGTTAGTGTTTAGTACAATAATAACAGAAATGCATTAAATGCCATTTGGGTTAGGGTAGGAAATATAGCAGTACTGACCTGCTTCTAGGTAGTCCCTGTGGTAAGTTCTAATGGACACTGAATAGCTTATACATTTATAATTTCCATACCCTGAGTGATAAGAGGCATGGTAAAAAGGTTCCAAAGGTGGTATCTTGGGAAAAAACATTGGTGTCCCAGATCTGGGTTACACATAACTGTTTCAGTAGAAAGGAAGAGGAGAGAATCAGAAGCAAAAGGTTATTGAATCAATGAAAGGGAAGTATGAGAAAGTGTTTGAGAGAATAGAGGAAATAAGTTTGGGCATGGAGATGAGCAAATGTGGAACAAATTTAAGTAAGCAGTGGTAAGTAGGGCAAGGGGTGTTTGTGTGTGTACCAGAAATAAAAAAAATAAAATGTGAACTATTTCCAAATGCTTAATGCTGTATATGTCAGGGAGATGTGGTTGAATGCATACAAAGAGATGCAAATGAAAGTGAAACAAGTGATTAAACAGAGTAGGAAAGCAGAAAATAAAACAGGACAAAAGATGAATGAGGATTTGGATGGGAACAGGAAGCTATTATGGAAAGAAGTGAGAAGGGTGAGGAACAGGGAGAAGAATAATTGTGTGAAGATCAAAGACAAGAATGAAAAATAATGCAACTATAAATATGATTGGCTTCATGGGTTTAAATCAAGTTATGGAAGAAATAAGCATCTAAAAGGTTGATAGTGCTGTGAGAGGTCTGAAAAATGAAAGAGCAGCTGGAGTAGATGATATAGTCTCTGGGAAGTTAAGAAGTGGTGGTGATTGTGTTATAGAAGGGAAAAGAATTTGGTAGGGGTTTTACCACCAATCTGCACTTATTTAAGATGCAGTGGGGACTTACTTATTACTGTGGGATCCAGACCACAGGTATGGGAGCCAGTGTACTCCATTCCATGATTAACCACACACAATGTGGCTTAAATTCACTGTAATCAGAAGCAGTGTTTCCACTCAGCTAAGCTATAGCCCTGTTATGGAATTGGTCTGGTGAATGTTTTGTTGGGTATTTGAAAGTGAAAGAGTGCATGAGGATTGGAAGTGCAGTAATAGTATCGCTGTATAAGGATAAAGTGGTGAAAAGTGAATGCAAATACAGGGGGATAAATTGTGATTGGGTGTATAAGAAGGATAACTGGGGGTTTGATGAGGTATGAATGGGTAGGGGGTTGAGAGCAGATAGGGCATGTGTCTATCGACTATTTGCAGAGAGCCTATAAAAAAGAAAAGGGAAAGAAATGTGTATGCTAGGTTCATGGATCTGGAGAAAGCTTATGATTGTGGAGATAGAGAAGAGTTATGGCAGGTGCTAAGAAGGTATGGTGAACTATTAGCTGGTGGCGAGAGGATCTATGTTGTAAGGCATGCATTAGAGTGAAAGATAGCTAAAGTAAGTGATTTAACATATATGGATGAGGTAAGTCAAGGATATGTGATGTTGCCAGCCATGGCTGTTTAATGTCTTTACAACAAAAAACAAGCAACAATAACAATAAAAAAAAGGAAAAATGAAAAGGGCAGCAAGCACGCTTGGGCGTTGAGGGGAGGTCCTGGCGCAGGAACGTGCAAACTACAAAAAAAAAAACACTTAGATAAAGTGGAGGCCACCCTCATCCAAAATGTAAAAAATCCACAAGTCAGTGTGCATGAACTCGTCCCAAGTACAAGGGACAAGCCGTAGCGACCCCGCTCATCCCGGGACCGATAGGGGAAGCGTGTGTGAAGATCACCCAGGCTGGGACATTCAACAAGAATGTGCTGAAGTCAGTGGGACAACACAGTCGTCACAATAAGGCGCAGGCGAGCACTCCATCAAATGGAGGTGCGTCCCACTAGTGTGTCCAATTCGGAAATGACAGAAGGCAATCTAAAGCCGTTGCAGCATTTGGGGAGGTAGGTCCATGGGAACAGTCGCGACACAATGGCAAGCAACTTTAGGTTCCCCTCAACTGTCTCCCATTTACTTTGCCAAGCCACCCGTATTCCTGCCATGTAATCAGTGTGAGGAGGAGTGAAACGCTGGTCTGATCGCCCGGTCCTTGCAGACTCTTTTGTGCACTCATTCTATGCAATTCCTACATGTCCAGGAACCAGGTAGAAGATAATCTCAACATCCACCTGGCTCGCCAAAACTGTGGCATCACGAATATCGCGACCCAGGGGATACAGAGATTCCAATGCCCTGAGAGCCCTCAGGGACACTTTGTGAGTGTCTATAAATCACAATCCAGTCTCCGAACCAGGCACATTGGGTAATCATCCATACCGAGCAGTGTATTACAACCATCTCGGCAGTAAAGACAGACACACTGCCCGGCAGAACCTGGCTGATTTCAAACAGAGGGGATACGGTGTGGAAACTGACCCTGTCTAGGGACTTGGAACGATCCGTATACACAACCACGGTTCCAGTGTGACACGAAGTGTGCTCCCAAAAAAACGAATGCAATAATCCCGGCGCTGTACAATCTTTGGGAGCAGAGGCATGGCGACAAATGGTTAAAAGTGGTACCCTCAAGGGTGGCGTCCTGGGCAGAACCAGGGGCGCCACTGGCCCGAGAGCTATACCTAGCTTCCTGGCCCTAAAGCCGAAGGGCTTAGGGTATTAACGGCGTCTCTCAGTGGCATAGGCACAGTCGAGATAAGCTGGAATGCAGTGAGAGCTTTTGGTAACTAAGGGAGGCGCCGGGCTCACACGTACAAGCAAGAAATGCACTGTGCATGGCGCAGAGCCGATGGTATCTCCCCAGCATTGACAAGTAGGCTCTCAATGGCGGAAGTGCGGAAGGCACCAGCCATCAGGTGAAGGCCGGTGAGGTGGATTGATTCTACCTTCCACAATACACACTCAGCTGCAAATGCACAAAACTTGTATCCATAGTCGAGCATCGGACGAACAAAGGTGAGGCATTGGTCAAATACAAGACCAATGAAACAGTGCAAATCCACCACTTCCAGAAATAAGTCTGGGTCAGGGTGGAGCCATAGATGGTGGCACAAGTGCACCACCCATCTTAGCCAAAGAAAACCGAAACCTGTGCGGTTCGACATGCCTGTTGTAGTCGATGCTCTAGTTAGCATCTGGGCCGCGCCAAAAGAGATTGAAAGATCGTCTACGTAGCAAGAACATCTTCCGGCAGCACCGAGGTGATGCCGTTAATGCTCAGGGCGAAGTGTGACAGAGTACACTTCCCTGTGGGGCCTCTTTTAGCTCCATTGGGCTGGAGAGGGCTGCCCCCACCCGTATGCAGAAACGACAATCTGGCAAAAATTAAGATATAAACATTGGGAGGCGTCCCCTCTCCCCCATCGTGTGGAGTCTCCATGATACCGTATCGCCATGCAGTATCATAGGCCTTTCCAGATCGAAAAACACTGTGGCGTAGTGCTGTCTATGAAGGAAAGCCTCACAGATGGCATTTTCTAGTCGGAGCAGAGCATCCGATGTGGTGTAATTTGCGGAAGCCGCACTGTACCGAAGACAAGTGGCCTCCGCTGTCCAGAAAGGTTAATCTAACATTTACCAATTTTTCCATCAACTTGCACACACAGGAAGTTAGAGAGATTGGGCGGAAACCAGCCGGGGTAGAGTTATCTCTCCCGGGTTTGCGAAAAGAGAGCACAGAAGCGATTTGCCAGGAATTTGGGAGGATATCCTCTACACAGATCCTGTTGAACAAATCTAACAGAAAAGCCATGCTTCACTCACCCAGGTGTCGAAGCATGGCGTATGGGACATCGTCCGGACATGGGCGGTGTCCGTGCACAAAGAAAGAGTGGAACACAACTCACTCACAGTAAACCTGTCTTTGAAGAGTTGCACACACAGTGTGGTGGAGCGAATGTGAGTGTGTGTAAAAGGGCCATTCTCCCACCCCTTTTCTCAGTACCCTATCCCTTCCTCTGTAAAAATGTGTGTGTGTCTGAATGGGAATGGGTTTGTTGTTTTTTGTTTATTTTATGTATAAAAATGATTACCATGTTTTTTTTTCTTTCTTTCCAGGTGCCATATTCTGGAAAGATAGGACTTAGTTTCGTATATCCTTATATTACAAACAAAGCGTTATATCCTGGAAAGCTATATATTATTGTTAATAAATAAAGGCCAATAGTATAGCTTAATGAAGGAGGGCTTATAATAGCCATGCTTGTTGTAAGTCCTAGGCATTTTGCTCGCTCGAGTGGCAGGTGGCTGGACATCTCCCCCATCCTCTTTGTACCAAGTGAGGCCTTGTTTGTTATTTATATATTGACTGTTGTAGTCAGGATTTTTTTGGTTGTTTGATTTTTTATGTTTCTTAGGATCGATTAATAGTATTCATATATATATAGGATTTTCTTTTTGTATTTTTTTTGGTGAAAAATAAGGAGATCTCCAATATAATTGCCCCTCTCTATTGTAGATATTTTGTGCATATTTACCCATACCCATATTTTTTTGTTAGTAAAGGACTGTACATACAATCCGTTTCATTCTCCTTCGATTTCTCACGTCCGGATTAGTGTAGGGAGTGGGTTGGATAGATTGGGGTTAGTCTAAATTTTTTCGGCCCGCTACAACAGGAAGTTAGAGAGATTGGGTGGAAACCAGCCGGGGTAGGGTGATCTCTCTCGAGTTTGCGAAAAGAGAGCACAATAGCGATTTGCCAGGAATTTGGGAGGATATCCTCTACACAGATCCTGTTGAACAAATGTAACAGAAAAGCCATGCTTCACTCACCCAGGTGTTGAAGCATGGCGTATGGGACATCGTCCGGACATGGGTGGTGTCCGTGCACAAAGCAAGAGTGGAACACAACTCACTCACAGTAAACCTGTCTTTGAAGAGTTCACAGCCTCTGGAGAGAAAGTTCAGTCGGCGCCCTTTCGCAACATCACAATGTGCAGTTAATGCTGACGGAGCAGCATCCTGCCTAGAGAATGCAGTCACAAAGGATTCATCCACAGAGGTGGGGTCCAAGATTACAGTCCCATTCTCCTGCAGAACGGGAAGGTGGTCCTGTGAGAACTTGCCCCAAATCCTTTTGACTCGCTTCCACACCTCTGCTAGAGGGGTCTTCCTGGTAAGTGAAGAGATGTATGCCCGCCAAGAAGAGCGGCGTGTGTGCTTCGAAATATACTGGAACCTAGCCATAGCTCAACGAAATTCACCAACAGTGAAATTGTTCAGGTGGCGCTTATACTGCAAGTAGGCATAACACTTTTGTTTGAGGGCGGTCTCACAATGCTGACCACCACAGGAGTGGTTGGTGTGCAAAACAGCCAGATGTTCTAGGAATAGTAGTTAGGCCCACAGCAATGAGGTTGTCAGATAAGAACTCAACGGCCTCATCAACCAACCTAAACAATTGACTGATAGAGAGAAATCAGTCATTTTCTGAAATGCGGACTACCGTGCCCGTGCCAAGCACCACCGGGACGGGCTCTCGGGCGACAACAGCCCAGAAAATGATATTTCAATGTGAAAGTGATGACTACCATGGAGGTCATCGACCACCTCCCACCCAAAATCATGCTGTGCATCCGGAGAACACAAAGATAGATCGAGACTGGAAAATGAAGCGGTTCTCGGGCAGTGATGCATAAACTAATCCACATTTAGGACACCTATCTCCAGCTCATCAATCAGGTCAGCAAGGCCTTGACTCCGGGGATTAATCAAGTAGTCTCACCAGAGTCGGTGTCTACCGTTCAGATCTCCGAGCAAGAGAAAGGGCATCGGCAACCATGCCACAATGCGGCGGATCGCCACATCAAAGTTGGCTGATGGTGAACTGTATGTGGAAATAACAGTATATGTCCTTTCCAGGTGCAGCTGCACAGATACTGCCTGAAAGGAGGTATCTAAACCAAGCGAAGAATGGAGACATCATGTCGGGTGTAAATCGTGCATCCTCCCACCCGGCCCCCATTCTGTGGTGATGGGGTCGCAAAACCCTTATAACCTGGGAGGGTGGGCAGGAGGCACACACCCAGCATGGTCTTCTACAAAAAGGTAACGGCGAACAGGATGAGGCGAGCCTCTGCAACTCTTCACAGTTGGCCCAGAGTCTGTGGTAATTCCATTGAAGGAATATGCCCTCCAGGCCTAGTTCCGAGGAGACGCGGGGGCCCTCTTCGAAGAGAAGTTTCACAGGGATGGCCGTACACTTCCTGTTGCATTCTAGGACTTATCGAGGGAGGTTGGGCTCACCATGCGAGTCTTTTCCTCCCTCTGCCTCAAAACCATAGGCGAGTGAGGGCTTTGGAGGATCTACCATCTCCTGGCCAACCAACCTACCACTGGGTGTAAGCAAAAGAGTCTAAGCTCCTTTAGTGCTGTCCTCCTTTCAGGGGGCAGCTTTAGGAACCCCTCCTATGAGTCATAGAATTGGTGGAGGCAAGCAGAGGGAAGGGAGGGGAGCTGTGGTTTTCGCTATGGCTGGGTGTGAGCCCTTTGTGCCACCAGCTTTACCAGAGAAGCACCCGGCGTGGGTAGAACCAGCAGAAGGGTTCCGAATGGGCGCAGTAATGACCGTGCTGGTAGGCCTGGAGGGGCCAGGAGCAGATGGTGGCTTTCTCAACATTGAAGCATAGGAGGTATCAGGCAGCACCGGGTGTGCTAGGACTAAGTCCTTAGCTAACTAAGGCTCTCCTCTAATGGAACATGTTGCCCTTAGCCAAGATGCTGCCATCAGTGGAGCGTATGACAAGGAAGTGTTTGCAGCCAGCAGGCTCAAAAATGCCAGGTAGCCTCTGAATGCTGGGCCCCAACATAATGGAGGCTCCACTCGGTACAGTTCTGGTCTCCATCTGGGACTCCCCACCAGGAAAAGCAATGGGGCCAGATGTGCCAATCTTGGCCTAGTCTCTTACCAAAATGGCAGCAGACCCATCCGTCCCCGCAGCCCCGTCAGAAGGAGAGAAGCCCCCAGGCCAGATAGATCAGCCTCAGCAATATCCTTCTCTGAGATGGGTCTTGGCTTTCAGAGGGGCACCATGCAGAGGAGATCCCTCCTCTCCTTGTAAAGCCTTGGAGACCCAAGCCGTCTGAGGACCTTGCACAGGGAAGGACTCGGGTTTGGTGCTTGGCACTGAGCCCATGTTTGCCCCATGGAAGGTTCTACCATCTGGGACTGGCTTGCCTCAGGGACCATGTCTATCTCAAAGGGGGCCTCCATGTGGCCATCCCCCCCAGGACATCACAGGTCCCATCGTCTTTAGTTGGATAAGGGTGTGGTGCCAAAGGCCCTGTCTTCCCTACACTCCCTAAGGGGGTTGACTATCGTGTCACTCCCACCAGGGCGGTCAATTATGCATCACCTGCCATTCTTGGCAGTCCTTTTGGAAAGTAAAGGGGGGACTGCCGCTGGATAGAGGGAGGCACCTGAGGGCAACTCCAGAGAAGAGAGTCTCCTACACCTGTAGGCAAAGGAGAGGATTAAGCCTCCTCTCCAGTTAAAGAGATTTGGAGGGTACCCTGCGAGAGCACAGGGAGGGGCCCATACTTTTAGTGGAGCTACCCAAAGGCGGCTCTAACAATGGTAATGGGAGAGTTGATGGGGTTTTAGATGAGTCTCTATCAGTGGGCTCAGTGACCCTCTTTTAAATAAGGGATGCAAACGCTAATCACCCCATGCAGTAGCCCACTCTGTGAGGGGTGAGTATGGGACCACTGTTTGGGGCCACTCCTCCCACCTAGTGGCCTGACAGCACATCAGCATGATGGCTCCACCTTGGGCTTGGCGTAAAATCAATAGGGATTGGAAAAAGAAAGAAAGGGAATGTGGGGAAGGCATGGGTGGGGATGAAGCAAGTTATTAAAAACCAACCGGGAGCTCAGGAAGGATGGGGTATTGTCCTCTCCCCCCTCAGTCCCAATCCTGGATGGATGGGTGAGAGGAAGCTGGTCGGCATCTACCCTGTGAAATTAGAGGCCAACCAGAGAGAGTTGTGGGAGAGGTTGTAGGGAAAGTGAGGAAGTAGAGTAGAAATGCAGGCTGTCCGAAAGAAGGAGAAGCTAAGTTGGGGCTGGATGGAGTGCTAAGTCGCATCAGCACGGCTGCCAGGAAGGTAAATCGCTGCACCCCTTAAGGGGCAGAGAGTTACAGAGAGATGTCAGTTATATCCTAACAGCTTAGGCAGGGTGTCTACTTGTTTGGTGATTTTGAATTCAAGGACTTTTTAAAAAATAATCAAGGATGAGTTTTAGCCTCTTTTTTTTCTTTATATGGGACATTGATGAAGGTGAGGTATTTAAGGGAAAAATGGGTTATAAGCAAAGCATAACCAAAATCAACTCACCAGTGGAAAAAAATAAGAACAAGGTATTCAAGCAACAGTCAAGGTAGTATAGCAAGCATCCATCATAAAATACAATGCATCCAAAACATACATATGTTCACTCACATTAGTGAGTAGATTAACTTAAATATTACTATTTTCCTAATAGACATTAAAAAGTATATAAATAGTGAATTTGAAAAATCCTTTGAACAACCACTCAATGATTTATTTTTTAAATTCAAGGACCATCTACCTTTTTCATCAAATTCAAGGACTTTTCAAGGATTTCAAGGAGGGGAAATAAATTCTAGTGCTTTTCAAGGACTTCAAGGGCAGTAGACACCCTGTTAGGGTATGGCTGGAGTGTCTCAGTAGCATAGGCACCATTGAGATCAGCTGCGGATGCAGTTAAGAGCCTTTAGCGACTTAGGGAGTCATCAGGCTCACACGTAGAGGGCATAATGTACTGTCCATGGCATGGAGTATGTGGCATATCCCAGCATCGACAAGTAGGCTCTCAATCGGGAATGTGTGGAAGGCACTGTGGCCAGGTAGTGACCAGTATGGTGGATTGAGTCCATCTTTTGCAATAAACAATTGGCTGCAGAAGCATAAAATTCAAATCCATAGTGAAGCTTTAAACAAACAAAGGATTTGTAAAATAGCCCAATATAATGAAAAAAGTTATTCCATGATCCGGGTGCAAGACACCCTAAAGCTGCAAATATAAGCCTCCCAGGTGAGAACAAGTAAATGATACAAATCCACCATTTCCAGGCAAACCCTTTCGGAACAGGTCCAGATCAGGGTGTAGCTGTGGATGGTGGCAAATGTGCACCACCTAAGTCTTAACCAAGGAAAACTGAAACCTGTGCGCTTTGGCATAGTGAGAGATGCAGTTCAATGCCTGTTTGAGTCGACACTCCAGAGTTGGCCAAGTGACCACACCAAAAGAGATTGAAAGGCCATCCACGTAGAGCATAGCGAACATCTTCCAGCAGTAGAGAGAGGATATCATTGATGCTTGGGGAAAAAGGTATGACAGTGAGGACAACTTCCTGCAGGATACCCTCTTCCTGCTCCATTGTATCCATTGTATCGGAGAGAACTAGCCCCACCCATATGCAGAATCAATGATCTTGCAAAAAAACTAAGAAATAAAGATTGGTAGGCATCCCCTCACCCCATTTGTGGAGGGTCTTCATGATACCGTATCACTATGTGGTATCATAGAACTTCTCCAGATTCAAAAACACTGTGGCATAGTGCTGTCTACAAAGAAAAAGACCCGGCAGATAGCATTTTCTAATCAGAGCAGAGCACTCGACATGGAGTGGAGGCACTTGTGGAAGCTGCATTGTGCAGAAGACAGATGGCCTCTCCATCAACCTGCACACACACGAGGTAAGAAATTGGATGGAAACTGGTTGGTTTGCGAAAAGTGAGCAGAGTAGCCATTCACCAGGAATCTGGGAGGTTACTCCGTGTCAAGATCTTGTTGAACAACTCTAACAGAAAGGCCATCTGCACTCACCTAGGTGTCAAAGCATGGCATACGTGACATCGAACAGACCAGGGGTGGTGAGGTACATGAAACAAGAGCAGAAAGCAACTCACTCAATGTAAATTATATCTTTGAAATGTTCTCTGCCTCTGGAGGTAAAGTCCAGTCAGCTGCCTTCAGAGACATCACAATGTGCATTGAATGCTGGCGGAGCAGCATCTTGGCTAGAGAATGTGTAGAAAGTGGTCATAATGGAATAGACCATGGATGAGTGGTCTGAAATTGCGTCCCCATTCTCCTGGAGAACAGGGAAGGGGTCCTGCGAAAACTTGCCCTGAATCCTTTCAAATTACTTCCACACCTCTGCAAGAAGGGTCTTCCCATTAACTGAAGACACACATGACTGGCAAGAAGAGCGGCAGATGTGCTTCAAAACATACCAGAACCTAGCCCTTAGACCAACAAAATTCACTGATATTGCTTATATGAGAAGGAGAAATGCCCTCTCCACTAGAAGTGTCTTTAAGGGCACCCTGTGATAGCAAAAGGGGCGGGGGTTGCACCTCTATCAGAGAGTTATAACTACCCATGGCCAGTTTTGAAGATGGCAAAGGGGAATCCCCCCCTGCCTAATGCATTCAGAAGGTAGGAAACAAGCCCCCTCTATCTGTTGGAGGGGTGTTGTATCAAGGCTGGTATAATGTAAGTTTGAATGACTGCCTACACACAGTAATTTCTTTAGCTTGTGACCAATGGAAAAAGGAAAAAAAAGAGCGGGACTTTTGGGGTTATAACCAGCATCCAGCCACTCCGGCCTCACATTTTTTTTAACTTTTCAGGGGTCCACCCTGGGTGAGCTAAAAAATGGTGTTTGCAACCTAGGACTGCGATGCACACTGCCCAGAAGCTACCCAGTGGTTAGTCCTTCCCCAAAGGTCACAGCTCCCAACTGGGAAGTCAGAGGCAGGGTGACAGGGTGGATATCCTTGTACTAGTCATAGACAGGATGGCCAAGATCTGAAGATCTGTTATGGCACTCCCAAGACCTTTAGTTGGCCTGACATTACAGCTTTATGCACACAAGAATGGCAACAGGGAAGTGGTTATTGGGGCACAACCAATATTCCCATTATTAATGCCTTGGTCCCCTCAAGGCCTGGCCTCTTGCAATATGAGGGCATTAAAAGGTATTATTTATAGAGATTCCAAAGCTTCTCTTCTGACATGTCATATGGTAGCTGGTCAGCTCCATAAAACCTAGACAGAGGATTGAGGGAATAGTCATAGAGGAAACGAAGAAGTAGAGGATGGCTGCTATAAAAGCATTATAAATTTCCCTGACTTTTCCAGAATCAAATGCAACCCATTAAATGGTAAATTTAAATTGAGTTAGAATAGGAAAAAATATATGAAATGGTAAATTTAAAGTGACTTAAAATAGGAAAAGATATATTAAAGCCCACCAGGGCCCTCACCAAGCCAGCCTATTAACATGAACTTGATAAATAAAATTTTAAAAGTGACATTAAAATAAGCACATCCTATATATAATTTTAAAAGTTTTAATCAAAAAATTTCAATGATTATTTAATGTAATATAAATTAAATCATTATCAATTTTCAAAATTAATATAGCTATGGCAAATCATGTGTAAAATATATTGGATAAGGCTAATGTCACATCCAATGTTCATGTACCTAGATCCCTGCACTGCTTTCATATTTTTTTCCTTTTTTTACTTTATTAAAATATACAATTTTTATACAAAGAACTACAAAATAAAACCAAACCTAAACTATCAATTACACTACAACTTTCAATGAATTCTTTATATAAGCGATTTGGTCATCTAATAACTGGGGGGGGCAGTTTTCTGATTCTTCATTAACTTTTCTTTTCTTCAATGATTTTTATTTTTGTTGTTGCTTTTCTTTTTTTTAGCTGATTCGTCTTTTCTAAGTATTCCTAACTCCTTTTGACGATTCAGGTAATCGTTGTAATAACCCTTGGCATTTTGACAACTCAGAAGCAAATCCTTTGAAATATCAATAAATTCAGGACCACCCACTGCATTTACTTCATCGCAGATAATGAGCCTGGCTACCAATGACTGCTCTTGAAGATTGTCATTAAGGCAGTATTTGTTAGATGAAAATCCTCTTTCCACTGCAGCATTACCATGGAACAGTGAAAGAATCAAGGCCACAAAATCTGAGTAAACTTTACTGGTCATCAAAGTTTTGAAGATTGATTGATATAATTCATCTAAACGATCAGCCTCATAATCAAAGCTACATAAAATGTCTGGCAATTTTTTATCCTCAATTATTTTCTCATTACACTCTTTTATGATATCTCCTTGCAATCCATCAAACCAATTAAGACCAATCAAGTGAGATATACAAAGATCAAGGCGATGTGTATTTTTAGATAACATTACTTGTGGCAAAATACAACTTAAACCTTTGGTAATAGGATATCCAAATTTGTCACTTTCCTTTCAGCATTACACAGTCTATATTTAGCAGAGTAGTACAAATCAATTCATGAGGTCAACATAAAAATGTCTGCTTTAGTTAGATCAATTTTCAGTAAAGAGTGGATATTTTGACAAATTTCTTCATAATTTTTTCTTTTTTATATATGCTTCATTAATGATTTTAGAAGAATGTGCAACTCATCAAAAATGAATGAAGCTAGAGGAATTTCTTTTTGAAATTTTAGCAAAAAACCTTCAAGTTGACGAGCAATACCTTGAAAAAACCCTAACTTTGACCCAAGTAGATTATCCTGAAAGAAGTTCTTTACTTTCTCAAACACTTTTGAATTTATCATATTTCCTAGCAGTTGAAACTGCTTTTTCATTCTCAGTTGAACGTGTAACACAAAATTTGGCTGGAAATTGCTGTATGCCAGTTATATCAATAAATGACCCTTTCACAAGGAAAAAAGATAAAATGTAAATCTTAAATAGTCAAAAATACTCCAATTTATGCTAGCATGTCCAGTTTTTAGATCTCCATATATTACATGGAGGGAACACATTCCAAATTTTATAATTTTAGGCGATTCAGGTGAAAATTATAAATTACTTTTCAAAAGATGAAGAGTTTTTAAATTGACATTTGGGCCATCCATTGAAAAACTTACAATTTTTTTTTTCTGCCTAGTTTATCACAAATAACCTGATTTAAATTTTGTAACAAATCTTCTGCTTTTGTAGATTGCAGGAATTGTGAAGTGAAATAACGTGTAATTATATATCCAGAGCTTGGGTCTCGATATCTGACATGGATATCCATCTGTGATTGCTGAGCGACTTTATTAAGTGCTTCATCATAAGAAATTGGGATATATTTGACTTTATTTAGTTTATCAGTCAACTTATTATTGAAATATGATATTTCGAAAATTGTTGTATATCTTTGCTTTTCCCTGCCAACAGAAAAAGACTGCAATATTTGAATCAGGGAACATTGCCCTGAAAATCTTTTGACAAATGAGCAGCATTTGACTCAATAATCCAAAGAATTTCACCTTTGGTAACATCAGTTTTTGAAAAGTAGTTAGATATATTTTCTTGTTTCTTGGTCTCTTGTCGAGATGAAGAAGGGCAGCCCATTTCCACTTGAGTTATTGGAGTTAGTTTTGGGGAAGCCGATGAATGAAAAGCTTTTATTGTATAGTTATTCCTATTAGTATTTTGGATATTTTGATGGTTTTTACTTAATGAATGACTTTTCAGTGCTTGAATTCCCATATTGGAGAGTGAACATACTTTTGAACATTGAATGCATTTTGCAGTGTGCTCATTAGGTCCTTTAGCCAACCATACCTTCCATTCAGGATGAATTGATGGATCCAACCAGTCTTGAAAAAAAGTACATTTTAGCATTTTTCATCATATCATATAGCAAAATCTAATAATTTAATACAATATCCTGGAATAAAAACAATATTAATTAAAAAATGTTTATTTTATTATATCTAAATTGATGCTTATTAATAATCATTAGCTCTTAAAGATGGAACACCTAGAGTATACAATAACAAAAATTAATATAAAAACAACTTTGAGATGTTTTTCCATATATATATATATATATATATATATATATATATATATATATATATATATATATATATATATGATATATGACATGATATAAACTATATATATTTCTAGCCCTTTGTGGTAACTGAGATCAATTATTGAAATCAGTTTTAAATTGGTCCCTTGGGGCAGATAAAAGAAAAAAATCATTTTATGCAGATATTTAATTAGTTGACACTGAAACTTCTTCCTGACTTTTGCAGGTATTCAAGGTTTTCCCTGACATTTCCAGGTAAGCAGCCACCATGGAAGAGCACCAACAACTTCTCCAGGACCCTTCAAAGAGTTCAATTCAACCCAGTGATGGGGCATCCCTAATTTGTACTCTGTCCAGGTGAGAAGAGTTCCTTCTGGTACCAAGTGCAGGTAGGCCAAAGATTGAGGAAATAGTTGGAGAGAGAAAAAATAGAGAGTTCTGAGGGAGCGAGGTGGAAGCACACCAACAACCTTCCCAGGCCCCATCAGAGTTCATCTCAGCCCAGGGATGAGGCTTCCTTAATTTGCACTCAAGCCAGGAGAGCATACCACTCCTCCAGGTACTAAGTGTAATAGGTACACAGGGTAGTTCCCTTACATAGTTTCTTATTCCATTCTCAGTAAGTATAAGATAAAGAAATAAAATGACTTATTTTTCTTTGTTCCAATTAATCTCCCCTCTGTGGTTCCCTTTTTGGGAGCAAGATATTTATTGTGGTATGATAATATACCTTCTACACATTTTCACAAGAGTTTGGGCAGCCTTAAGCGGAATATTACTGGATTGCTCATTCATTCACCAAAACAAGGGCAAATCTAAAAATCAATATACAGTTAAATTAAAACAGAGAAAACAAACCTTAAGTAAGGCCTTTCTACTGGTTTTAAAGGAAGGGCACTTCCAATGATTCGTATAAAACTTCTATTCCTCTTTTGTAAATTAAGTTCTATTTCTTCTGGCAATTCTCTTAAACCGAGTTCCTGAATGAGATTCTGGAAAACTCCTCGGATACCCAATAGATCTAGAATAGCAAGTGCTACATCTTGAAAGTCTGTTTGTAATTCTTCAGCTACTCCTTGAATAATGTCAGCTAAGGTTCTCAGAATACTCATTTGTCATTAGTTAAAAATTCTGAAAATATAAAATTATATTTTAGATTAATTACATTGTTATCAATAGTAATTAAATATTAGGTAGGGCTTATTGAAAGATAATACTTTTAAATTCTATTTAGTCCAAAAGGAAACTACTTTTGGTTATAACTTACTATTATTGACTGTCAAATTATCATAAGAAGAAAAAGGATGACACAGTTGTAGATATATGCAGTTAAATTGACAAAATAACCAATCATAGAAGTTAACTTTGATAGTGTATCAACACAGTAATTTGTCCTATATTTTTTGTATCTCTAAATTAATTCTAAAAAATTTGTAAAGATAATGAAGCTACTTACTTGAAGTTATCTAATTTTTAATTGTACCTACTCTTTATATATATATGCAATGTAATTCAAATAAAAGAGATAACAATAATATTAATAATCTAGGTGATAATGGGAAAAAAGCATTTTAATTATTTTTTAGGCAAAAGCTAATAACGTAATTTCACAGATGACAAAAGCCACAAAGGCCTATCAAAGGTCATCCGCATCTGTCAACACCCTCACTCAAACTGCGTCTAAGGATTGTGTCAGATCATGCATCTACAATATACAATTTAAACAATCCATACGATTGTGTCAGATCATGCATCTACAATATACAATTTAAACAATCAATACAATTGTGTCAGATCATGCATCTACAATATATAATTGAAACCATCCAGAGGAATGCATCAAAAACAAAAAGCATCACCATCAAGGCTTGTCAAAATCCAAATCACCTATAAGATACAATAATAAAAAACATCATCAATAGGAATATGTTCAGAATATTCAGACTCCCTCCCCATATAGTCATACAGTCTGGGCTTGAGAACATTTAAATTTGGGCTGTCTACTGTGTCAGGTGGCAAACTATTCCAGTAATTGTGGAAAAATATTTTATAACATCCAACCTGCACCTCTGTTTTTTTAATTTTCAAGTGGTGACCCCTAGTCCTATTACTACCTTCCAACTAAAATAATTTGCCAGAATCCAACTTATCCATCCTAGAACAGATTTTAAAAAGCTCAATCATATCTCCCCTCACACACCTTCTTTCAAATGAGAACATATTTAGTACCCTCAGTCTATCTTCATATTCAAAGTGCTTCAGGGAAGGTATTACTTTGGTTGCCCTCATTTGTACTGCCTCTAGCAGATTGTTTTGTTAGCATGTAAAATGTGGTGACCATGCTTGTATACAGTACTTTAAATGTGGCCTGACATATGAGTTGTAGAGTTTAAGGATAACCTCCTTACTCTTGTAGCTAACATCCCTCTTAATGTATCCTAGCACCCTATTTGCTCTATTTTTTGCCTCAATACTCTGCTTTGAAAACTTCAGTGACCTATCTACTACTATGCCTAAGTACTTCTCATCCTCAACTAAATTCAGCCAATGCCAATCCATTTCATAGTGTCTGTCGTAGAATGGACTCTCGACGATATACCATATATGACTATTCGTTGAGGGAACTATTCAATTATATTTAGAGTGTGTGGTTATCTGGTTGACCGATGTTATTTATCTTCAATATGCTTAAGAAGTGGAACTGAGCTCAAGGATAATAATATGGCTATCATTAATAAAATAGTTTTATTAATAAAACTATCAACAACACACAAAATGGAAAATATTGACATAAACAGAGAATGGAAAGGGTCGAACAAATAAAAATTAAAGGGATGGGATGGTTAGCTGAACCATTTAAAGTACAGGATAGGGTTGACAAAAAGGTTAAATACTCAAAGGTAATGTTCAGCTTACGTAATTACACGTTGTTGTGCAGAGGAAGGCGACGCGAAGGAATCTTCAGTCCGCTGGCGAGTTCCAGCCAAAGGGGGGGCAATTAAATGATCCTGACATGACGTCTTGGGAATGAGAACCGTTTCTCGGCGAATGGGCTTGAAGAACAATGGCTGTTCTACGTTGTTCTCCTCTGAACAACAGGGGGGGTGAGAACCGTCTCTTGTCTATGGGCTCAAAGAACAATGGCTGTTCTAACGTTGTTCTCTTTCTGAACAACAGGACAAGCCTTGTGGATTTGGCAGCTTGAAGACTCGAACCTTGGCACTCAAGGGATATTGTCCTCTTCTGGACAATGATGGTGGATCTCGAGGTAGAGGGCCCTTGGTGCACAAGGTGAGACCGGATCGTAGTGATGTCTTGCAAAGAAAATCTGGATCTGAATCTGCTCTTAGTGGTAAAGTTTCTGTATAAATAGTCGAGCCATTCCCTTGGCGTAGGGGACAATGGAGTGGGGCTTTGAGGGAATGCACAGCCGCACCTGAGAACAATACCTTATCTGCCCATAAGCCTAACTCAATCTGGCGAGGTCGGCGCATGGGGCAAAACGGGGGGGGGATATGAACCTCCTTGGTTAAATATTGACTCAGGTAGCACGATTTAGCGCCCGGCTTCAAGGCGAAGATGCACGTGGGTAGCATCGTGTTTCTAAACCACATGTGATAACGGTTGAAATTAAGCGGCCTCAAACCGTTCTATCACAGTGTCCAAACCCTCAATTCTGTAATCATTGTTTAGTATGGTCAAATCCCAATTTGAATTAGTTCTGTTAGGAGCCGGCCATTTGCATTCTCCTTTTGTTTGCCCATGTAGCCGAGATGGGCATTAAAGTCACCCATAATCAGAATATTCTCATTTTCGTGATTAGTTAATCTGGTATTTAGTTGTTCCACAATTTCTTGGTTCCTTCTCACTTCCCTTACATCCCAATACATTAACAACACTACCATTTTTTCTCCTTGTATATTTATATTTGCTTCTAATATATCTGGATTTTCTAGGGGGTATTTCTTTACTTCAATATTTTTATCCTTTCGGTATAGTATCATGAGACCTCCCGCTTCTTATCTGATATATTCCTCATACTTGAAATACTACCAATATTTTCTGCATGGTTAATCTTTGAATATTTATGTTGAGTTTCTGTAATATATAATTCCATTTCCTTCTGTCTTTAACATGCTTTCCAACTCCACATTTTTGAAAGTAGTAAGTCCTTATATATTTAGCAGTTTGATAGTGTAGCTTCCAGTAGTAAGTCCTTGTATATTTAGCAGTTTGATAGTGTAGCTTCCTGTAGTATTAGTTGCTTTGAAAAAAAAACTTTCTAATTGGCCTCTCTTAATGTACCATCCATATTCCCCTTGTTCTCTTTTTTTTCTCTTATCTTCTCTTTTAGCTCCTTTTCTCTTTCATTACGTGTCAGATCAGGTTGAATATATACATGCTTATACTCTGGCTTAGAAGTGTATTTCAACTTCTTTGTGTTTTAATGATATACCATTTTTTTCGTTGAGTCCTTTAGTTTTACTAGCATGCATCGGGGCCTTTTGTTTCTATCCCTATCTTCCTGTTCTATTGTTCCCAACCTAGCTATGCCTGTTATTTCAGATTCCTCTATCTTCACATCATTTTCATTTACAAATATAGCCATACAGGTTGCTAATTCCTGATCATACCTCTCATTCTCACTCACTCTTCTCGGTTCCTCTATATTATATATCACTAAATTGTTTTTTCTTATCTCTATCTTCCTTTTCTTTAATTATCTCAAAACCTTTGTTGTATAGATAAGTGTCTAGATCTTTTTCCCTTTCTTCCCATTTTTTATTGAGATTGTCAATCTTTTGCATTTTCTCTATCACCATTTTAAGCTCTACTAAATCTTTCTTCCTTACCTTATCATCTTCCACACTGTTTTCCTGCTTATTGCTATCCTCTTGTTTATCCGATCTCTTATTATCCACTATCTTTTTGAATCTTTTTACCTTCTCCGGAACTTGCGCATTGTCCTTTTCAACATCTTGTAATTCTCCCTTCATCATGATATTTTCTTCCTTGAGCTTTTTCTATATTAGTCTGGCCGCTTTATTATCAGTTAGGTCATAGAATGTCAGTAGTGATCAGACGTATTCTCAGCGAGCTCTCTATTCAGTGACATTTTTTTCATTTTTGATTTTTCAGTGTAATATATTTAAGTTGGGGAAGATAGTTAACTTTGAGTATTAGACATAATACTAAAGGAATTTTTGATTATATTTTGAAAATTTTCTCCGTATGGCTGTTGCTTTGGATGATGTGAGCATGCCTTTTGATGTAAGCTGTGTGTATGTAGTTTGTGGTGTCAAAAGAGTAAATGTATCTGAATGCCCGGTTTGTCATGTGACTAGTGCAAATGTGACTTTGGTAGAAGAGGTGAGCCGGTTATATGATGAGTGCAAGAGATTAAGTGAGTTGGTGAATAAAGAATGAAGAATGTGGCTGGAACCAGGAGGATGGAAGATAGGCCTAGACTAGGGACTGGAGAGAAAGAAGTGACTGATGTGAGTGAAGATGAATGGTGGGTAAATATGGATAGAATAGATAGGTTAGGACAGATTAGGTCTGTGAGTAAGAGGGACATGGAACCTGTTAGGTTGACTAACAGATTCGATGCCCTGAGAGAGGAAGAGGTTGAAAGTGATTTGTATGATGTAGTTGTGGCAGAAAGTGAAATAAGTGGTAGTTTGAATGAGAACAGGAGGGAGGGTATGCTAGGCCTAGGGAGACTAGGAGGATGACTAGGGGTGCTTGTGATGGGCGACTCTCAGATTAGATATTTAGATAAGTTGAGTGCAAGCAAATGGAAGGGAGTGAGAGTTTGTTTGCCGGGTGGTGGTGTGAATGATGTGTCTGAGAGGTATGATAGTCTGGTATCTGGGTGTGAGAGGGATGCAGTTGTGATTACACATGTAGGAGTAAATGATGTAAAGAAGGTGGGTTCATATGAGTTATGAGAGAGGTACAAAAGGTTAGTTGAAAGGATGAGTGAAATTAAGTGAAAGGAGTTGTTATAAGTGTGCTTCCAAGATTGGATGTGAGGATGAAATGGTTGTCTTGTGCAATTGGACAGAATGAGTATGTGAAAGGCCTGTGTGAGGAATCAGGATTAGTGTTTGTAGATGTTTGGAATGGGTTTTATGGGAATAAGGCATTGTATGCATTGGATGGACTCCATCTAAGCCGGGCTGGGGTTGATGTGTTGTGGCAGGAGTTAGATAGTTGTTGGGTCTTTGCAGGTGTGAAACTAGTTACTGATAGTGGTCAGGGAAATATAAGAGTACACGGTGGGGCAGGGAAAGGAAAGAGATGCAAAGGAGATAGAGAAAAGAGGGTATATATTCTGAAAGAGGTGCTTCAGGGATAGGAGGGCTGAGTTGTCTTTATACCAATACTAGTAGTCTTAGAAATAAGAAAGATGAGTTATTTAGTTATATTACTGATGAAGATATAGATATAATATGTATAATAGAATCATGGATTAATGAAAATAAATTTAATGACAATGTCACTGAATTTGAACTACAGGGTTATGATATGTACATTAGTCAAAGAAGAGATACGACAGGTGATGGGTTGATTATTTATATCAGAAATACCAAGAGTGGTCAATAAGTTTTGTAATTTGGATATAAGGAAACGAGATGTGAGGAAAAGTGTTTTATTATTTTTTAATATAACTACCCTTGACTTCAATGCACTTGCGCCACTTGTCCCTGAGGCTTCAAATTCCTGACAACCAGAAATTTCCCGACTGCTCTTCAATCCACTCCTGGAGCGCGAGCTGGACATCATCATCCCCAAACCGGCATCCACGCAGTGCAGCCTTGAGCTGGCAGAATAAAAAATAGTCGCTAGGGGCCAGATCTGGACTGTAGGGACGATGGTTGAGCTCCTCGAATCTGCACTCATGCAGGGCAGCTTGTGCAACTCTGGCCATGTGGACTTTGATGACGTTGAAGTCGATCATGGGGGTGTGAGGTTTCTAGGGACCCAAAGGGCAGAGACCTTGGTCATGGCCAAATTGTCGTGGATCATGTTGATAACACTTCCATGTGATATTCCAAGTTCTCGCTCGATTTCTTCAACCTTCACCCATCGATTTTCAAGGATCATCTTCTCCACACAGGCCACATTGTCCTCGTTGGTCATGTCTGACGGGCGTCAACTTCAAGGGACTCACGACCATGGCGGAACTCCCTATTCCAGCGAGCAATGGTTGCATAGAAAGGGGCGGTGTCGGTGTACACTGCAACCATGCCTTCATGGATCTCTTTTGCATTCTTGCATTCCTTAGTCAAAAATTTGATCACTGCGCGGAGCTCAACCTTCTCCATTGTTGAAAAATTTGTGACTGACAATCTGCGATCAGCTACTGCTTCTTAAATAGACGAGGCAGGAGTGTGCAGCTGCAGATACCTGACTTGTTATAACTTGTTCTAACACCCCCGCAAACAGCCATCCCCCTTCCTCTGGCATGGTCCCCACATTTTAGACACGATATTAACCTTCTCAAGTCAGTGCAACGGAGGGCAACAAAGATTATTCCTTCCCCGAAGCACCTTGAATATATAGACTGATGGTATTAAATATGTTCTCGTTCGAAAGGTGTGTGAGAGGGGATATTATTGAGCTCTTTAAAAAAAAATTCTGGGATAGATAAATTGGATGTTAGCAAGTTTTTTGAGTTAGATGAGGGAAATCGGACTAAAGCAAGGGTGTAGGTTGGATTTAAGAAAATATTTTTTCACCAATAGAGTGTTAGACTTCTGGAACAAATTGCCACGGAGGGTAGTAGGTAGTCCAAATTTAAATGTATTTAAGAGTAGGTTGGATGAATTTATGGGGAGGGAAGGTTGTGATGGTTCCTAAGTTTTGTATATATCTATAGCTGCATGATTTATTTCTTGACAAGCCTTGATTGGTGATACCTTTGTTTCTGGACGCAATCCTCTGGATGTAGTTTTCTTGGGACTTTGGGTGCCTTAAAAAAGAGGCTGTTTGACTTGGATGACCTATGATGGGCCCTTGTGGCTTTTGTCATCTGTTATATTATATTGTGGGGGACTTTGATTTTGTCTTTCTCTGGCGATGGTGCTTTTTGTGGGTGGGTTTTGATGGATCAGGATGACCTTTGATAGGCCCTTGTGGCTTTTTCATCCGTGAAATTATGTTATGTTATGTTTCTGTTTTGCCCTACCGATCCGCAAAACTTATTGACCGCCCCTTGTAACATTTCTTCAAATCTAAATAATTCTATAAAGCAAGAAGAAGTTGAGTCACTGTGGATAGATATTAGGGTCAGTAAAATAGGATAATACACTTGGGAGCCATTTACAGACCACCCGGACAGCCTCACTGTATTGATGAGCTACCTAATGATCAGGGAAATAAGGAAAGGATGTGGAGTAGATACAGTTATTCTTGGTGACTTTAATTTAAATTCTGTGGACTGGGAAAATATGATAGGAAGGGATACAGCAAGTTGTAAGTTTATAGAATGCTTTGAGGATAATTTTTTGACTCAATTTGTTAATAAGCCAACAAGGGGTGAAAATATCTTAGATCTGGTTCTTTCAAATGATGATCATTTGGTTCAGGAATTGACTGTCAGGAAAGCATTGGGAAGTAGTGATCATCAGATGGTTCATTTTACCTTGGGAATAGTGAAAGGTAGAACATCAACAAACTCCACAAAAACTCCAAATTTTTATAGGGAAGATTACGATAAATTATGAAACTTGCTAAATCAGGTTAGGTGGGATATAGAACTCAGGGGAAAGAATACTTATGAGATGTGGGACACTTTTAAGACTATACTAAACATAGACCAGGAGCAGTATATTCCAATGAAGTTTATTAGGAAAAATGTAGGAAGCCATTGTGGTGGAATCAGAAGATAGCTAGGAAAATATATGAGAAGAAAAGGGCATATCACAGATTACAGAGATAAAGTACTTTTGACAATTTAAATCCTTATAGGTCTACCAGAAATGAGCTAAATAAGATTATTAAGAGGAGCAAAAGGGGGGTAGAAATTAATTTAGCTCAAAATAATAATAAAGATCCAAGAAAATTCTTTAGCTATTATAGAATTAATAACAAATCTAACAGTGATAAAATAAGGCCTATTAGATATGAAGGGGTTTTGAAAGAATCTGATGAGGAAATAGTAGAGGTTCTTAATGATCATTTTTCTTCAGTATTTACACAAGAGAATCAAGATAGATTAATTGATGATAATTCTAGGTCAAGGGAAGTAGTGTTGAATACCATTAATGTGAACCCGAAAATAATTAAAGGGCTTATATTGGAGTTAAATACTAGTAAGTCATCTGGCCCAAGCAACATTCATTCTAGGTTACTCAAAGAAGGTGTAGATAGTATTGCAGTAGCTCTTGAGAAGATATCTACTACATCACTAGAGTTTGGAGAAATACCTAATGATTGGAAATTAGCTAATGTGGGGCCAATTTTTAAAAAGGGAAGTAAAGAGGATATGAATAACTTTAGGCCGGTAAGCTTAACTTCTATTGTTTGTAAAATCCTTGAGAAGATAGTTAAGAAAGGGATTTCTGACCATCTAGAGTATGGTAGGTTAATAAATGATACTCAGCATGGGTTTAGAAGAGGTAGATTGTGCTTAACAAATTTAATGAATTATGTTACTAAATAATTAGATAAGGGAGAGAATGTTGATGTAATTTACTTAGATTTTAGCAAAGCTTTTGATAAGGTTCCACATAGGAGACTAGTTCACAAATTAAAAATGCATGGGATATGTGGTAAAGTTTTGAATTACATATTTACCAAATATGTTATGTTATGTGATTCTAGCTTATTTTGAGGATTGGCTCGTTGGGGGGATGGGCCTATGATGAACCTGAGATTTCAATCATTTTGGGGGTCTGGGGGGCATAGCCCCCAAAATATAATCGAAAATCGCCATAAACTCCACCCACATAGATTTCAGCTCAGAAAAGGCAGCTAGGACTTGGATCTGGCCATACTCGACACAATTACCCATGGAAGGATAGGACTTTGTGTATGAGCCTGAGGAGTTTTTCCAGCCTGCACAAGGAATTGCTAGAGGTCATAACAGAAAACTCTTTAAGAAGAGATACAACAGAAGTCTATGGCAGAAGTTCTTCACTCAAAGGTTCGTGGATCCATGGAATGATTGGCCAGGCAATGTTGTGAACTCCACCAGTGTAAACTTTTTTTTTAAATTAAATGATAACCTTATAAGAGAATTAAATAATCACTAGCGAGGCGAGATTTTAAAGCACAGAGTGCATAATTTCTTATTCTCGCAGAAATTCAAATAGGGAGTTCAAAGCAAAACACAACTTCCGTAGACTAAGAAAGCCGAGCAAAACAACACACATAGAATAAGTTCAGCCAATATCCATCCAATTCGTAGCTAAATTCCCTAATATCCATTCCTATATTAATAATTTTACATTTCTGAAGGTTAAAGGTAAACGGGCATTTATGTGCCCAGGATACTAATTTATTCAAATCATTCTCCACTTTAATTAAAGTTACCCTCAGCTTTTTAACCGACTGCCAATTTGGTATCATCAGCAAAATTAGGCCTCTCCAACATCATTAATATATATTAGATTTACAAATAATAATACATCCAGAAGTTATCCCTGTGTCACTCCAAATGGGTATATAAAAGTTCTAGTGTTATTAATGGAATCAGAGATGAACGACCAAGTATTTTGCAACATCTTTAGAATCAGCAATTAAATTTATACATTCTTTTAGCAGAATTTAGTATCTCAAGGTTTCCATTAAAAATATAAAATATCTAGGGGAATTTTTTAATTTGGTGTTAAAACTTGATAAAAGCATAGGAAATACTAAAAAAAAATATTAAAATCGGTGAAATAAGTATAGGTGAAAGAACGAAGGAAACTTGAATATAGACGAGGGAGTCTTTGAATTAAGACCAAGAGACCCTTTAGGCTTAGTTTTAATCTTGCTGAACAAAGCGAACAAATAAATATAAGGCATAACAGACAAAAGTGAGGTTGAAATTAATGAAATCTAACCTTTTCTCGGAACTTCGTAACAATTTTATAGGGTTAAGTTATGCATAGAAGCGAACTCCATTATAAAATAAAGTTAAAATCAAAGCAGGAATAAAAAGAAAATGACGAGTAACAAATATAAAATAATTTAATTGAACAGTCAACGTGAGAATCCATGACCTGAAAAATAGGGGTTAAGGACGGAGAAAGATAAATATATTCGAGACGGAAAGATATTCAAATTTCATCCGCTGTAAAAGTTGAAATCTGAACTTAATAATATAAGAAAGAGATATTTAAGTAATGGTCTGAGATTGACGTAAATTACAATATGACAATTAACAAAAGGAATAAAATAGGTGAATGGGTAGTGTCGCTTATTATGCGGTCGGCGTAAGTAGGCCTTGTTTTGATAGCAGAGCGATCCTAAAAGGGTTTGGTAAATTGGCTTGCTTACAGGTATCTTGAAGTACGGTTCGAGAGGTATTAAACGACCAAGGTTTGTAAGTAAAGGTCTCCTTTGTGAAGGAATTAAACACTTGTATTTATATACCACTAAATGAATCAATCAATAATGTGTCAATAATCATCATTTGAATGAAATGTTCTCTTATTTATACCAGACAGCATTTTGGAGGCGACGCATAGCTCTGCCTTCCTTGGGTCGCTGAGGCGGTGCTTAGATACCTATCAGTCCAACGGAGCCTGTGATTGGGTGGAGTCTAGCCTGTGATTGGCTGAAATTCTCCACTTCATATCTTAATTAGGGAGGGGGGGGGCTCTTCCCTGCGAGGATATCACAGAGACTCCGTTTGCTTAAAGCTACAAGATCACCTTATCAAATTTTACATTAAGGTGAAACATCTTTTGTCGCCGATTCTGTTTCCCATTCCAGACAGCTTTAATTACTCTGTTAGCCCATCTGCTCTCATACTCGGGTGCGATAGCCTTAAATTGTAGTCAGGTTTCAATCCAGACGTTCTAATCAGATTCCACTGATTCACAAACTGTCTCCAAACGACCTTATTTTATTGCTCCTACCATTCCATCTTTGATACTTCGACCTGGCAACATATCTCTCTCTCTCTCTCTCCCTCTCTCTCTCTCCTCTCTCTCTCTCTCTCTCTCTCTCTCTCTCTCTCTCTCTCTCTCTCTCTCTCTCTCTCTCTCTCTCTCTCTCTCTCTCTCTCTGTGTGTGTGTGTGCAGTGATTATACACTACACACGTCCCCTCTTAGCCCACGGAGTGCGTACGATACCAAAAAAATTACATCTATGAGAGCGTATATATATATATATATATATATATATATATATATATATATATATATATATATAAAGGCCCAAGGAAATGGAAATAGGTAACACAACCCGGCAAAACACTTAGGAGAATATTACATGAACCAATAAAAGCTTAGGAAGGAAAATGGGAGATTTAGAGATCGGAAAGATAGGCCAAACTATTTTCAGCGTTATATGAAAATAAATAAAGAAGTTAGATTTGAACCTGTGTCATTAAGCGCTCATATCGCTTATATGACCAAAAGGCTCATCGCCAGAGCTACCATCCTCAGCCCCACGTGTCATGTGATTTTCAATTATATATATATATATATATATATATATATATATATATATATATATATATATATATATATATATATATATATATACAATTTTATTTTAATCTCAAAGCTACCATGTTTATTACAACAATATATATCTAAGTCATTATACACTAATAACAATTTCACACGTACATATATACAATTTACAAATTCAATAATATTTGTACATTGGGTTTCTTGCAAATGAAATCCGTCTTCCTGATCGTGTTTTCACAATTTTTCTCGGGGATTACTTCGCTTCCCATGAAGCGTCGCATGGTCCGGATTTGGTGTTCCTTCCTTCTGTCGCCTTTTCTTCCTTGTGTTTCGCGGCTGAGTTGCTTATAACAGACCCGTGACCTTGGGCGACGTCGGGTGGCGGAAGGCCTGCTCTCGTTGGTTGCGTGCAAGTTTGCCGGTTTCAACCTGTCAATGGAGACAGTGTCCCTCCTGCCGTTCGTGAACTCTAGTTTGAAGACTTTGGGACCGCGCTCGATCACTGGAAAGGGGCCCTCATAGGGTGCCTCTAAAGGCTTTCGAACGCGATCTATTCTCACCCATACATGTGATGCGTCTTGCAGAAATTGTCGCATGAAAGGTTTCAGGACCAAGTGAAGGTTACCCTCCGATACTTTTCCGAAATCGATTTGAGCCATCGCTGATGCTAGTTCATTGATAAATTTGCATTCTGTTTTTGACGAAGATGAGGAGACCAATGGTTGCGGATATAATAAGGTACTGCCAGTCAGTACCGTAAAAGGAGAAAACCCGAATCGTTAGGCAAGGCACGAATGCCCAGCAAGATTATTGGCAGTGCCACTAGCCAACATTGTTGGTGGGCCATTATTGAGCCCTTTCCACGCCCGTTTGTGGGGGATATGTACGATGTTGTGAGAAGGTAGTGAAAACCAACGAGGGTTGATAATTCTCTAAAAAGCTCAGATTCAAACTGAGCACCTCTGTCGGTTATCACGTAAAGCGGGACCCCAAATCTTGATATCGACCCGTCTAGGAAGGCCAAAGCAATAGTTGCGGCACTTATGTCCGGGATTGGTATCGCTTCGACCCATCTTGACGCACGGTCGATGTAAGAGAGCACATAACGGCAGTGCGAAGGGTAGGATTGGCCGGGAGGCGTACGTGGGGGAAGAGGTTCTACAATGTCTACATGTAACGTCTCAAACCTTGAGGAGGAGATGTTGATGGGAAGCACTGGAAACTTCGTGTGGCGCGTGATTTTTGATCACTGGCAAGCCAGGTACTCCATCGTCAAGGAGCGTATGTCCTTGTCCATGTTAGGCCAGAAGTAACGGGCTTTTATTAAGCAAAGTGACGCTTGTATTCCGGGATGTTACAAGTTATGTAATTGCCAATAAATTACCTTTCTGCATGCCATTGGCACAAATGGTCGTGGTTATCTTGATGATACCTCACACCACAGCTGAATTTCCTCCGGGAAGGGGAAGGGCATCAAGATTAGTTTCAGCTCCTCCGTTTCATCTGTTTCCCTCTGTGCCATTGCCAAAGCTTGGAATACAAGCGAATCAATCTGGACGGCATTGATGTCCCTTGAAGGGCAGTCCGCCACTACATAGTCCGGCCCGCGTATGTAGGAGATATCGCTCGCATACTCCGAAATGGCAGTCCAATGGCGTTGCTGTCGATCTGTTTTCGCGCTTAATGGTGACGAAAATTCCGATACTAGTGGCCTATGGTCGGTGCACAGGGTTACGTGGCGCCCTTCGATCATATGCTTGAAGTGTATCACAGCAAGGTACGCTGCTAGTAGCTCTCTGTCGTACCTGGACTACATTTGTTTTGACTGGCTTAGTTTCTTCGAGAAGAACGCAATTGGTCGCGGAGAACCTTCGACCATTTGGACAGGGCAGCACCTGCCGCGCATTGGGAGCAATCCGTGACCAGCTGGAATTGAGAGTCATTTGGCAGGGGGTGACGGAGTGTAACGGACTCCACTAAGGTAACTTTGGTCTTCTCGAAAGCATTGCGTTCCTCTTCGCTCCAAATTAATTAGCGAGCCTTTGGTTGCATGCGCAAAAGCTCGGTCAATGTGGCTACAATCGCTGCGAAATTGGGCATCATTTTGCGATAGTATCCCATCATGCGCAAATATCGGCAAAGTCCCTTCGAGCCTTTCGGCACTGGCATCTCTTCTATTTCTTTATTTTTTTCTGAATGGCGGCCTAATTCCCTCCTGCAATAAATCGTGCCCAAGGAGTCCAATTTCTTCTTTTGCGAATTCGCATTTTTCCAAGGAAATCCTTAGGCCATTTTTGTGCAGGATTTTGAGTACTTATTCCGGGTGCTTCAGGTGGTCTTCTAGGTTATCTGAAAAGATTATATATATATAACATAGGAGTATATGCAATACCATGCAACGATTGCCATAAAGTTTATATATGGGAAACGGGGAGAAATCTAGACCAGAGATTGTACGAACACAAAAGAGATATTAGAGTGGGCAGCGAAAGCAGTGGAATATTTTGCCATGCTAGAGACAAGAATCATACGATCGATTTCAATGGAAGTAAAATGGTATTTAAATCGGCTAACTATGTTAAGAGAAGAATCGTAGAATCGAGCTTGATATCGTCAGTTCCTAATATAAATCTATCTGAGGGTCAATTTTCTTTTAATCCTGTAATAAGAAAGCATATAAACAAAATAGTTAAATGTCAGCCCTTCAATATGTTTAGGCCTAACCACCCCCGTCCCCCCCAGATTAGCCACAAGTAGGGGATTAGGGGAAAAAAGAGGGGATCTTGTGTTATGCTTATATGCACTTCTCTTATATTTTCAGCGCAGTGTCAGTTAAAAAAGGGTGTGAGATACACCGAAACTGTTCTGAATTAAATTGTCTTCGGAGAATGTGGTTTAATTCCTCATCTTTTCTTGCGATATTGCATTAATTTTCATTATATATATATATATATATATATATATATATATATATATATATATATATATATATATATATATATATATATATATATATATATATATAAATCTAATCCACGAAAGATACAGTCTATATGTCTTTCGAAGATGTAGCACGCATTCCTCAAGCCAGATGGAAGATTGAGGTACTCCCACAAACCAACTTGTGTTGCGATAGCCGTCTTTTTAATGTCCACTGGGCTCATCGGGATTTAATGATAAACACGGACTAGATCTAATCCTGAGAAAAAAAAAATCCTCTTCCCGTGAAGGTTGTCTGATAAACTTTGGATTCGTGGTAACGGACACTTGTCGGAATTCGTAATGGCATTCAGCGCCCGGAAGTCTCAAACCATTCTGTATTCTCCAAATTAATTCTTCGGAACAAAATGGATCGGCGAGGCCCATGGTGATTTCAAGGGACGGATGATCCTTCCTTTGATAATTCCTCAATTCTGGCCTTTACAACTTTAAGTTTTTCTGCCAACAAAGGTCTTGGTCGTGCAAGCGTTGGCGGGGCACTACCAGTGTAAATGATGTGTTTTACTGACTGCGGCAGGGATGGTGATGGCTGAGCGGAGGTGGGCCCATGCAGAGCCCCAAACTTTTCTACGATTGGAGGGCACGGAGGGGAAGAAGTACGTTCAGGAGGTCACCAGTTGTCAGTGAAACTGAAGGCTTCTCGGAGATTTCACGGCTGTGGCAAGCTTCGTTTGCCGATCCAGTAGTTTGCTGCGCGCACAATCCACCAAGAGATCGAAATGCCTCAGGAAATCGATTTCCAAAATTGGAGACGTGGTATCGGCGACTACGAACGACCACCTAAATGATTGCCGGAGACTTGGGATTGCAATATCCGCGTGTACCTCGCCGTGCACCTTAATTTTCGGCCATTTGCCGTGGAAATGTTGACTCCCGATTCACGCACTTTACCTAATCGCACCAGTTTGGCCCGTACGATAGACACACAGCCCCCGTATCTATAAAAATTCCCATTTTTTATTGTATATTTTTGCGGCGATCGTGAAAACAGATAACACTTCAGCGGCGCGCAAGCTATGGCATGCCTGGCTAGTTTTCTGCCGGAAACGGCAAAGATGGCCTAGAGGAAGGCTGCATTTGCAAAGTCTCACCTCTCTTTGGCCACCTGCACCATGGTTTACAATTTTTTGCCTTTTCACTAAAATAAATATGAACTCGGCACACCATAGCTTTTTGCTCCCTACTAAATGGCCGTAAGCCCACCAGGATATTATGCTTATAGCCACTGTTATTATGCCCTGACCACGACGAATTCCTGGCCTTATTCACACTATCTCTATATCCACAATAATTAACTGAACGATCATTAAATGCATAATTATTAGATTCACGGTTACTAAATGCACTATTATAAAAAACACGATTATTATATGAACTATTAATTGGCACAGAGAAATCAGATGCTGACACTACACTGTATTCCCTCAATTGCCCGCTCGAGTTTACAGTCAGGCATTGCGCTTTGTCGAACATAATCAGCTCATCCGCTAATTTACCTAGCTGGGCCACAGATAGGTTCTTTTGCCACGCCATTGCAGGCGCTATGCTCTTTGGCAAGGACTGAACAAATTAATGTCGCACTAAATCATCACCAACTCCTACCTGAAGTTCTGTCCTCCTTAGTTCTTCGAAAATTCAGTGAGGGCTGGCGGTAAGTGGGGAAGACGCTATGAGTTTGTCGAAAAGTTCGGGCATGCTCTTTTCAAAGAGCACAATGACTTCCGTCTTCAGATTGATGTGGTTTTGTCCTTCAAAAATATCCTCTGACAGTCTCCGGGGGCAGTGAGGCTAAGACTTGATCAAATTTTGCTTCGTTATTTTTTATTCCTGAGTTGTGGAACTGAGCTTCAATTAAACGGAACCATCCAGTGACCGCTGAGATAAACTATTTCCCTTAGCATGGGAAATAGTTTATCTCCGATATTGGCATGTCTCTTCATAGAATATTTTGAGACTGAACTCCATCCCACAATTTCTCCCCCTAACTTTATATGGTTAAGGTACATTGACGATGTATTTTCTGTATGGCCTAATGGCCATTATTTTGATACCTTTTTTAATAATTTGAATAATTTGCAAGTCTCCATCAAATTTAAATATGAATGGGAATATGATAATAGATTACCCTTTTTAGATGTCCTCATTAATAAAGATCACCATGAATTAAAACTTGACGTGTATAGGAAACCAACCCACTCGAATGCCTATATACATTATTTTTCGTTTCACGATATTACTGTTAAAAAATCGGTAATTTCTAACCTTTTCCTTAAAGCATACAAAATATGTCATCCTTCCTATTTAGATGAAGAAATTTTATTATCAGGACCATTTTTTCTAATTTGTATTACCCCAATTGGTTCATATCGTCTGCCCATTTTGCAGCTAGGAAAACATTCTAAGGTAATAAGCCTTCCCGCACTAACGACTTCAACAAATGTATAACATTGCCACTTAATAATAAATTAAATAGTTTAAAGGACATATTTGGAAAAGCGGGTATTAATCTAGCCTTTAAATATAATAATTCCTTAAACCAATTGATGATGGCCAGGAAACCCAAAGAACATCATAACATAGGAGTATATGCAATACCATGCAAAGATTGCCATAAAGTTTATATAGGGGAAACGGGGAGAAATCTAGACAAGACATTGTACGAACACAAAAGAGATATTAGAGTGGGCAGCGAAAGCAGTGGAATATTTTGCCATGTTAGAGACAAGAATCATACGATCGATTTCAATGGAAGTAAAATGGTATTTAAATCGGCTAACTATGTTAAGAGAAGAATCGTAGAATCGAGCTTGATATCGTCAGTTCCTAATTTAAATCTATCTGAGGGTCAATTTTCTTTCAATCCTGTAATAAGAAAGCATATAAACAAAATAGTTAAATGCCAGCCCTTCAATATGTTTAGGCCTAACCCCCTCCCAGATTAGCCACAAGTAGGGGATTGGGGGGAAAAAGAGGGGATCTTGTGTTATGCTTATATGCACTTCTCTTATATTTTCAGCGCAGTGTCAGTTAAAAAAGGGTGTGAGATACACCGAAACTGTTCTGAATTAAATTGTCTTCGGAGAATGTGGTTTAATTTAATTCCTCATCTTTTCTTGCGATATTGCATTAATTTTCATATATATATATATATATATATATATATATATATATATATATATATATATATATATATATATATATATATATATTTGACGAGCGTTAGTAAGGACAGATTCTCTCTCATTATTGGCGATTTTAACTGCCCCCAATTTAATTGGTGGACAAAGAATTCAGATTCTGAAGGAGAAAGATCACTAAATTTCATAGATGAAAATCTACTAGCTCAATGGGTCACTGAGCCAACAAGAGGAAAGAATATATTGGACTTAATCTTAACTTCAGATGATAAACTTATTTCAAACGTGAGAGTAGGCGATCAACTTTGCAGCAGCGATCATAACCCCATAGAATTTGAATTAAATTTATCTCACAAAAGGATTGTAAGAAGTATTACAAAATTAGACTTTCCAAAGGCTAATTTGATAAATTTAAAAAAAAAGTCTCAAAATTATAAAATAACTGGTAGAGACATACATGAAGCATGGAATGAATTTAAAAAATAATCTTTTAATGAAACAATCCCAATTCATTCATCTAGCAGTCAGAATAAGTAGGAAAAATCAAAACCCTAAATGGTTAAAAAATGAAATCAAAAGAGACATAAATAAAAGAAACGAGGCTAATAAGATGATTAAATTAAACAGCTCACAAGCGAATAAGAATAAATATATTGATCTCAGAAGAAAAGTAAAAGATGGAATTAAAAGATCAAAGCGTAACGATGAAATGAGAGCAGCTTTAAACTGTAAAGAAAATCCCAAAGAATTCTTTGCTTTAGTTAATAGTAGAAGACCAATGCAAAAAAGTATTGGCCCAATCAATGATTGTCACAATAATTTACAAGTTAGAGATAAAGATATAGCAACTACACTAAATGAGTATTTCGCATCAGTTTCTAACAACGAGACCTCAAATCAAAATATTATACCATATAATGAGTACTTAGGCAATGACCCACTAGAAATGTTGAAATGCACGAGCAACGATGTACGAATACGAATAGGTAAAATGAATAAATTTAAATCCCCAGGACCCGATAAGATAGTGCCATAGGTAATCAAAAAAGTAAAAGATACAGTAGTGGACCAAATAACATACAGTTTTAATTTATCACTTGAAACTAGTACTGTTCCTCAAAATTGGAAATTAGCAAATGTAACGCTAATATTTAAAAAAAAGGACGTAAAGATCTGGCATGCAATTATCTACCTATAAGTCTAACATCAACAATTGGCAAAATGCTCGAGAGTATTATTACAGAAAAAATAGTAAGCCATTTAGAAACCAACGAATTGATAAGAAACACGCAGCATGGATATAGGAAACACATACAAGGGGCGGTCAATAAGTTTTGCCATTCGGATGTCAGGAAACGAGATATGAGGAAAAAGGTTTTATTATTTTTCAATCTAACTACCCTCGACTTCAATGCACTTGTGCCACTTGTCCCTGAGGCTTCGAATTCCTGACAACCAGAAATCTCCCGACTTCTGTTCAATCCACTCCTGGAAGGCCAGCTGGACATCTTCATCGTCCCCGAACCGGCGTCCACGCAGTGCAGCCTTAAGCTGGAAGAATAAAAAGTAGTTGCTAGGGGTCAGATCTAGACTGTAGGTGGGATGGTTGAGCTCCTCGAATCCGCACTGGCGCAGGGCAGCTTGTGCAACTCTGGCCTTGTGGACTTTGACGACGTTGAATTCGATTATGGGCCGTGAGGTTTCTAGAGACCCAAAGGGCAGAGATCTTGGTCATGGCCAAATTGTCGTGGATCATTTTGATAACACTTCCATGTGATATTCCAAGTTCTCGCTCGCTTTATTCGACCTTCATTCGTCGATTTTCGAGGATCATCCTCTCCACACGGGCCACATTGTCCTCGTTGGTCACGTTTGACGGGCGTCCTGGACCGGCTCATCTTCAAGGGACTCACGACCATGGCGGAACTCCCTATTCCAGCGAGCAATGGTTGCACAGGAAGGGGCGGTGTCGGTGGATACTGAAACCATGCGTTCATGGATCTCTTTTGCATTCTTGCCTTCCTTGGTCAACAATTTGATCACTGCGCGGTGCTCAACCTTCTCCATTGTTGAAAAATTTGTGACTGACGATCTGCGATCAGCTACTGTTTCTTAAATAGAGGAGGCAGGAGCGTGTGGCTGCCGGTCCTGATTTGTCATAACTTGTCCTAACACCCCCACAAACAGCTATCCCTCTTCTTCTGTTTTGCCCTACCGATTCGCAAAACTTATTGACCGTCCCTCGTATCTTGTCTTACAAATTTATTAGAGTTCTTCCATTACATTAACACCATTCATGATAGTGACAGATCTGTCTACATTCTGTATCTGGACTTTCAAAAGGCCTTCGACAAGGTGCTACACAGGAGATTAATGTCTAAATTTAGAGCTCTAGGAATACGAGGTAAAATAGCAAATTGGATTAAAGACTGGCTTAGTAATCGTAAACAGAGGGAGGTGATCAATGGAGAAGTGTCTGAAAGGATACCTGTGAGTAGTGGCGTTCCTCGGGGATCGGTCCTGGGACGCTTGCTCTGTATTATTTATGTAAATGACATAGACGTGGGATTGATCTCTAAAATCTTCAAATTCGCTGACGATTGTAAAGTGGATAAAAGTATAATTACCGAGTAAGATATAGTAGATTTTCAAAAGGACATTGACCGCATAGCCGAATGGTCTGAAAAATGGAAACTTCCACTGAACCTTAAAAATTCAAAGTGATGCATGTTGTCCACAAAAATCCGAAGGCAGAATACAAACTACTTGATAAAACAATAGCAGAAACAAAAAACGAAAAGGATCTCGGTATTTGTGTGTCAAATAACCTCAAGGTCACACAACACTGTGTCGACGTAGAAAAAAAAAGCGCGAAAGATACTCGATTAAATTAAGAGACAGATCAGCTATAAAAGCAAGACCGTATTAGTTAACTTGTACAATGCCTTAGTAAGACCACAACCAGAATATTGTGCCCAGGTGTGGTCGCCCTTCCTCAGAAAAGATATAGAAAGATTAGAAAGAGTGCAAGCTACGGCTACGAAAATGGGACCATCATTAAGAAAATACGGTTATGATACACGACTGGAAAAGTTAAACCTTCATAAATTAGAAACAAGACGTATAAGAGGTCAACTAATTGAAGTATATAAAATTTTAAATGGAATCGAAAATGTAGACTACTCCATCTGGTCAGAATTCAATAGAAATGTTACACGTAATAACAGCATGAAGCTCGTTCTGAAAAAGTACAGACTCAATGTATGTGGAATTTTTTTTTCGTATTAAATTGTAAATGTATGGAATCAGTTGTCAGAAGAGGTTTTCTCGAATCCCACCGTTAGCACATTTAAAAAGAGTTTAAATAAAGTTATAAGGACTATTAACTATTAAATAGTTCTTGTTGTATGGGGTTTAGATAAATATTGCGTCAATATCCTACATAGCTCTGATAACAATAAACATAAAAACCTATTTTTTTCGTTATTCAAGGGATAAAGTTAAATGCTAACGCGAAATCTAAATTTTTGAAGACGAAATCTCCTTAAGCCTAAACTTGTGGGACGTTTGAAAAAAGTATATTAAAAACAAAGAGTTAAGAAAAATGTATATTATTGAATAAACAGTTATTATTGAAAAGTGAAATTATATAGTAACAGTTTATGATTGGATTGAATTACGCGTGTGAATTAAATTTGCATGAGTTAACGAGAATAGATTTAAAATTGATAAATATTAAATAGATTATAAATTAGTAAATGTTTTATAAGTAATAGAATGATAAATTGGATTACAGTTAAATGGGTAAATAGTGGTAAATCCTTTGATAAATATTAATTATAAATATTTTGATAAATATTTAATATTAAATAGTTTTATAGTTAAATTGGATAAATAGTTAAATTGGATAAATAGTTAAACTGGATAAATAGTTAAATTGGATAAATAGTAAACTGCATAAATAGTTAAATGGTATGATAAATAGTTAAATTGGATAATTAGTTAAATGGATTGATAAATAGATTATAACGGAGTTGGAAGGTTCTGTAAATGAGAAAAGAATCACGCATTAAATCAGGATTCTTTTCGGAATTTTTTAGCTAGACAATTACAATTCATATATTTACAGACCTGATTCACCGATGCGAGGACAACGAATGAACCTCATGGGTTGATTTTAAGACGCTTAGGAGAGCAGGTGTATTACCAATCTCGATTTAAGTCATGATTACTAACCCTTCTTGAATATATATATATATATATATATATATATATATATATATATATATATATATATATATATATATATATATATATATATATATATATATATATATATATATATTTTGTCGTAGAATGACTCCCGACGATACTATATATAACACTATTCGTCGAGGGAACTTCCTTAATTATCTCTAGAGTGCGTTTTACTGTCTTGGCGGCCGATATTATGTATCTTCAAAAATGCTTAAGAAGTGGAACTGAGCTCAAGGATAATAATATTGCTATCATTAATAAAATAGAGTTTTATTAATAATAACTATAAACAAAACACAAAAACGGAAAATATTGACAAACAGAATGGAAAGGGTCGTGGAGACTCGGGCTAATCCAAGGATTTAAGGGATCAAAAAAGGTAAAACAAATATGGAGTTAAAGAGATGGGATGGTTCGATAAACCATTTAAAGCACAGGATAGAATTGACAAATAAGGGATCAATACTCAAAAGGTGACGCTTGGCTTACGTAACTTCGTTAGGGTGCAGTCGAAGGTACTTGAAGGAATATTCGGTCCGCTGGCGAGTTCCAGCAGAAGGGGGGGGGGGATGAAAGGATCCTGACGTGGCGTCTTGGGAAGGAGAACCGTTCTCGACGAACGGCTTGACGAACAATGGCTGTTCCAGGTTGTTCTCTTCTGAACAAAGGGGGGATGAGAACCGTCTCTTGTCTACGGGCTCAAGAACAATGGCTGTTCTAATGTTGTTCTCCTTTGAACAACAGGGGGGGTGAGAACCGTTTCTTGGCGAAAGGCTCAAAACGAACAATGGCTGTTCTAATACTGTTCTCCTCGAACAATAGGGGGGGGGGATGAGAACCGTTTCTTGGCGAAGGGCTCAAAACGAACAATGGCTGTTCTAATACTGTTCTCCTCGAACAATAGGGGGAAGATGAGAACCGTTTCTTGGCGAAAGGCTCAAAACGAACAATGGCTGTTCTAATACTGTTCTCCTCGAACAATAGGGGGGGGATGAGAACCGTTTCTTGGCGAAGGGCTCAAAACGAACAATGGCTGTTCTAATACTGTTCTCCTTGAACAATAGGGGGGGGGATGAGAACCGTTTCTTGGCGAAGGGCTCAAAACGAACAATGGCTGTTCTAATGTTGTTCTCCTTGAACAACAGGGGGGGATGCCTTGGGGACTTGACGTCACTAAAGGCTCGAACCTTTGGCACTCAAGGAATATTGTCCTCCTGGACAAGTGATGGTGAATCTCGAGGCCGAGGTCCCTTGGCGCACAAAGGGAGAGAGGGTCGTGGTGATGTTTCGCGACGAAAATCTGGATCTCCAATCTGATCTTAGTGGTAAAGTTTCCATATAAATAGCCAGGACATCTCCTAGGCGTGGGGGAAAATGGAGTGAAAGCTTGGAGGGAACGCACAGCTGGGCCGGAGAAAAATGCCTTATCTGTTCATAAGCCTAGCTCGATCTGGCGAGGTCGGCGTATGGGGGCGAACGGGGGGACGATAACCTCCTTGTTTAAACATTGACGTCCGGCAGCTGTTGATAAGACTCCAAGCCTCGAATCGAAGATGCACGTGGGCCTCCTCGAGGTTTTAACTAATATGGGATAGGAGTTGAATTTAACACAGATTCAACTCGTTCTATCATATATATATATATATATATATATATATATATATATATATATATATACAGTTAGGAATAAATATTTCATTTGTAGGAGTATAGACCGCTACAGTTGATAAATATTTCAAAATCTTTACTATCAAAATTTCTGGTTGAGCTCTATATTTTAAGTGAACAATGTATCTTTTCGGTTTTCCGTACCTGCGTGGCGAGTGGGAGAGGAGGGTAGGAAGAGACTTCAACCTTACTGTCCTTTTGTCTCCAACTCCGATTTTCTATCATTCCTTTCGGTATCTGGGACGGATTCTACGTCATCACTCCCTGGTGATTTTCCTTCATTCGGTTGCGGTGTATCTAAATTATTGGTCTATTCTTAATATTTTGACTATGTGTAGGTTGCAAATAACTTTCCTCTCTTTTCCTAAATATATTTGGTAATTTTGCTGGTTTTAGTCTGTCTATGGATACCTTATATTGACATCCATCAGGAATTCCAATTTGTACACTTTGTCGTCGCGTCCGCCAACAAGGAACGGGTCTGCATAAGGCGCTTCTAGAGGTTTTCGAACGCGATCAACTTGGTCCTACACATGCGTGGCATCTCATAATTCCTTGGGTACGAACGATTTCGGTACTGAGTACAGATGTCATTCGGAGATTTGTGTGAAATCATTTGGTGACATGGATTTAGCTAATTCATTGATGAATTTGGAATCAGGTTTCGACGAAGAGGATGCAATAATTTTTTGGACAAAAAAGGGTTGTCCCTCTGATTGCAGTAAATGGCGAGAAACCCAAATCATTAAGCAAGGACTGGGGGGTGGGGGGCTGGCCCCTCCACTTTTGAAATCCGTAAATATAAAATATATGCCTATTAGTTCATCTCTCTAATGGTACCTGTAGGCACTCTAGGCTATTTTACAAAAAATATAAGTTCCAATAGGCCTAACATGCATATCACAGCTGTTTTTTTCCTGATTAGTCCAGGCCTGTTTGTAACTTAAACACAATATTGTTCTTTTCGTTGTGTATTTTTGTGTGTTTTTTTAGTGATATAATTATAGTGAATAATAGTAATTAAGTGAAGTTATTTATTAAATACTTTATATAGCCTCCATGATTATAAATCTTTTCGTTTGTATGTTTTTCAGAAACTTGTGCTGTAACAAAGTTGGGGGGCCTCTGCCCCCCCACTTTGAAAAAGGTTCCTCCAACCATGTCATAATGCATTGGGTACGAACGATTTGGGTTCTGAGTGAAGATGTCCTTCAGAGATTTGTGTGAAATCAATTGGTGACATGGATTTAGCTGATTCATTGCTGAATTTGGAATCAGATTTCGACGAAGAGGATGAAACTCAGGGTTTTGCACCAAGAATGGTTGTCCTTGTGACCTCATTAAATGGCGAGAACTCCGAATCCTTAGGAAAGGATAGGATGCACAGAAGAACAATTGGTAGGGTCATTAACTAAACTTGCCGACGAGCCATAATATACGAGTACCTCTTCAGAGTCCTGTGTGATCTTCCCACTGTTATATTTATGGTCGGTGGGTACGTTGTTGTTGGCAGGTGACGAAAAACAATGAAGACGGATAATTCCTTGTAAAGTTCAGATTCAAATTGGGCTCCTATGTCAGTTATCACATATAATTAAACACCAAATCTGGAGATCCAGCCGTCTAAGAAGGCTAAAGCAACCGTTGCAGCAGTGATATACCTCGTTTTGACTACCTGAACTGATGCTTTAATCTCAGGAAGAGATATACTGTGTAGTTGCTTGAAAATTGACATCCTGCAGGCTATGGGAACAAATGGTCGTGGGTATTTAGATGTTACTTCACACCGAATTTGAGTATTCCTAGGAAAGGAAAATGATTTTTAGAATGAAACGCTTTCACTTTTTCATCTTGCTCCTGCGCTGTTGCCGAAGAACGGTGGCCAAACGAGTCTATTTGGACTGAGTTGACATTCCGAGATAGTCAGTCAGTAACTACATTGTCTTCACCACGTACGTTGGCTATGTAATCGATATATTCTAAAATAACCGTCTGTCACGTTGTTGTCGCTCGTTCTTTGCACGTAACGGCGAGGGAAAAGCATATACTAATGGTTTGTGGCCCGTGCACATGTCGACCTGCGATCGTGTGTTTGAAATAGATAACAGCAAAGTACGTAGCCAGGAGTTCTCTGTCAGAAGTATAGTATGCTTGTTGTGTATTGCTTAACTTACTCGAGAAAAATGCCACTGGCTGTGGATACCTATTCACAATTTGATAAAGAGCAGCACCTACTGTGCAATGAGAGCTGTCTGTCACTAATTGGTACGGTGAATCATTTGGTAACGTGTGACGTAACTTGCTTGGTTTTGCCATGGTTTCTTTGGTAGCATTAAACCCTTCCCGGGCAGCATCATTCCAGACGAGCTCTTGAGCCTTAGGTTGGAGTCAAAGGGAGTTCAGTCAGAGGAGATGCAGAAGCAGCAAGATTAGGCATAATCCTTCTATAATAGCCTAACATACCCAAGTAACGATGTAGTCCTTTGTAACCAATCGGTAAGGGCATTTCGCTGATCTCCACAACCTTCTTCGCTGGATGGTATATTCCTGCAGCTGAGTTGGTAGTCTAAGAAATCAATTTCCTCCTTCATGAATTCGCACTTTTCCATTGCAATCCGCCGATTATTCCCCGCCAGTATTTTGAAGACTTCATTTAGGTGTTCTATGTGATCATTTATATTATCTGAGAAGATTAGAATGTTATCGATATATACAAAAACGAATTCCAAGCCACGAAATAAATTGTCAATAAGGCGTTGAAACGTGCGTTGAAACGTGCATTTTTAAAACCAAACGGCAATCTCAAAAATTCCCAGAGCCCAAATGGTGTTGAATGTAATGGTAAACTACTACGTAGAGTACGACGCACTAGGAAATAAAGTCGTAGCAGCTGGGGGGTGCGGTGTGGCGAGTGGAAAGTTGACATGCATTTTGTTATGTACACACCCCCGGCAAAGGTTATACATAGGACCCCCTGACGCGAAGAAACTCAGAGCCGATCAGAAGTTGGTACAGAGAGGAAATGTTGTCACGTGCACTACATTCTAGACCCCTGCCAGTACTTGTCGCCATAACCTCTGCCACTGCACCTGTTGCAAGCTCCCGATTTACCCGTCTTTGTATCTCTCACCGGGAGGTTAAAATACATCTGAGCTCGTTCTACTCTCCTCTGTTTCCAGGACAACCACCATTTGTGCATTGCCTCATTACTTCTGTGACAGGTATTTGTAGTATTTCTTTTCATTTTTCGACACGTTCTTTTGTTCTCGTTATCGAGACCACCAGTTATTTAGAAGGGACGTGAGACGGGGGTATATTCCTATGCTGATTGTCCAGAGTAGCAGTGTCTATTTAACGTGTTGTCGTTAGTGGTTTAATCCGGTGATAGTAGTGACCTATTTGTGCACTATATCTATTTAATACATTTGAGGAAGCATTCCTTGTATTATATTATTTTACCCTGGCAGATATCTGAGCACGTTCCTGTTGGACCTCTTTATTTCTATTCATTTGTTCGTCAGTTGGGTCCTCCTCCCCTAAACGATTGTCGTTGTTCGTCAGTACGTTTGAATGACACCACATTTCTATGTTTATTAACTGTTTCTCTTTTCTATTGTTCTTCTGTCCCTATGATGTAAACACGAAAGTGCTTGGGCTTATTCTGTGTATTATTTTCCTTTGGGAAATTTCAAGGATCTTAGATCACATGTTTTTCACTCAAGAAAAGGAAGACAACAATTCCATTCCTCTCAAAAGACCTACTAATAACACGCACAACCTACGGTTTCTCCACTTCTATTTACCTAAAACCTACACTTACTGGCTCTGGACTCCATTTTCTTAGTCATTGTGCCACCAAAATAAAATTAAACTCTATCAAAACCTTACTTTCTCGCGCTTACAATCTCCCTCATAATACCTCAATTTCCACAACGAGGTCACTTTTCTCACTAATTATTTCCGATAAAACTGATATCCTTAAAACTTATATGACCGAACTCTTCGAAATTTGATCAATAAAATATTAACCCGAAAGATCACTCATACAACGTCCCTAAAAAGAAGGTTTTTGTATCTCTCCCATATATAGGACCCCTCAATTCACTTCTCTGGGCCAAACTCTCAGCCTTTCTTAAAAATTAATTTCTCCTGTAACACATTTTATACCAATTTTTCAAAACACACACAAAGTAAAACATCTTTTCAACATTAGAGACAAAATACCAACGCTGCTTCGATCATCCATCATATATGAATTCACCTGCTCGAGATGTATTTCTGAGGTGTATTTGGGATCGACATAGCGCACTACATACCCGTATTTGCACACATTTAGGCATCAGCAACAGAACTCGATCCCCGCTCACTACTCCCGAATTCTCCCCTATCCGAATACACTACGAAAACAGGTATCCACATCATAAACTCAACCTAAATCATTTTTCAATTAAAGATACAGCAAACTCCTAAAACCAACTACGTCCACTGGAATCTCTTTATATTAGATTTACAAACCCCACTTCAAACTCCGAAACAAGCTCATTTCCATTTTTACTAAAACTATAATCACCCACGAATTACACACTCCAAATCCACCCCCCAACCCCCCCAAGAAAAACAACTCATATTTTTCAGAGATTTTTATATCTCCTTTTTTTTACAACGAACACACCCAAAACTAATTAATCTCAGTTTTTATTTTAAAAACAAAAACATATTTCCCATTCCCTAATAGTTAAAATCCCTGTATTTTTGTTTATAATTTGAATATTACCACTTCTGCTGCTTCTCATTTACCATATAATTAATTTATAAATATCTGATAACTTCGCTAAAAAATTCTTATCTTTGTATAGATTTATAATGTCATATCCATGAAAACAGGTTCCTACCCGAAACGTCGGTACCAAGAAGTTATAATATAATAATGAACTTCTTAAATTTAGCCTGCTTATTTATCTACGCCTGGCAACACGCAACCCCTCTGCTCTCCTAAGAGATATATATATATATATATATATATATATATATATATATATATATATATATATATATATATATATATATATATATATATATATATATATATATATTATGGTGATGCCATCAAATAAAGAAGTATTTTCCTTATTCATTTATTACAGAAATTCTAAAAGCGAAACCGTTAGAGAAGCTATAACTTCAATTGTTAATGATGAGATGAACGTTTGGCAGAAGGCAGCAATACCAACAATGCAGAAATGTAATGCCTTAAAGAAACTAAGCAAATTTCACGGGGAGTGGCAAATGTTGAAAAAGAGCAAAGGAAAGAAATCAAAGTTTTCAATAACAAACGACAATAAATGGAAGGAAAGTTTGTGTCAATTATTTGACATTGCGCATGACAAGGCTGATGAACTAATAACTATTGAAGAAGATAGAGAATTTCTGCATTTACAGAGGGAAGAGAAGGTCTTAGAGGTAAAATCGTGTGAGTAAATGAAGAAAATGAAAATCGCTGACAATTAGCAGCAAAGTAGCAAACATCTTTAGAAAAGTTGCGTATTCGTCAATAAAGTTCTATAGATGAAATTGTAGTTTTAGAAGACAGCAGTGACGCAATATCAAGTGCAGAAGTGATTGATCTAAACCAACTTTCAACATCTAAACAAGGGCCACCAAGAAAAAAGAAAAAAAAAATATGAATGAAAATCTACTATCTGTATTAGATGTGTCTAAAATCAGTGATCGACTGCTTCTCTAATTCTTATTCCAGCCTTATCAAATGTGTAGAAAAAATCCTGAAGATTACAGCGTAAGCTACTCCACACTTCATATAGCAAGACAGCTCGGAAGAAAAAAAGATGAGTAAAAATATCACTAAAAGCTTTGAGAGGGACAAACCATTGATTGTACATTGGGATGGCTAGCTTTTAGAAGACATTACTGGGAATGAAGTATTTGATCGTCTTCCAGTTCTAATATCTGGTAGTGAAGCAATACAACTGCCCTGAGTAACAAAGATAGATCATGGAAGGGACAAAAACACTGCAACTGCTGTGTATACAGAAATTTGTGATTGGAATTTAACAGAGAAGGTAAAAGGAATGTGCTTTGATACAACAACATTAAATACCGGGCGTAAAAATGGAGCTTGTGTCCTAATCGAACAAAATATGGAAACAGATTTGCTATGGCTTCCTTGGGGACACCATATTTTTAAAAATCCTCTTAGAAGCAGCGGTGGCCCGTACATTACAACCATCTTCAGGTCCTAACATTGAGGTATTCAAACGATTTAAATCAAACTGGAACACACTGGAGTTGAAATAATTTGATTTATCAGAAAACTTTCCTCAGCAAGAAGCAAGAAAAGGAAGAAATGATTGCTTTTGCATCAAAACAACTGAGTAAACAGCAACCTCGTGATGATTATAAAGAGCTTTTAGAACTGACAATAATCTTCCTAGGCGGCACCTTATCGACTGGAATAAATTTCAAGAAACCAGGAGCTTACCACAGAGCACGTTGGATGGCGAAGCTGATATATCGGGAAAAATCTTTATGTTCAAAAAGCAATTCAAAATAACAACAAAACAAAAGAAAGGTTTGAGGGAAATTTGTTGGTTTTCTGCTTCAATTTATATCAAACATCGGTTCTCTGCTCCCAGTGCTGCAAGTGTTCCACGCAATGATTTGTGCCTACCCAAGAGCCTTAAAAATTACACAAGTATAAATGAAGGACTAGTTAGCAGAGCTTTTCAAAAATTGAAGAATCATTTGTTATATTTGTCAGAAGAGTTAGTTGCTATGGCTTTCTTTGACAATGAAATCAGTCATGAGACAAAACAAGAAATGAAAGAAGCTCTTACAACACCATTAAACCCAGATCCACCAAAGAAAAGACAAGTAGATATTGAAACTGTGGAAAAGAAGAAAATTCAAGATTTTGTTACTACTAATACAATGTTCTTCTTCAAGATTATGAGTTTATAATCTTCTTTTTTGGACAAACCGGTGGAAGATTGGCCGCAAACAGAGAGTTTTTGGTTTGCAAAAAATGTTGTTAACCGCATGGCAGTTGTTAATGACATTGCTGAAAGAGGAGTGAAACTGATAGAAGATTACAATGTAATTCTCACTAATGATGAACAACAAAAACACTATTTGCTGCAAGTTGTATCAAATTACAGAAATAAGGTCGCAATAAAAGAAAAAATAACACTAACATTTCTTATAAAGAGTAAGATGTAAATTTGATACAAAAAACTATATCAAGTTTAATCTGAATCATGATGTAATAAATGAAAGAAAAGTGGTATAATAGGCCTCTTGGGGAACTTCCACTTCAAAAAAAGTATGAGACACTTGCTGATACCTCCTGGGTGTCTTGAAAATCAGCAAATTTTCAAAGAGCGGGCGCGACCTTAAGATATTTCATTTTTGACCTTTTTTTATAATACAAATTCATTTGAGTTGGTATCTTGGGTTTTCTAAAAAAAAAAAAATTACCCCCATATTGCATCACCCTAATATATATATATATATATATATATATATATATATATATATATATATATATATATATATATATATATATATATATATATAAATCGCAGCCATAGGGGGTGCAAGCCAGCACAACTCTATGCCGGTCCCAAGCCCGGATAAATTGGGAGGGTTGATGTCAGAAAGGGCATTCGACCGTAAAACCAAGATGAGCTACAGCCAAGGAGTATTAGACCATGCCAGGAAGTTGGGAGAGGGATAGAAACTATACTACAACAGTGCAACAGTAGAGGGAAGGAATAGAGTTGGAGTGGTGGTTTCGAATGATATGAAGGAACATGTGATTGAATTAAAGAGAGGAGGAGACCGGTTGATAACGGTAAGGTTAGATTATGGGGAAGGAATCTTAAATCTGGTCAGTGCATATGCACCGCAGACAGGATCAACACAAAAAGAGAAGGGCGAGTTCTGGAGGAAGTTAGAAAATGAAATGGGGAACAGAGCTGCAGAAGAGAGAGTAGTACTCGGGACAGACTGAATGGACAGGTGGGGGCAGACAACGAAGGATGTGAAAGGATACATGCAGTGGCGGTTCTGCCTATGGGAAATATAGGCAGCCGCCCAGGGTGGCACTTGTTAATGGGCGGCATGAGCGCCCATACAAAACTATAAAAATACGAATAAAGATACAATTGAAATAGAATAAATCATAAAAATAAATAAATAAATATCTCTCTCTCTCTCTCTCTCTCTCTCTCTCTCTCTCTCTCTCTCTCTCTCTTCTCTCTCTCTCTCTCTCTCTCTCTCTCTCTCTCTCTCTCTCTCTCTCTCTCTCTCTCTCTCTCTCTCTCTCTCTCTATATATATATATATATATATATATATATATATATATATATATATATATATATATATATATAATATATATATATATATATATATATATGTATATATATATATATATATATATATATATATATATATATATATATATATATATATATATATATATATATTATTATTATTAATAGAAAAAAAACTTCTGTGACGTTTCACAAATATAATTTGTTACCACTGAACAACAAAAATAGAAAATCAGCTCAGTTTGGATTCAATTTTTTCATTATAATATTTAAAAAATCTTATAATAGAGAAATGAATATTTTTAGCAATTGGATTTTTTTAAAAGAATAAAGCAAAAAGCATTGATATATTTTATAAAAAATCAAGTGATTTAATCAATGCCATCCCTGCCACAAACGTTCCCCTAAAAGACCTGCACAATGCAAAATGTCTTTGTAGGCCTATTTGTTCTCGAATGCTCCCAGATTAGTATACTATAGGGAATAAATTCTTATACTTAATACTTTAACATATGAAATGTTATTTTTTTAGGTTTGGTTAAATTGTTAAGTATATATATATATATATATATATATATATATATATATATATATATATATATATATATATATATATATATATCGTATATTTCAATCTAAAAATTGCAGAAAGGAGAATAGTAAATTTATTATTTTATTTGGGTGGTTAAAATACCCCCAGAATTTACGGTTTATAAATATTGGCTAATATGTGCATTACTCGAGACAACCACCTTGTGATGCGCAAGCCCAAAGAAAACGAGGAGCGAGCCAGGTTTGTGCGGGTAAAATTTTGTATGAGGCATTCGTTGTCCGTTAGCCATACTGACCGTCGCGGCGACACTCGCTCTATTTCGTATCAATCAACACTTAAACCGTTGATAATTCCTGTATATAAAACTTCATCAGTGTTGTACAGAGGACAGAACCTTCTGTATTTGCCATAACTACTTATATTGATTTACGTGCGGGTAAGATTCCGTATGACCATGTCTTCATCCTGACCAGCGGAAGTTAGCCCTCACAGCAAGAAACTGCCACCATCGTTCACATAAGTATTATCTTTATATGTTGATTTCCGTTGTGTTATAGCTAATACGCTTCCCACTGAACCCTAGTGCACTTGGTAGGATTTCAATATAGTTTTAAGGGATGCTATTATTCTCATCATTATAAATACCTCCAGTAAGTAACTTATATTATACAGTCCAATATTTTGTTAGTTTATCATTTATTTCTTTTTGTGTTGGGGAAGTGGTTACCAGTGATCATATTTTTCCTTTAAATCCGCAACAATATATATATATATATATATATATATATATATATATATATATATATATATATAGTAAACCCTCAATATAACGAACTATATGGGGCGGGGGGGCGTTCGTTAAAGCTGAAAGTTCGTTAAACCCGATGGGCATTGAAAGCAATGGAAATAACGAACCAAGTTCGTTATGGATATGTAATACGTATGTAATTACTAATAAAATTAAGTGTACTACTCACCATAGTATTGATACGAACCTTGCACTGTAGGAGACATGTGACACACCAACACTCACTCAGGCTGGTGGTAACGCTTGCCTGTTAAACCCGATGGAGTTTGGCCAGGAAATTTGGTTCGTTATATCCTAAATTCGTTATATTGAGGTTCGTTATATCGGCAAATGCATAATAAAAGATCAAAGTTATCAGATGCTCAATTTAGAAAGAAGAGGAAAGAAGAAGAGAACAAACGAGCTATGGATGAAGGTATGCCATCCTTCTACTTTTCACTATCATTTCTACTGCTATTTTGTGATATAGCTTTTTGAGTCATTTAAAATCTACTATAAAAATAAATAATATATAAAAAATAATTTTATAATATAATAATATAATATAATATAAAAAATAAAATAAATAAATAAAAACTTATCCATACTTACAGATGTATCATTAACAGAATGTTTAATGTAGGGTTTAATTGTGTTGATATTTTCACAACATTGAGAGGAAATTGGTATAAATGGCAAATATTTTGTTGTATAAATAGTTAAAAGGCCTTTTCTTTAGTTTCTATTCAAATAAACATACAGCTCATATCATGCCCTGAAAGAGAATGAAGAAAATATTCCATTTTAGATTACAGACTAAATGTTCAATTAATTATGCCCAATGATATTTTAAATTATTTGTACTAAACTATTTCTGCATTGATCAGTTATGTTCAATTTTACTGCATAGGTACTTTTGAAATATTTTAGAACATCCTCTGCGACTAGCTAGGATGAGAAGCCGTCTACTTCTACAACAAAACAGGTCTCTATAGAAATGGTCTTTGAGCCTTCAGGTGAGGATGAAAATCCATTTGCCTCTACTTCTTCCCAGCAAGATTCCTCAGGAGAGTTTGTCGGCACATATGTATGTGAATGTCTGCATCTATGTGTGTGTATCTCTGCAAAGCATTTTATAGCATTTTAGAACAGCTTATGGTATCATTGAGGCTTATAACAGTGGTGAAAAGTAATGAAACCCACTTCATTAAGAAAAAACCTTATCAGTGGGTTTTGTTTGTATTTAGGCAGTTTTTTAATGCCACTCTTAGTCTAGGTATCCTAGGAAAAGCAAATCTCTGGGAAATCGGAGAAACTAGTGCTCCGTCTCCCCATGACTTACACCTATGATTATCTAACTTATTTGTGTATACCATTTCTCTTGTTTGTTTTTTTTTCAATTAGAGATGGCTGGAGCAGAATTTACTCCTAAGGATGAGTCTCAGTCCACTGACCCCGTTAACCGGCCGTCAGTTCTGACTGCAAGAATTCGGACACAACTGGTTTTAAAAGGACCAAGGCAAGTGCCAACTGATTTTGTATTCCCTAGGAACAATACTGACGGAAGAAGTTGTCACATCATTACTTCAGGAAGTCATTGGTTAGTGGAGAAAATATAACCAGAAGTTGGTTGGTCTATTTCTTGAAAATCAACAGCCCTTGTTTCTGTTGCATATTATTTTCCAAGAAGAAAATAAATTTAACAAGTCTGGGACTAACGGACTGGACGCATGCAAGCTCATTGCTCACAACACATTAAAACAATTCATAACATCTAAATTCTATGAAAATGTGGAAAGAATTATAGGTGAGGATGAGAAAAAGAGAGACCATTGACAAGTTGGAAAAAGAACTTCTGGTGGCTGAGAAGTTAAGATGGAGAGCAGTACTGACACGCCTCACTGCTAATGCGCATTCTTTGGCAGTTATAAATTTGGCACTAAGAGGGCATGTGGAAAAGTTATTCTCGCCATCAAATGGCAATTTTCTGAAAGAAGTTGAACAAATGCAAGAGCACATTAGCAATGTCCAAAAAGTATATTCTGTTACACCAGCTACTTCGGCCACCACATGCAAAACGAACTCATTGATTTGTTGAGCAGCAAGTTTTTTTCAATAATTTTAGATTGCACTCCGGATATCAACCACACTAAACAGTTGTCAATTGTGATTTGAGTTGTGTTAGTGGAGAAGAAACCACATATAAATCAACATTTCATAGGTTTCTTGGAGGCAAAGAAGTCCACAGGTATAGCATTCTTGATTCTGAAGAGACTGGATGAGCTAAATATTCCTTCCATGGACTGTAGAGGACATTCATAAAACAGCGGGAGTAACATGAGGTGAAAAAACAAAGGTGTTCAATCTAGGTTCTTAGAAATTAATCCCAGATCTCTGTTTGTTCCATGTGGAACTCGCTCTTTGAATTTGGTATTAGCCGATGCTCCTAAGGGATCTATTGATGCCACAAATTACTTTGGTTTATTGGAGAAACTTTACAACAACCTGCTTTCAGCCTCCATACAGCGATGGACAATTTTGAAAAATTATGTGGACATCACATTCAAGATGTGGTCTGATACAAGATGGAAAAGCAACTTCAAGAGTGTGGCACCCCTGAGATATGAGGCAGCTGCAGTAAAAGATGCACTGATCGAGGCGAGGGACAACACCAACGAGTCAGTGGTAAAAGTACAGGCTCAATCTCTAGCCGAGGGAGTTGGGTCGTACCGCTTCGCCATTTGCTCAGTGGTGTGGTATAACCTGTTGTGCCAAGTTCAGCATGTGAACAAGAAGATGCGATCTCCAAGCATGAAGATTGATGTTGCAGTAAATCTTTTACAGAAAACAGAAAGAAGTCTTCACAATTACAGGGCAACAGGTTTTGTGACTGCACAAATGGCAGCATCATATATATGTGAACAAATGAATGTAGAGGCTGTGTTAAAACAAAAACGGCTGAGGCCAACAAAGCGGCATTTCTCCTATGAAGCATTCGTTGAGTCCTTGATTGATGCTTGAAGAAGCTGGAGGTGTCAGTTTTCAATGCGGTGGTAGATTCTGCAACATTATCCATTCAGGAAAGATTTTCCGCGTTGGAAATTGTGCGAGAGAAGTTTAGAGTGCTGACACACATTTTCCAAATCTCACATTTGAGGATCTAACAGAACAATGCGCAAACCTTAGTAATATGCTACACTTTAAGTTGCAATCTGCCTTATATGGCAAAGATCTTGCACGGGAGCTTGAGAACTTGCCTGACTTGCCATCAAAGACCATATTCTTGCGTGAATTGCTGAAATTTATCCATGAAAGGGAGCTCTCTGAAATATATCCAATTTTGTGGACTGTTCTCAGAATTGGTATTATTCTTCCAGTCACTGTTCCCGAAGCAGAGAGGAGCTTTTCAAAGATGAAGCTCATCAAATCTTACCTGATATCATCTATGTCACGAGAGCGTCTTACTGGTCTTGCCATCATCAGTATAAATCATACAATTTCTGGTCAGATTTCGTATGCTGATCAAATTGATAGAGCATTTATATAATTTACAAATTAAATTCTCTAGTTTAATTATGGCAATTTAGTTTGCACTTTTCTTGTTCATATATATATATATATATATATATATATATATATATATATATATATATATATATATATATATATATATGTGTGTGTGTGTGTGTGTCCCTCCTACCGCTTTTCGTATTTGCACAGAGGCAGGAGAGGGCGGAGCATTCTTTTTCTTCTTAAGCTCCCAAAATTTGCTCAATAAAGTTATTTTGGGCAAGTTATTTCTGTTCTTTATTTTACGTGGATTTAAATGTATGTTGGCGAACTGTGGGGAGGGGGCGCTGAAGGTGAGACTTGCCCAGGGCGCCATTTAGGCCAGGACCGCCACTGGATACATGGAGGCCATGGCTTGGGAAACATGAATGCAAATGGGAGAAGATGCTGATCTTGGCATTCTCCTTCGACTTGGCCATTGCAAACACTTTCTTTCGCAAGAAGCAAGAGCACAGAATAACATACATTAGCGGAGGCCATATTACCCAGATAGATTATATCATGTATCGAAGGTCAAATCTGGTAGAGATTAAAGACTGTAAAGTAATACCAGGGACCTTCTTGCACCACAACACCGGCTGATTGTGATGGGTGTGTGGTTGAGAAGACCTAAAAAAGGAAAGAAGAGCTGCGAGAAGAAGATACGATGGACAGTACTGAAAGACGAAACAAAGAAGCAAGAGTTCAAGACCACGGTCTTAAGCAGAGTGAACACTGACGTAGTGAGAGTACAAGCTTGGTGGAAAGGGAACGCACAAGTGATGAGAGAAGTAGCAAGAGAAGTGTTTGGAGAAACATCTGGGAAGCCACGCACACCCAGAGAAGAATTGTCGTGGAGGGAAGATGTAAGGAGTGCCCTGGTAAGGAAAAAGGAAACAAAAAACAGTGGGGTAATAACAGATATAGGGAGGATAAAATGAAGTACAAAAGTGCAAAAAAGATCGCATGTAAAGCAGTTGCAATAGCGAAAGCAAAAGCTAGTCATGAATTGTATAAAGACCTAGAAATAACCGAAGGGGAAAAGAGGATAAACAGGATTAAAAGAAATAGGAACAAAGTAACACAGGATGTAAATCATGTAAAGCAGATAAAGGACGCATCTGGTATTATATTAAGGGAAGAAGGAAATATACAAGAGAGATGGAAGGAATATTTTGATGGTCTGCTGAACGAGGAAAACCCACGCGCTTACCATGATGAGAGAATACCCTATGCAGAACTGACAAGAAGTGTAGAGAGAGAGAGAGAGAGAAGAAGAAGTCGTGAGAGCTCTTAAGAAAATGAAAAACAACTAAACAGCTGGACCAGATGAGATCCCGGTGGAGGCGTGGAGGGCCCTGGAGGACGCAGGAGTGGATTCTTTTTGGAAGATGATGTGCATGATAGAGGAGCAGGAAAAGACTCTCGACGAATGGAAGGAGAGTCTGTTGGTACCCATCTTCAAAGGGAAGGAGGATGTACAAGAGTGCGAAAATTATGGTGGGATTAAAGAACTATCTCACATAATGAAAGTCTGGGAGAGGATTTCTGACGAAAGATTACGACTTGAGGTGGAGGTGTCCATCAGTCAATTTGGTTTCATGCCTGGAAGAGGAACAACAAGCCCAGTGTTTATATTGAGGCAAAGTGGGAAAAGTAAAGGGAGAAACAGAAGGAATTACATGTTTTTTTATAGATCTGGAGAAAGCATATGACAGAATAGGAAGACAAGAACTATGGGATGCTTGGGAGAAAAAAAAGTGCCATAAAAATATGTAAGATTGGTGAAGTGGAGGTGGGGCTGCATCAGGAGTATGTGTTAAGCCCCTTCCTCTTTAACATTGTCTTTGACGTGTTCACTAAGAACGTGCGAGTGGGGATACCCTGGGACATGATATATGCAGATGATGTGGTTTTAAACAGTGAATATAAAGAAGAGGTAGAGCAAAGGCTGCAGGAGTGGAGATTAGTACTGGAAAACAGAGGGATGAAGACAAGTAGACCAAAGACAGAATATATGAAGTGTACAGAAGAAGAGCAGGGCAGAGGTGAAAGCATTAGGTTAGATGATATGGAAATAAAGAGAGTAGATGCCTTCAAGTATTTGGGATCTACTATATCAACAGATGGAAATGAGGAAAAGGAAGTAACCAGAAGGATCCAAGGGGAATAGAAGAGTTGGAGGGATGTATCAGGGGTTCTGTGTGACAGGAAAATGCCAGTGAAATTAAAGCGAAAAGTATACAAAAGTGTTGTAAGACCAACTATGACGTACGGGGCAGAGGCATTACCTGTAAAAAAAGAGTAATGAGAAGAGGATGGGAGTAGCAGAAATGAGGATGCTGTGATGGATGCGTGGCGTGACGAGGGAGGACAGAATCACAAATACAAGGCTCAGAGGAAGAACAAAGGTCCGTGATTTCGAAGAAGACACAGGAAGCAAGACTTAAATGGCATGGCACATAATGAGGAGGGATGGAGAGAGTGACGAGATAAGAGCTTCGGATATGGAAGTAGAGGAAAGGAGTAGGAGAGGAAGACCCAAGATTAGATGGAGAGAGAGCATACAAGCTGGCATGAGGAAGAAGGGACTGATGACCAACATGGCAGGGGATAGAAACAGCTGGAAGCAGCTCATCTAAACAGCGACCCCGGATAAAGACGGGCTAATAAGCTGTCGACGAAGAAGAATATATATATATATATATATATATATATATATATATATATATATATATATATATATATATACAACACTACTGGGTATTTGCATTTTTCCTCTGATTACATTATAGAGTCAAATATTTTCCATGTTATTTTGCTATTAATTAGTGTTTTATTTAGCCTAGATAGCGAACAAGAATTAATCACATAATAAATTTTAAGAGGAAGATACGAGGGGTGGTCAATAAGTTTTGCGAATCGGTAGGGCAAAACAGAAGAAGGGGGATGGCTGTTTGTGGGGGTGTTAGGACAAGTTATGACAAGTCAGGACCTGCAGCCGCACGCTCCTGCCTCGTCTATTTAAGAAGCTGTAGCTGATCACAGATCGTCAGTCAAAAAAATGTTCAACAATGGAGAAGGTTGAGCACCGCGCAGTGATCAAATTTTTGACCAAGGAAGGCAAGAATGAAAAAGGGATCCATGAACGCATGGTTGCAGTGTACACCGACACCGCCCCTTCCTATGCAACCATTGCTCACTGGAATAGGGAGTTCCGCCATGGTCATGAGTCCCTTGAAGATGACCCCTGTCCAGGACGCCCGTCAGACGTGACCAACGAGGACAATGTGGCCCGTGTGGAGAGGATGCCCCTCGAAAATCGACGGGTGAAGGTCGAAGAAATCGAGCGAGAACTTGGAATATCACATGGAAGTGTTATCAACATCATCCACGACAATTTGGCCATGACCAAGGTCTATGCCCATTGGGTCCCTTGAAACCTCACGCCCCATGATCGATTTCAACGTCGTCAAAGTCTACAAGGCCAGATAAAGGATGCATTGCGTGGAGGCCGGTTTGGAGACGATGAAGCTGTTCCAGCTCGCCGTCCAGGAGTGGATTGAACAGCAGTCGGGAGATTTCTGGTTGTCGGGAATTCGAGGCCTCAGGGACAAGTGGCGCAAGTGCATTGAAGTCGAGGATAGTTATATTGAAAAATAACAAAACACTTTTCCTCATATCTCGTTTCCTTATATCCGAATTGCAAAACTTATTGACCGCCCCTCGTAGACTGACGATTTTAAGCCTAATGAGCGCGTGAATGGATAGGTCACGTATTGGCGAACTTGAAAGAATGGACGAATGATTGGTAACGAAAATATAATCTATTTAAGAACTAACAAATTAAAAAAGTATTAATTGACTATAACTTTATACAAATTGGTAAAGACGGGTTATGGTTTAACGCAGTTATTCTAAGGGTCGGGACTAACGCCCCCCTGTGGGCGTTGTTGAAGTATAAGGAGGCGCTGTAAGAGGTTGCTTCACTTAGGGGGTTAGGGGGCGTTGCATGCACACCCGGGGCGTTCGGCATTGATTCAATGTTAACCATATCAAGTTCAAATATTACTCAATTATTATAGTATACCTACTTGTTGCATCTATAGAAATCTATTTAAATACTGCAATTCTATGGAAAATAAAAATCTGCAGAATCGTAGAAATTTTATAGAATTCTATAGAAAATTTTACTGGATACCAGTGATGTGTGTTAGTGTGCTTGTTTTCTCGCTCCGTTGGTGTTACACAGCAGGGTTGCCAAATTGGCAATCTCTTAGTCATAATTCGTGAAAATTAATTACCTTCTAACTTTATGGCCATGAAAAAATTAATGTCGATACTTATGTAAGTACAATTATATATTTTACTGTTATACAGATTTAAAATTGTATGCATTATTTGCATAGCCTAATATTGCAAACGCATTGTATTAACAGTATTGTACGACTAGTTGTTGATACTTCTTCACGCATCATTTGTTTTGCGGTGACATCTTTGATGCAAACTGTTAATGAAAAGGTTTGTTTGATGACGTTTTATTAAACCTCTGATAGCTGACTTATAGTTTGCTATAACATCTTCAATAATGCCAAACACGCTTGAGGCTCAAACTGCACTTGTATAAAATAAGTAAACAAAGCTTCCACTCGTTATTGTTGCTTTAAACTTGATCCGATAGTACTTTATAAAACATGTACGTAACAACCACACTCTCTTGGATCCACACATGTTTTGGATTGCTGTTAGTTTCCGCGTCAGGTCTGTGATGTTCCTTTGCGTGATATTAGTTATTTAGTGCTTTTTGCAATAGTTTTCACATAAGTTTTGATGTTGTAATCTTTTTCCTTTTTGATAAAATTTACCCATATTGTTACAAAAGCAAGTAGTAGGAATGGTGATTTTTGTATAACTTTAATTGTAGGGGAATCGTCACCCACCCGTTCTCTCTCAGGGGAGACACGAGGCGGTTACCGCAAAGAACATCCGGTCAGGCAACTCGGGTTAAGCGCGGAACCACAGCGCCTCGCCACTTGTCGCTATGAAAGGCCTAAAGGTTAAAATGCAAGATCTCCCCTACGAGAGGGATATTCAATGTCACCTCAAGTAAGAAATTGGAGACGCTTTTCTCTCAAGTTCGAAGGCTAACGAGGAGCCGATGTAAGACTTGATGAGAAAAACCGTTTGGAATAAGAACCCTCCTGGGACCGTCCCCAAGCTCCCTCTCCTCTTAGCCCTCCCCCAGTGGAGTGACGAGGTATAAATAAGAAACACTGAGGAAAATCGGGGTAGAATACCTCAGTCTCCAGGTGACGAAGTCCCCGGATTAAGATCAGATCGGGCTACCGAGACTGGACAGGTAGAATACTTGGGTCGTCAGACTACGAAGTCCCCTGCAAGAGAGGCAGGGCTACCTTAAGGGGCTAAGAAGCAGCTCATCCTCGAGCTAGTCCCTGGTTATCAAACCGAACGTTAAGTTAACTTGGTCAAGTTCAACTTACTCTCGTCAGAGAGACTTCTCCTATCCTGGTGCATCGTACACGCCAGGGAAATTCTTCGCCCTTGAATAATTACGAAAAGAAGAGGAAAAAGGCTCCACCTCGAGCCTATTACCCGGTGGCCACACCAATCTCATAAGTTAACTTGGTTGAGGAACCAAGTTCAACTTATTTTCGTCAGAGAAACCCCCCTCCGTTATCCTCGCCCTTGAGGAAGACTGGAACTAAGACGAAGCTCATCATCGAGCTAGTTCCTGGTTACCAAACCGACGTTTAAGTTAACTTATTTCAAGTTCAACTTATTCTCGCCAGAGAAACCCCTCTCCTCGATCCTCGCCCTTGAAGAAGCTCCTCCCCGAGTTCAGTCCATGCCAATGAGGAATTAAGTAACGAAGGAGAAAAAGCTCCCCCTCGAGCTCGTTACTCGGTGGTCACACCGAACTCCAAGTTAACTTGGTTTATGAACCAAGTTCGACTTACTCTCGCCAGAGAGACCACGCCTACCTTGTTGCCGCCTAAAGCACCGTGATTATTCTCGTCCTTGAAGAACCCCCCCGAATACTGTGTATACCCCCATCTGCTACCCTCGCCAAAAGTACCTCGTGATCTTGACCACCTCCAGCTTGTCGGTCGGCCCGCGTCGTGGAGCCAATAACTCCAGTAGAGTCAATGAGCCTAAATATTGTATATTAAAGTGCGTATCGAATTTAGTAAATTTGAGAGGGTCAAACTAATTGAATTAATTATTGTGTATTTTAATATTCGGAGTATTTCTGTGGTTAATGGTTATTTTTTGTATAGTAAATTGTTAAAGTTACAATATAAGTTTATTTGGGGAATTCTTGTGTGTTTCTCTATATCCTTACGTGTTTCCAATGGCTCTTCTTTAAAATAACAATATTAGCATTCTTTGCACTCTTAGAACAAAGCCTACTTCATCAAAGAAGTATATCACTACCACCAAGAATACTACGACAAAAGCGGTTTTTGTGAGGAGAGATTAAAAAGGGGCATTCTCCTACATAAAAGTGGTGTCTGGTGTGGAGTGATCGAAAAGGGCCATTTTACGACATTAATAAATATATACAAAATTAATCATCGTTTTGGACTTGTTTGTTCATATAATATCTCCAAAATGATTGTCATGTCTGGGAAGCCTCATACAATTGGATAAGAACTGATTTTGCCAGCTATAGAGTATAGCAATGCCTATGGGCATTCTTATAATAAAAACCTCCTGGGAAACAACATCTCTTAAATTTCACACACAAACAAACAAACACACGTTCCCAGCTCGATTAAAAGAGCACGCGATCGTGCCCACTCCACTCGCTGCTTTCTTCGTATAAAATTCGGTAACCATTCCTTCTACAATTATTCATTTACTTAGTTAATTCCATTTTTTTACAATTCTTTGCCAACGAAAATACGAGAGTAAGTCCTAATTATATTTGCTTCTCGTTGCAGCCCCCAATTCACAGTCCATTATAGATACTTTAAATTAATACATTATTTACTATATATATTCAACATATTATTTCACCATATTAACTTCACATACTTCAATTCTCTTCGCATCTTTTCTACTGTAAATCATATGTTAAAATATCTTACATTATATACCCAACCCACTTATCTCTGTACATTCGTTGATTTTATGAATATATTTATATTTGTGTAATTGTCTTTCTTAACGCCCAAGTTATTATTCCAAAATTTACTTCGCTGTCGCATTAGGCCTAAAGCTAACGGCAGACATCTTCGATCAAACAAAATTTATGGTTATGGTTTTCGAAACGCTATCTAGGCTGATTTATTAACCGAAGATAAATCACATTGATAACCATACACTATATAGAGGAAGTCTTGCGTATAGTAGTACATTATCCTTCACCAAGCACAATTGCTAAAGCGATTCCACTTAGTAATAATACTATTCAGAGAAGACTTGACCAAATGGCTGAAGACATTAAAGAAATCCTATTGGCACACTGAAGGTTCAGTAATTTGGTTTACAATTGGATGAGTCTACACTGCCAGGCAATGAAGCACTATTTCTAGGATTTGTTCGCTTTATTAAAGATAACAAAATTGAGCTAGCTATGCTCTTTGCAAAGGATCTTGAAACTAACACTAAAGGTGAATCTATTTTTACTGCAGTTGAAAGTTTTTAAAGAAAAAATATCCCAATGAGCAATATTATTGCTTGCGTGACTGACGGAGCTCCAGCATTAACAGGACTAGATATAAAAGTTTTCTTGCATTTTTTAAGAAAGTTGTGCCCGGTGTTTTTACAATACATTGCGTAATTTATCGATAATATCTGGTTGCCATGAACTTGACTGATCGCCTTCATAAATCTCTTAAGGTGCATACACACTGCGCTGATGACACGTGTTAACACGCCATATGACGTGTTAACACAAAGCAACAGATTGCATCATATAACACAACAACGTTTTCATTTATCTGATGCATGTTACGTCAGAAAGATTTGATTTTTTTGTGGAGTGAGCACGTTCTTTCTTTTTTATCCTCTAATTTTGTGTTGGAGATATTGAAAATGAATCATAATATGTTAAATGAACTCGATGAAGAAGAGGAGCAGTTAGTAGCAATAGCTATAGCGCTTGTTACTTCTGGAAAAAAACTCAAACAAATGTTATAAACGCCAAAAGGGAAAGTTTAGGTGAGTTTCATCACCTATTTCCTCAACTACTGTCAGAGGAAGATCGTTTTGTTATGTACTTTAGGATGACAAAAGAAGAGTTCTACAACCTTTTACACATTATAAAACCAGCAATTACAAAATCCAACACTCAACTAAGGAAATGTATACCAGCAGAAGAGAGACTTGCTGTATGCTTGAGGTGAGTAAAACTTGCACAATGATGTCTTAATTTTATTTTCAGCTAATTAGGTACATGAACCACATAAATATGTAAGATATTACATAGAAAAATATGGTGTGGCTATTCCTGTAGGACATGTAGAAATGTTCCATTTCGGGTAAAGGGGTAGAAGGTGCTGTACTCGAGGTAGAATAGCAATTGGGGTTTGATTCACCAAAGGATGTAATGGAGGATGTGGGAGAGGGTGATGGGATTGGTACTACGGCTGGATGAAAGGGGCCAGATGCAGTGTTTTGATAAAGGTTTTGCTGCTCCATCTCCCGAATCTGGGCCTTGAACACCATATTGCTTATTTCCATCTTTATTCTGGCTTGTTCAATGGCACTAAGTTTTTTAACAGAGCTGGCAATACTTAGGAAGAACATTTCCGTTTCGTCTCTATCCGTTTTGTGGCCTTCTGAAAGTTGAAGAGTTTGGGCCCGCATACGGCTGTTATTCTTCATGATGTTTACTATTTCACTCATAGATGAATCCACCGTCTGCCTTTTCCTATACTTTGGTTTGGGAGTTGATGTACGATCTTCAATTGTAGTTTCTTGATTACCATTGTCATCGGCACCCTTCTCTGATGCTGCATTTTTGTCTACTTGGCTTCTGTTTAAGTCCTCTTCAGTAGTTTCATTGATGACCGCATTAGACACATCATCAACACTTGGACAAAGTGGTTCCACATTGCCATGGGTACTGAAACAATAGAAAAATAAAAACAATTAATAAAAGTATGTAAAAGCACAAATTGTTTTCAACTTTGGGGCTTTCCTCCAACCACTGCAGCAAAGGACATTAAAAGAATGATTAAATTTCACGTGAAATTAGTGTGTTTAAATGATTTATCATACATACCTTTGTGGTTCCAATGTTGGGATAAAAAATGACATTTGGTCTTCATATTTCCACTTAGGAACATTCTTAGCTGCTTGACCAGATTTTGTGTTCCTTCTCTTTCTGGCATTTGTATAAGCATTCCGAAGTTTTGTCCATGTGTCTTTGCATGCGTCAGCTGCAAAAGATAACTTTATGATTAATAACGAAATTAAAAATATTCATATTTTATTATTATGATAATTATTGTTATAAGAAAGAAAGCTTCATTTTTTTATTTTATCTTTTTCAGGTATTTGGCGACAGGAAATTCATACAGATCACTTGGATTCTCCTTTCGAATGGGCTTCAGTACGGCTGGACAAATAGTGAAAGAATGTTGCCAAGCTATTTGGGAATCACTTAAATCTATTCATATTCCAGAGCCAGAACAAATAAAGTGGAAAGAAATTGCGAAAGACTTTGAAGAGATATGGGGGTTTTCACATTGCTTAGGAGCAATGGATGGTAAACACATTCAAATGCGATGCCCTTACAATGGGGAATCCTCTTACCACAACTATAAAGGAAATCATTCCATTGTCTTGCTGGCGTTGGTAGATGCCAATTATAAATTTATTATGATTGATGTAGGAGCTTTTGGAAGGAATAGTGATGGTGGAACATTTGAAAGGTCTAATTTTGGTAAAAAAATGTGCCAAAAATCTGCTTAATTTTCCTAAAGCGGAAAAACTTGACGCTTCTGGTGATCCATGTGACTTTGTCATGGTAGCAGATGAAGCGTTTCCTCTTAAAACGTACATTATGCGACCTATCGCTAAAAATTCAATCAATGGAGATGAAGAAAAGATTTTTAATTATAGGTTGTCGAGAGCAAGGCGAGTTGTGGAAAACGCCTTTGGCATTCTTGCTGGGCGGTGGAGGGTTTTCCTGAAACCACTTGAAGTTCAACCAGAAACAGTTGATTCAATTGTACTGGCTTCCTGCTGCCTTCACAACATGCTTCGTGTTTCCAGGAATACGAATTTCGAAGGAGGTATTCAGGCATCCGAGACAGAAATTCAGGCATTAGGAGATCTACAATCAGTCAGAAGAAATCATGTGCGAGAAGCTGCTGCAGTACGAGAAAGTTTCAAGAAGCATTTTGTCACACAAGAAGGAGCTTTAAAATGCCCATGGCAGTGGGACGCTATTCGTAAAGGCAGGAATACACATTAACCAGAAAGGAATTCAACGGTGAATTATTGTGACCTTTAAAAATAGAAAATTCTCAACAAACAAGCGAGCAAATGAAATTAGTATACTACTGCTTAAAAAGCTATTTGAAACTGCTACCGAACTGTATTCTTTATATATTGTATTCAATAAATAAAATAAATATAATGTTAATTTACCTGAAATACCAATTCGTTCGCTGATTTCCTCCCAAGCTTCTCTTCTGGCCTTCAGGTCCCTATAATCCTTGTTTTGTGGATTAAATTAGTGATCGTATCCTCTAACATATTCTATTAACTGTTCCTCCATAACGAAAACATTTTTACTTTATTTTATCAATTTGTCACCATACAATAGTACCCGTTGAATAAAATCGAAACACTAGAATAATTTCAAAATATACAATAATATCGAAACACTATAGAATACTTCAAAACATACAATAATATTAAAACACTATACAATAATATGTGCCTACTATCCCTCTCTGACGCAGATTTCCTTCTGACGAATATCTGGGAGTTTTGATTTTCATCTGATGCGTGTTAACACGTGATATGTCGCGTAACACGTCAGCTGACGTGTTACGCGACATATCAGACCAGTGTGAACTTCATTATGAGAACGCATGTTCCAGATTTTTTGCTAACACGTGTTAACACGTCATATGGCGTGTTAACACGTGTCATCAGCGCAGTGTGTATGCACCTTTAGCGTTGTTATTACATCACTAAATAAAATAAAATGCCATCCCCTTAATTCTGCATATTTCTACAGCTTTGTAATAACAATGATGAAGAATTTGATCGCCTCCTTTTACATACCGAGGTGAGGTAGTTATCGAAACGAAACTGGTTAAATCGATTTTATTCACTTATCAATAGCATAATTAAATTTTCCGAGAGAATAAATGTGGTCATTTGAGTGATGAACTCTTAGCTTGCAAGAAGGAAATTGTCTATTTAACAGATATCTTCAGCATATTTAACGATCTGAATTTGCAATTGCCACGCTGTGATGTAACTCTTATCAACCAAAATCTAAAATTTTTGCATTCTTGGACAAGCTTTCCTTCTTCAAGAATAATATTGGTTGTAAGAATCTATCTCTGTTTCCAAATCTAAATGAACTTGAATATGATGAGAGTAATAATTCCATATTGGATGATGATCTCTTGATTTATTGTGAACATTTCAAAACGTTGCACGAGGACATTAACTGTAGATATCAAGATCTCATAGATATGAAAATACCTGACTGGCTGATAAACCCATTTACAGATGCTTATACAAATGAAACTAATATTGCAATGCAGGAAGAGTTAATTGGTTTAAAAAATGACTTCGAATTGAAGCCTCTATTCAAGCAATCATACCAGGAATTTTAGTTGTAAAAAGAAATTCCTGAAAAGTACCCAAAACTGTGGGAAGCAATTAAACTATATTTCATAACTTTCCCATCTTCATATATGCCTGAACGCGGGTTTAGTGCAGTACTCAACTTTAGATAGAGGGGAGTAGGAAAAGGGGCAAAAAAAAAAAAAAAAAGTGTAGGCGAGTTGCGAACAGCTTCCCGCGTCACTGGACCACTGTTAGCCAGCGGCGAATCCACTCGCCCATCCCGAGTCTCAAAAAAGACTCATTCAAACGAAGCTTTTAAGACACTCACCTGCATTTCTTGTACGATATACAACTTCTCACAAAACGAAGAAACCACCTGCAAATCACAAAAAAAGACGAGATTTAAGGTTACTTCCTAGTAGGACGGGACCTAGGCTGCAAGAGTTAGCCAAAAAACACCAAAGTCAACCATCTCATTAAAACCTATTGAGGTAAGTTTTCAATGAGATTCTTCTAATTTTTATATTTAAAATAATATGTCTTGTAACTTAAGAACGAGGAAATTCCTTTGGCAGAGGGGGTGATATCTAAAAATTTAGTGTCCAAAGGGGCGTTAGTCCAAAAAAGGTTGGGAAACCCTGTTTTAATGGATATTAATAGAATTTTGAATAGGATGTTAAATATGATGTTAATTAAAACAGGATCACATATAAATTAAATTGGATATAAAATAATAGTGGATTATAATGTAATATTAAATTGGACATAAAATAATAGTGTTAATAATAGTGAGTTAAGTAATATTGGGTCACAATGTGATATTAAATAGAATGTTAACGAATGTTAAATAGTATGATAAATATAGTGGGTTCACAATAATATTAAATAGGTTTTAAGATAATAGTATGTTAGCGAAGCATAATGGTAATAATAAATTAGGGTCTGAAATTGCTGAAAATTATATAAGTTGTCAGGAATATAGGTTAATACCGCCACGTTGCAGAGAAGCCATGAGGCCGGGCACGAGGTTTGGCAACGCAGAGCAAATTCGTAGGAACCGTGAGAGAATAGAGCCGCTTCCGCTGATAAGGCAGGAACAAGAATTCCAAGCGCGCGGGCGCAAGAAGACGCTGCTCGCCTCTCCGGGCGATATCAAGAACCTCTGCTGGAGTTCATTCCTTCCCCCGTTGGAGTGTTTGATTAAGGAGATATCTCTCCTTGGCCTGAGACATTATCGCTTCCGGCCGGCTATATATAATGCTAGACATAGCCAGGAAAATACAGTATCGGTCCACCTGTCAGCATGAGACACGTTTTTTCTCTCTCGATTCAGCCCTGTTCCTTCTTCTCGAGCTCGAAGGCAAGAATTCTCACCGAATGAATTTAGCCCCAGTCAATGGCTATCCTTGTATTCGGTTTTAACCTCGTCTGGCGCAAGTACTTCTCGAATTTAAACTCCGTCGATTACGATTTACTCGTTCAATCACCCATTCCACGCGTCGTCTCATAAAACCTCAACCCACAAACTATGATCCATCGACTAAATTGTGGTTTCTTAACCAGTCGACCCGTAAAGTGTATGTTCGTATATTGGCTCAATAACAGCCGCTTGTGAGCTTACGTTTGAGCTTCTCTAATCGCTTCCGGCAATTCTTTAATCTTATGCCTGTAAACATCAATTATCCGTTTGAAATCTTTTTCATTTGTATATATCGTATATCTAATGTAATTATTGAAGATTATTTTTGAGGCCCTCCGTTTAATAGCTCTAGAGTCCCGCAGCCTTCTTTATTATACTAACGGCCAATTGCACTCAATTCTGTAGATAAATCTTTCCACGCAACTCGATTGGGAACCCCATTCCCTTATATCCCCCTTCGTCTGCCGCTGCTGGGAGACGAGCGAAAGGTCATTCAATTGGCCTTGACCGCCCACTCCATCTAAATATAATATACACATATATACTGGTCATTCTACGACATAAGTAAAGTACTCACACTTAAGATGAATTTACAGACCTGAATAGTTGACACATATTGAACAAACCTTTTGGAGGGTGGCGTGAGCGAGAGAGGAAGATTTTCGTTTACAAATTTTGTGTCTTTGCAGTTACATTATTGGAACGTATTTCGAGAGAGTTTAATATATATATATATATATATATATATATATATATATATATATATATATATATATATATATATATATATATATATATATATATATATATATATATATATATATATATATATATATATATATTCGTGTAGTTGGGTAGCAGTCTTTTTTTAATGCAAATTTTGTGGAAGACCATTGTGTATTTTGCCTTAATTAATTTCCTTCGGCAACTTTCTCTTCTTCTGACTATCTTTTTTATTCCATTTTGTAGATGGTGGATTACTTGTCCAGTATTCATCTCTTTTCTAAATGAATGTGTTTGGTAAAAAACAAACCAAATTGCTGAGCTTTCGATCTTATTCGATCATATTCTAAGCGTTTTGAAATGTTCTTGTCTCCTTTACCGATGTAATGTGCGATTCCAGCTTGTCGCTTGACTGTTGATGGCCGGCTTATCTTCATTTATTAATATGGCTTCTAAGATATTAAGCCTCGCTTTATTAACCTCTTTTATTTTACTAATGGTGTTATCAATGAGCATATCTCTCGTTAGGTTAATATTATATACACCCTCCATATGGTTCTTCGGCCCTCCGCTTTGTAGATGCATAGTTAACCGTCTCGAAAGTGTGGTAGTTGTTATGCCAATATATTTAAAGTTTTTATAAAGCTTACAGTCTTTATTGGGGCAGGTGAACTCGTAAACTATGTTGGTTGACTTGAGATTCGAGGAGTTTGGGCAGATCTTATTTTTCATCAGGAGATTGCTGGCTTTTGTTGTTTTATAATAAATGATGAGTTGGATTTTATCCGTTTGATTTTTAACCTTGATGTTACGGTTAATAATCTCCTTGATGTTTTTTTTTCATATATTTTATAGGCTGTAGACATCTGGTTTCCGTAATACACTTTGATGTTATTGACTTCTCCATGATTACTTTCAGTTTTATCTGCATGTTTGTAATGGTTAATTAAAAATGATTGGAGTTGTTTGTCAATCATGCTGTTTGAGAAACCATTATTCACGAGTATTTGCTTTACTCGTGTAATCTCTTGTTGGAAAAATTCCCACGTAGAACAGCATTTATAAGCTCGGCGGATGTATGAGCTGACTGGCAAATATTTTCTTGCCAGTCCTGATAAGTGATAACGCCGATGTCTCCTTATGACGCGCCTGGAGCGTGTCACAGACTCACAGTGCCAGTTGTGTTGGACGAGGCACCGATACGATTAGATGTTCACGAAGCGAAAGTGATATGTTTCTTGGTTCCTTCCGAGATGGCTTCAAACGGGACGTGGGAGTCTAGTCCGTTTTTCCGCTGCGTAGTAACCAGTGTTACTTTAGTCGTTGTTTAATTGGTCCCTTTCCGCCGAAAGCGCTTTATAGGATCCCCAGGTTAATTCACATCAAGCTCATGTTTTTATACTGCATATAGTTGCTCAGTGGTTAAATCATCCAGGTCATAACAGTCAGAGAACAAAAAGGTCTTCAACATGTTCTTGAATATTGAAATGTTTTCTAGTTTTCTTAGAGGCACAATTTGTAGGACAGCTAAGTTCTTGCTCCAAGTGTTCATCACTCATATTCGACCCCCCCCCCCCCCAATGATTTAAATCTCAGGATCATTGTAAGCCCATCCCCCCGATGAGCCGACCCTCAAAATAAGCTAGAATTGCATCCACCCCTACTCGCAACATTTACTGTGTGGAATACTAGCTATGTTGGTGGTGACTCGCACTTGTTGGAGTCTATACAAAGGAGATAGACAAAAAAGATTTGAGGATTTTTTGATTTTTCTTATGCTGATAGATTATCTAATTTGGGCCTTTGGTAAATATGTAGATTGGCAGCTTGAATGATGGGATGTAAACTATTTTGGGTAAACATGTAGACGAGCGGCCTGGTCGGAAAAAAATATTTTTTTTGTAAATATTATCGTTCACCCATGTCTGAATATTCATGCGCGTCAATCATTTCTGATGTCATACCCTACCCCTAACCCCTATTATAATTTGCAAAACGATTAAAGGCGCTGACATGATGTAGTTAAAGCATTCACCTCTGTAAACGTCAGGATATTATAAAAATTAGGATTATATAATAGCCCCCCAGACTCCCCCTAATTTTATGAAACTCAGGATCATCGTAGTGCAGTCGAAGCATCGTGTTTACCACCCCATGAGCTGTCTCCTATAAATGTACTCAAAAAACGTGAAACATTTTGGAACATGGATGAAATAGTACATCTTATCGGCTAGGCCGCTCATCTACATATTTACCCTATTTTGTCCGTGTTCCAATACGTTTCACATTTTGGGAGTAAATTTAAGGAGATGGCTCATGTGGCGGTAAACACTGGGAGGTCATCCTACGATGATCCTGAGTTTCCATCAATTGAGGGGGGGGGGGCTGTGTACCCCAGTATAGCCTTTTTCGTTTGGGTAGTTTATGGCATTTTTCTAAAAAAATGGCGTTGGGTATATTTCAAATAGGACTCCAACGCGCATGAATATTCAGGCAGGGGTGAACGAAGTATAAAAAAACAAAAATCCACTTTTTTGGCTGTGCCGCCAATCTAAATGTTTACCGGGCCTTATCTCCATCAAAGGACGTCTTCTCCATACAGACTTAATTATGGCTTGGAAGATCCTAAATGGTCATTGTCCACACTTGTTTGATTTGTTTGAATGTAGAAAAGACAACAGAACTCAACTATTGTTATCTAATTCAAAACTCTACCACATAACCCATGTATTTTTAATTTTTGAACTAGTCTCCTATGTGGAACCTTATCAAAAGCTTTGCTACTCTGATTTTAGCAAAGCTTTTGATAAGGTTCCACAGAGGAGACTAGTTCAAAAATTAAAAATGCATGGGATATGTGGTAAAGTTTTGAATTGGATAACTGAATGTCTGAAAGACAGGAAACAGAGAGTTATGCTGAATGGGATGAGGTCACAGTGGAGGAATGTTATCAGTGGCGTATCTCAGGGATGTGTTCTAGGCCCTTTATTATTCATAGTTTATATAAATGATCTTGGGGAGGCTGTAAATAGCAAAGTGTCAATTTTTGCTGATGACACTAAATTGGCAGCTGTAATCAAAGAAGTTGAGGGTAGCTTTAAAGTGCAGAGTGACTTAAATAAGTTATTAGCTTGAGCTCAGAAGTGGCACATGACTTTTAACCTTAAAAAATGCAAAGTTCTTAACATGGGAAGGGATAATAGGGAATTTAGCTATGAAATGGATGGGCATTGGCTGAATTCAGTTGAGGATGAGAAGGACTCAGGCGTATTAGTAGATAGGTCACTGAAGTTTTCAAAGCAGTGTATTGAGGCAAAAAATAGAGCAAATAGGGTGCTAGGTTACATTAAAAGAAATGTTAGCTACAAGAGTAAGGAGGTCATCCTTAAACTATACAACTCTTATGTCAGGCCACATTTAGAGTACTGTATACAGGCATAGTCACCACATTTTAGACATGATATAAACTTATTAGTCAGTACAAAGGAGGGCAACAAAAATAATACCATCCCTGAAGCACCTTGAATATGAGGATAGACTGAGGGTATTAAATATGTTTTAATTTGAAAGAAGGTGTGTGAGGGGAGATATGATTGAGCTTTTTAAAATCTTTTCTGGGATGGATAAATTTGATTTTAGCAAGTTATTTGAGTTAGAAGGTAGTAATAGAACTAGAGGCCACCACTTAAAGATTAAAAAACAGAGGTGCAGACTGGATGTTAGAAAATATTTTTTCATTAACAGAGTGGTGGATTATTGGAATAGTTTGCCACCTGAGACTGTAGACAGCCCAAACTTGAATGTTTTCAAGCGCAGATTGGATGTTTATATGGGGATGGAGGGTTAATTTCTTACTTTTTGGTATGTGGATATGTTTCTTGACTCATTCCTGTGGATGCAGTTTCTTTTTATTGTATATTTTGGGGGACTTTGATTTTGTTTTTGACAAACTCCTATGGAAGCTTTAAATTATATATTGTAGATGCATGGTTGGACATTCCTATGGATTGTTAAATTGTATATTGTAGATGCATGATCTGACAAAATCCTATGGATGCATTATGTGGGTGGGATTTGATGGATACGGATGACCTTTGATAGGCCCTTGTGGCTTTTGTCATCTGTGAAATTATGTTGTTATATTATAAAAGTAAGTATTGTTTGTCATTAGGTTAGGTTTTTCTGCCAATAAAAAGCTGTTGGGGGGGAAAAACCCCCAGTAAATTCAAGGGGACTGCTCGTGGGGGAGATATCACTGCGGGGGGACCACCGTGCGATGATCCTGAGTTTCAATCAAATGAGGGGGGGGTGGGGTACAGCACCCCAGTATATACTGATATACAAAAAAATATAACCCAGTAATTGTTCACATCTGACGCTACTGTCTGATGTCATAAGACATATTGTAGCCTATAAACAGCGCCACCTACCATGCCCCCGAAACTGAAGTGTTACCATAATTGGGTCAAAAAGTTATCCTCAAAACACTCCATAAACTTACAACTTGCTCTGTCTCTTCCTATCATATTTTCCCAGTCTACAGAAGTTAAATTAAAGTCACCAAGAATAACTATCTTCTTTGCATCCTTTACTTATTTCCCTATTCATTAACTCATCGATACAATCAGTCTGTCCTGGTGGTCTATAAAAAGCTCCCAAGTGTATTTTCCTATTTTTACCAACCTTAATATCTATCCATAATGATTCACCTTCTCCTTGCTTTATAGAGTTATTTAGATTTGAAGAAATGCTATTTCTGATATAAATAATCAACCCACCAGCAGTCCTATCTCTTCTTTGACTAATGTACATAGTATAACCTTCTAGTTCAAATTCACTGACATTATCATTAAATATATTTTCATTAACCCATGATTCAACTATACATATTATATCTATATCTTCATGAATGATATAACTAAATAATTCATCCCTCTTATTTCTAAGACTACGAGCATTTGTGTAAAGACAACTCAGCCCACCTATCCCTGAAGCACCTGAGGGCCTATCTCCTCTGCATCTCCTTTCTCTCCTTCCCCGACCCTGTACTCTTGTATTTTCCTGACCACTATCACTACTCAAGTAATTTAACCCTAAAGCACTTCCATTAGCCTGCCTACCTTCTACAAATCTGTGTTTGCTTCCTTTCCCTGCCTCACTTTGAGTCATTAAATTTCCCTGACCACTATCAAAACCCAGTTTCCCACCTCTATAGACCTAATAACACTATCTAATTCCCGCCACAAAACCTCAACCCCATCTCGGCTCAGATGGAGTCTATCCATCGCATACAAACCCTTATTCCCACAAAACCCACTCCAAACATCTACAAACACCAATCCTGACTCCTCGCACAAACCTTTCACATATTCATTCAACCACATTGCACAAGACAACCATTCCATCCCCACATTTATTCTCGGAGGCACACCTGAAACAACGCCTTTTACTCTACTTTCACACATCCTTTCAATCAGCCTTTTATACTGCTGTCGTAACTCACAAGTACCCACCTTCTTTACATTGTTTACTCCGACATGTGTAATCATAACTGCTTCCCTCTCACACCCAGACACCAACCTATCATACCTCTCACACACATCATTTACACCAGCACCTGGCAGACAAACTCTCACTCCCTTCCATTTACTTTCACTCAACTTCCTATCTAAATACCTAATCTGAGAGTCAGCCATTACAATCACCTCAGTCATTCTCCTATTCTCTCTAGGCCTAGTATTACCCTCCCTCCTGCTCTCACTCACTCGACCCTCCTATTCTACTTTCAGGCACAGCCACACCAGACAACTCTCTTTCAAATTCTTCCTCTCTCAGGGCATCAAATCTGTTAGTTAGCCTAACAGGTTCCATGCCCTTCTCAATCACACACCTAACTTATCTATTCTGTTCACTTTCACCCACCACTCATCATCACTTACTTCACTTACTGCTTTCTCTCCAGTCCCTGTTGTAGGCCCAACTTCCTTCCTCCTGGTCCCAATCTGACTCTTCAAATATACACTTGCATCTCTTCTCACTTCAGACACTAAATCGTTCAGTCTCAAGCATTCCGCACGTAATTGACTCACCTCCTCAGTCAAAGCACATACACGGCACTCAGACATATTCACTCTCCTCTCTACACCACAGACATCGCACACTACATACACACTACTTTCAAAAGGCATACTCTCTACATCCAAACAGTCAGCCATACTTAAACAAGAACAATAATAGAAACAAAAACTTACGAACAACAAGAATTTGACCCAAATTTGTGTGCGCAAGTTTAAAACCTGCTAATCAAGATGGCCACCGAAGTAAACAAAAGTCACTTTCTCACCAAAACAAAATAATCACAATTTATACAAAATAACCACAATTTAACTTTGTTATATTAACCAAATATATGATCTAATAACTTAATATTTATGTTTACTATGTCATACACCAAAGTATAGCAAATAATCAAAATATTCCGACAGCTCTACGAAATACGTGCTACCTGTTCGAAGGTTTCTTGAGTAGTTTATGCGCCTCTAAATAATCTAAAAGTTTTTCGTGATGATGCATAATAAACCCAAATTCTAATAACGAAGAAGCACAACTAGAGCACGAAAAAGCCATAACATAATTACACGGATGACAAAAGCCACAAGGGCCTATCAAAGGTCATCCGCCTCCGTCAAAACCCACCCACGAAAAGCACCATCACCAAGGGAAGACAAAATCAAAGTCCCCCACAATATAATATAACAGATGACAAAAGCCACAAGGGCTCATCATAGGTCATCCGAGTCAAACGGCCTCTTTTTCAAGGCACCCAAACTCCCAGGAAAACTACATCCAGAGGATTGCATCCAGAAACAAGGGTATCACCAATCAAGGCTTGTCAAGAACTAAATCATGCAGCTATAGATATATACAAACAATATTAATATATACAAAACTTAGGAACCATCACAACCTTCCCTTTCCATAAACTCATCCAACCTACTCTTAAATACATTTAGATTTGGACTACCTACTACCCTCGGCGGCAATTTGTTCCAGAAGTCTACCACTCTATTGGTGAAAAAATATTTTCTTAAATCCAACCTACACCCTTGCTTTTTAATTTTCAAGTGGTGACCTCTAGTCCGATTTCCATCATCTAACTCAAAAAACTTGCTAACATCCAATTTATCTATCCCGGAAAAATTTTAAAGAGCTCAATCATATCCCCTCTCACACACCTTTCGAACGAAAACATATTTAATACCCTCAGTCTATCTATATATTCAAGGTGCCTCAGGGAAGGAATAATCTTTGTTGCCCTCCGTTGCACTGACTCAAGAAGGTTAATATCGTGTCTAAAATGTGGGGACCATGCCTGTATACAGTACTCTAGATGTGGCCTAACATAAGAGTTAAAGAGTTTAAGAATAACCTCCTTACTTTTGTAACTGACATTTCTCTTAATAAAACCCAGCACTCTATTTGCCCTATTTCTTGCTTCAATACACTGCTTAGAAAACCTTAATGACTTATCTATTACTACTCCTAGATCTTTCTCATCCTCTACTGAGCTCAGCCAATGCCCATCCATTTCATAGTTAAATTCTCTATTATCTTTTCCCATGTTAATAACTTTGCACTTATCAAGGTTGAAAGTCATTTGCCACTTATGTGCCCAGGATAACAATTTATTTAAGTCCCCCTGCACTTTAAAATTATCATCAATATCTTTAACTACAGCTGCTAATTTGGTATCATCCGCAAAAATTGACACTTTATTATTAACTGCCTCCCCAAGATCGTTTATATAGATGACAAATAATAATGGACCGAGAACTGATCCCTGAGGAACCCCACTGATAACATCCCTCCACTCTGACTTTACACCATTTAGCACTACCCTTTGCTTCCTGTCTTTCAGCCACTCAGCTATCCAATTTGAAACACCCCCACATATCCCAATCATTTTTAATTTATGAACTAGTCTCCTGTGTGGTACCTTATCAAATGCTTTACTAAAATCCAAGTAAATTACATCTACATTCTCTCCCTTATCTACTTGATTTGTTACGAACTCCAGAAAGTCTAGTAAATTAGTCAAACATGATCTACCTGATCTAAACCCATGCTGAGCATCGCTGATTAACCCCTCCCTCTCTAGATATTGGCAAATCCCTTTTTTAACCATTTTCTCAAGAATTTTACAGACTACAGGAGTTAGGCTAACTGGTCTAAAGTTATTTGGATCCTCTTTACTACCCTTCTTGAAAATGGGGACTACATTCACTCTCTTCCAATCATCGGGTTTTCTCCATATTCCAATGACCTAGTATATAACTTGTCCAGAGCTATTGAGATACTTTCTACCCCTTCTTTAAGTATCCTAGAATGAATATTATCAGGGCCGGAGGCCTTGGTAGTATCTAAATCACCTATTAGTCCTTTTATCATCCTCCGATCCACACTAATGTTAGTAAACACCTCTTTTCCTGACCCATGAGTACTATACATAGGACTATTTAGTTTCTCTTTTGTAAATACTGATGCAAAATGACCATTTAGTACCTCAACTATTTCCTCATCAGTTTCTCTCACAACCCCTTCATATTTGATAGGTCCTATTTTAACTCTGCCAGACTTGTTATTAATTTTATAGTAACTAAAGAACTTTCTAGGATCTTTGTTGCTATCCTGAGCTAATTTAATTTCTGACACCCTTTTGTTCTTCTTTATAATCTTATTTAACTCATTCCTATTCATTCTATAATCACTTAAATTTTGAATATTATTTTCTACCTGTAATTTTTTGTATGCCCTTTTCTTCTCTGAAATTTTTCTAGCTATCTCCTGATTCCACCATAATGGTTTCCTACTTTTGTTCCTAATGGCCTTCATTGGGATACATTGTTCTTGGACTACATTTATTATATGCTTGAAAGTATCCCACATCCCATAAGCATTTTTACCTCTGAATTCTATATCCCAGTCTACCAAATTTAGCAAGCTTCGAAGTTTTACATAATCTCCCTTATGAAAATTTGGAACTTTTTCAGCATTCTCAGTTATTTTACCCTTCTCAATTCCCAAGTTAAAACGAACTATCTGATGGTCACTATTTCCCAATGCTTCCCCAACAGTCAATTCTTGAACTAAATGATCACTGTTAGAAAGTACTAAATCTAATATATTGTCCCCCCTCGTTGGCTTATTAACAAATTGATTCAAAAAATTATCCTCAAAGCATTCTATGAACCTGCCACTTGTTCTATCCCTACCTATCAAATTTTCCCAGTCTACAGAGTTTAAGTTGAAGTCCCCAATAATAACTGCATCTGTTTCACATCCCTTACTTATTTCCCTTATCATTAGTTCATCCATATCATCAGTCTGCCCAGGTGGCCTGTAAAAAGCTCCCAAATGCACCATTCTATTTTTACTGAACCTAATATCTATCCAAAGTGACTCAACTCCATCCTGCTTTATTGAAGTATTTAAACTTGAAACAATGTTGTTTTTTATATAGATAATTATTCCTCCACCAATCCTACCTGTCCTTTGACTAATGTACATATTATAGCCCTGTAAATCAAATTCACTTATAGTGTCACTAAATTCTATTTCATTAACCCATGATTCAGTAACGCATAATATATCTATATCCTCATTACTAATATAACTAAATAGCTCATCCTTCTTGTTTCTAAGACTACGAGCATTTGTATAGAAACAATTTAACCCCCCTATCCCTGAAGCACCTCTTGAAACTTGAATGACCTCACCTCTATCGCCTTGGAACCTATTTCTGTTATCTGCCAAGTCCATTCTACTTTCAGTACTATAATGTCCTCTCATAATTCCCTGACCACTATTAGTATCTAGTTTCCCGCCTGCAAAGACCTAATAACACGATCATACTCCTCCCACATCACATCTACCCCCTTTCTACTCAAATGCAGTCCATCCATCGCATACATTTCTTTCATTCCAACAAACCTATCCCACACATCCACAAACATGACACCTTCCATCTCACACATCCTCCTCACATAATCATTCAGCCCAATTGCACGAGACATCCATTCTACCCCAACATCCATTCTTGGAAGCACACCTGTCACAACACCTTTCATTCTACTTTCTTTCACCTTTTCAATCAACCTCTTGTACCTCTCACGTAACTCACATGCACCCACTTTCTTCACATCATTCACTCCTACATGTGTAATCACAACCGCATCCCTTGCACAGCCAGACACGAGCTCCTCATACCTATCAGACAGATCTCTCACACCAGCACCCGGCAAACACACCCTCAAACCATTCAATCTACTTGCATTCAACTTCCTATCTAAATATCTAACTCGCGAATCACCCATCACAAGCACTTCAGTCAGACTCCTATTCCTAACCCCCACAGACCTAACTCCATCCCCACTCCTATTCTCATTCAAACTACCAGTCACTCGAACTCCACCCCCACCCCCATCAGTCATATCACTTCCAGTTACTTCCTCTCTTAGGGCACTGAATCTATTAGTCAAGCTAATAGGTTCTGTGTCCCTCTGACTCACACACCCATTCTCCCCCTGGCTAACAACCTCAACAGAGGCAACCCTATTCTCACAAAGAACAGGAGAAGCCTCCCTAGCTTCATGTTTCCTAACCACTCTCCACTGTCCCCCATCTTCACTAGGCCTATTTCTAACTAATCTAAGGGGGCTAACTTCACTATCACTAGAACTATCATATCCTACCTCCTCCACCGGCCCTCTACCTTCACCTGAAACATCTAACTGGCCTACCTCACCACCTAACCTATTCCCAAATCTAGGCCTAACACTAAGTTCCCTCCTGAGCTCAGCAACTAACCCCTCCAGCCTACATATCCTGTCTAAATCCTGCCTTCTTATCCCCTCTAAATCTACAATGCATTCACGCAGTCCACATACAACACATGTATACCCCTCACCTAATACACCACAACCAATGCATACATTCCGCCACTCATGCTCACTTTCTTCCCCAAACTCCATCACTTATTCAAATGAAACAGAAACAAATGCTAAGCAGGCGGGTTCTATTTATAGCTAAGACATTGCCAGTAAGAAGCTGTTATCGTTCACTGTGAAACAAAAAATATGAAAAAGACATCAAGAAACCTTACCTAACTTAGAAAAAACTATAAATGAGCAGAGGGGCAGATATTTAGTAAATAATACAGACTAAAAGTTACAAATCCCCAAAACAACAAAAAAAATATAACAGCGTGATTGGTCACATCTGAAGCTACCGTCTGACATCATAAGAGATATATTGTAGTCTACTAACAGCGCCACCTACCGTGTGCCCCAAATCTGGAGTATTACCTAAATTTTAAATATAAATAATTATATATGCTGTTAAAAATATAACCCTAAATGGATCCCAATAATTTTTATAAAGCAAAGAAATCAGTAAATACAAGTAATATAGAATCGGATACCGCAAGTGACTTTCAAGATTTGAGTGATGACAGTGAGGTGACTGAGGTGCTTGTGATGGGTGACTCAGATTAGATATTTAGATAGGAAGTTGAGTGCAAGCAAATGGAAGGGAGTGAGAGTTTGTTTGCCGGGTGCTGGTGTGAATGATTTGTCTGAGAGGTATGACAGTCTGGTATCTGGGTGTGAGAGGGATGCAGTTGGGATTACGCATGTGGGAGTAAATGATGTAAAGAAGGTGGGTTCATGTGAGTTACGAGAGAGGTACAAAAGGTTAGTTGAAAGGATGAGTGAAAGTAGAGTGAAAGGCGTTGCTTCAGGTGTGCTTCCGAGATTGGATGTGGGGATGGAATGGTTGTTTTGTGCAATTGGACTGAATGAGTATGTGAAAGGCCTATGTGAGGAGTGAGGATTAGTGTTTGTAGATGTTTGGAATGGGTTTTATGGGAATAAGACATTGTATGCATTGGATGGACTCCATCTAAGCTGGGCCAGGGTTGATGTGTTGTGGCAGGAGTTAGATAGTATCATTGGGTCTTTGCAGGAAGGAAACTAGTTACTGATAGTGGTCAGGCAAATATTTGAGTGCAGGGTTGAGCAGGGAAAGAAAAAGGATGCAGAGGAGATAGAGTGGAAGGTATACATTCTAAAAGAGGTGCTTCAGCGATAGTAGGGCTGAGTTGTCTTTATACCAATGCTCGTAGTCTTAGAAATAAGAAAGATGAGTTATTTAGTTATATTATTGATGAAGATATAGATATAGTATGTGTAATAGAATCATGGGTTAATGAATATAAATTTAATGACAATGTCACTGAATTTGAACTACAGGGTTATGATATGTACTTTAGTTAAAGGAGAGAGAGGACGGGTGGTGGCATAATTATTTATATCAGAAATAGCATTTCTTCAAATTAAAATAATTCTATAAAGCAAGAAGAAGTTGAGTCACTTTGGATAGATATTAGGGTCAGTAAAAATAGGATAATACACTTGGGAGCCTTTTACAGACCACCCGGACAGACAGACTGTATTGATGAGCTAATGATCAGGGAAATAAGGAAAGGATGTGAAGTAGATACAGTTATTCTTGGTGACTAATTTAAATTCTATGGACTGGGAAAATATGCTAGGGAGGGGTAGAGCAAGTTGTAATTTTATAGAATGCTTTGAGGATAATTTTTTGACTCAATTTTTTAATAAGTCAACAAGGGGTGCCAATATCTTAGATCTGGTTCTTTCAAATGATGATCACTTGGTTCAGGAATTGACTGTAGGGGAAGCATTGGGAAATAATGATCATCAGTTGTTCATTTTAACTCGGGAATAGTGAAAGGTAGATCATCAACAAACTCCACAAAAACTCCAAATTTTTATAGGGGAGATTATGATAACTTATGCAACTTGCTAAATCAGATTAGGTGGGATATAGAATTCAGGGGGAAGAATACTTATGAGATGTGGAACACTTTTAAGACTATACTAAACATAGTCCAGGAGCAGTGTATTCCAAAGAAGGCTATTGGGAAGAAATGTAGGAAGCTATTGTGGTGGAATTAGGAGATAGCTAGGAAAATTTATGAGAAGAAAAGGGCATATGATAGATTATAGAGATAAAGTACTTTTGACAATTTAAATCATTATGGGTCAACCAGAAATGAGCTAAATAAGATTATTAAGAAGAGCAAAAGGGTGGCAGAAATTAATTTAGCTCAAATAATAATAAAGATCTGAGAAAATTCTTTAGCTATTATAGAATTAATAACAAATCTAACACAGTGATAAAATAGGGCCTATTAGATATGAAGGGTTTTGAAAGAATCTGATGAGGAAATAGTAGAGGTTCTTAATGATCATTTTTCTTCAGTATTTGCACAAGAGAATCAAGATATATTAATTGATGATAATTCTAGGTCAAGGGAAATAGTGTTGAATAACATAACATAACATAATTTCATGGATGACAAAGGCCACAAGGGCCTATCAAAGGTCATCCACATCTGTCAAAACCCACCGACAAAATGCATCTATAGGATTATGTCAGATCATGCATCTACAATATACAATTTAAACAATCCATAGGATTGTGTCCGATCATGCATTTACAATATACAATTCAAACCATACATAGGAATGTGTCAAAAACAAAAAGCATCATCATCAAGACTTGTAAAAATCCAAATCAATCGTAATATACAATAATAAAAAACTGCATCCACAGGAATGAGTCCAGAATACCCCCCAAAGTTAACCCTCCCTCCCGATATAATCATCTAATCTGCGTTTGAAAAAATTCAAGTTTGGACTGCCTACCCTAACATAACATATCATAACATAATTACACGGATGACAAAAGCCACAAGGGCCTATCAAAGGTCATCCGCCTCCGTCAAAACCCACCCACAAAAAGCACCATCACCAGGGGAAGACAAAATCAAAGTCCCCCACAATATAATATAACGGATGACAAAAGCCACAAGGGCTCATCATAGGTCATCCGAGTCAAGCGGCCTCTTTTTCAAGGCACCCAAACTCCCAGGAAAACTACATCCAGAGGATTGCATCCAGAAACAAGGGTATCACCAATCAAGGCTTGTCAAGAACTAAATCATGCAGCTATAGATATATACAAACAATATTAATATATACAAAACTTAGGAACCATCACAACCTTCCCTTCCCATAAACTCATCCAACCTACTCTTAAATACATTTAGATTTGGACTACCTACTACCCTCTGCGGCAATTTGTTCCAGAAGTCTACCACTCTATTGGTGAAAAAATATTTTCTTAAATCCAACCTACACCCTTGCTTTTTAATTTTCAAGTGGTGACCTCTAGTCCGATTTCCATCATCTAACTCAAAAAACTTGCTAACATCCAATTTATCTATCCCGGAAAAAATTTTAAAGAGCTCAATCATATCCCCTCTCACACACCTCCTTTCGAACGAGAACATATTTAATACCCTCAGTCTATCTTCATATTCAAGGTGCCTCAGGGAAGGAATAATCTTTGTTGCCCTCCGTTGCACTGACTCAAGAAGGTTAATATCGTGTCTAAAATGTGGGGACCATGCCTGTATACAGTACTCTAGATGTGGCCTAACATAAGAGTTATAGAGTTTAAGAATAACCTCCTTACTTTTGTAACTGACATTTCTCTTAATAAAACCCAGCACTCTATTTGCCCTATTTCTTGCTTCAATACACTGCTTAGAAAACCTTAATGACTTATCTATTACTACTCCTAGATCTTTCTCATCCTCTACTGAGCTCAGCCAATGCCTCTCAGATGGCAAACTATTCCAGTAATCTACCACTCTATTGGTGAAAAAATATTTTCTAACATCCAACCTGCACCTCTGTTTTTTAATTTTTAAGTGGTGACCCCTAGTCCTATTACTACCTTCCAACTCAAATAACTTGCTAAATCCAACTTATCCATCCCAGAACAGATTTTAAAAAACTCAATCTCATATCTCCCCTCACACATCTTCTCTCAAATAAGAACATATTTAGTACCCTCAGTCTATCTTCATATTCAAAGTGATTCAGGTATTATTTTTGTTCCCATCCTTTGTACTGACTCTAGCATGTTGATGTCATGTCTAAAATGTGGTGACCATGCTTGTATACAGTACTCTAAATGTGGCCTAACATACAAGTTATAAAGTTTAAGGATAACCTCTTCACTCTTGTAGCTAATATTCCTGTTAATGTATCCTAGCACCCTATTTGCTCTATTTTTTCCTCAATACACTACTTTGAAAACTTCAGTGACCTATTTACTACTATGCCTAAGTCCTTCTCATCCTCAACTGAATGCATCCATTTCATAGCTAAATTTCCTATTATCCCTTCCCATGCTAAGAACTTTGCATTTTTTAAGGTTAAAAGTCATTTGCCACTTCTGAGCCCAAGCTAATAACTTATTTAAGTCACTCTACACTTTAAAGCTACCCTCAACTTCTTTGATTACAGCTGCCAATTTAGTGTCATCAGCAAAAATTGACACTTTGCTATTTACAGCCTCCCCAAGATCATTTATATAAACTATGAATAATAAAGGGCCTAGAATGGATCCCTGAGGTACGCCACTGATAACATCCCTCCACTGTGACCTCACCCCATTCAGCACAACTCTCTGTTTTCTGTCTTTCAGCCATTCAGTTATCCAATTCAAAACTTTACCACATATCCCATGCATTTTTAATTTGTCAACCAGTCTCCAATGTGGAACCTTATCAAAAGCTTTGCTAAAATCTAAGTAAATTACATCAACATTCTTTCCCTTATCTAATTGTTTAGTAACATAATCCATAAAATCCAGTAAATTTGTTTAACACGATCTACCTCTTCTAAACCCATGCTGAACATCATTTATTAACCTACCATACTCTATATGGTCAGAAATCCCCTTCCTAACTATCTTCTCAAGGATTTTACAAATGATAGAAGTTAAGCTTACCGGCCTTAAGTTATTCGGGTCCTCTTTACTTCCCTTTTTAAAAATTGGCACTACATTCGCTAATTTCCAATCATTAGGTATTTCTCCTAACTCTAGTGATCTAGTATATATCTTCTCAAGAGCTACTGCAATACTATCTACACCTTCTTTGAGTAACCAATATCTAACAGTGTAAGAGAAGGTATAAATGAGAAATAGGGTTGGTTCAAGGACTTACCCCTGGGGAACTCCACTAGTTACCCAAGAAGAATCACTCGAAACCCCCGACCATAACCCTCATTACTCTACCACTCAGAAATCCATATATCCAAGATAGTAAGGGATCCCCTATACAGAGTTGGGAGAGCTTGCTGATCATGAGGTCATGATTGACAAGGTCGAATGCCTTACTAAAATCAAACAATATGAAGTCGACCATGTGCCCTTGGTCAAGCCAGCAGTTTAAGTCATCGTATGTTGCAAGGAGCTGATCATCAACCGAGTGGGCTTGCGGAAGCCAAACTGGTTAGAATCTAATAGGTTGTTATCCATGAGGAAAGATTTCAAATTGTTCACAATAATATGCTCAAGACACTTACAGGACACCGAAGTGAGACTTATCAGTCTGTAATTTAGGGAGGAAGTACGCACACCTTTCTTGAAGATGGGGACTACTAGGGAAGACTTCCAAACTGATGGGAGTTCTCCAGTTTGGACTGATTTATGGAAGAGCCAGAGAAAGGGGTATGAAATTGATGAGGAGCAGTGTTTGAGCAAACAGGGGTGGATTCCATCAGACCTCATACTGCTAGAGGGGTTGAGATCACGCAGAGCATTGATAACATCAGACAGATTTATAACTAAATTACTCAGGTTACTTTCAAAGCTCTGGTGCTCCACAGATTTTCAGGGGTACTGGTAGAATATACAGAAGAGAACGCCTTGGTAAACGGATCAGCCATTTCTTGGTCGGAAGAACAAATTTCACCTGAGGGTTGCTTAAGGGGTCCTATAGAGGGTTGTCCCACTTTCTTGTTGCAGATATATGCATGGAACAGCTTAGGATTAGCCTTTAGGTTAGTAATTAGGTGGGATTCATAAGTTTTCTGTGACTGATAGGAATAATTTCTGTACTCAAAATTTACATCCAGAAAGTAGGACAAGGTATTTTTGGCAACATCTGAGTTCTTGCCCCATGACCTTCGCATCGCCCTATAATGAACCCAGGCATTGTGACGATTCCTAACCAGATCAACTTGTGGTTTAGATTTCCAGGGGACCTTGGGTGGCCCCAGGTCACTTTACTAGGGACATACATAGAAATCATTGCTTGTAGTATTTCTAAAAATCTACTGTACGCAGCCTCCACAGAACTGCTTGAGAAATCATAATCAAAGTCCAACTTTAAAAGGGCATTATTCATGGCTCGATAATTACCCATATACCATAGTATAATTTTCTTGGGAGTCTGGGCTGGAGTGAGACCAAGAAAGGTATAGATAAAGGATATAGATAGGTGATCACAGTTGGGTAAGGAAGGATGGAGTTGTACATGAGCGACCCTGTCATGTTCAGTAGAGAAGACCAAGTCGAGAGTGTTGTCTGCTCTTATGTTAGTAGGCTCAGTCACCCATTGTTGAAAACCCAGAGACATAAAGCAGTCAAAGAAGGATGCATCATGGGCAGTGGAGGCAATGGGCACGTCACCAGACAAGTCGATGCTTGGCAGATTGAAATCTTCCATAAGGATTAATTCCTTACCAGGAGCAAAGTCCACTAGGAATGATTTAAGCTCACCATCATGAAGGTGGGAGTTAGAGGGAGGGCGATAAGCTGCTAGGATGTGAACTCTATAGGAGGGTAGGTAGACTCCTACCAAATTACTGACTGGTAGGTCAAGCACAATATATGCCATGGTGTTATGTATGTAAAGGCAGGTACTATGGTTAACAGTGCACTCTGAAGTATCTTTATGCACTATGCTATAGTTAGGAATGGCAACAAAGGAATCAGGGACAGAAGAAAGGAGCCATGTTTCAGTAATAGCTAAAATATCAATCTTATTGTGTGACATGAAGTAAGAAACTAAAGCTAGCTTATTACTAATACTATTTACATTAATCTCGAAAATATTTACTGAACTAAAGGGGCTGAGTGATGCACAGCACCAGCAGATGGCAGGCTGTGCTGGGCACCGCCACCAACATCACGAGAGGCTGGGTTAGCAGTGCCAGGCCCAGCCCCCAACATCACGAGAGGCTGGGTCAGCAGGGCCAGGCCCAGCCCTTTACTGGGCACAGGCAGCACCCACAGTGCCCGCAGAACGCCGTTGCCTAGCCTACAACTCTTGTCTTTGCATGTAGGTTGAGTCTTTATTAAAATATATGTACTATGTACTTTGGTTGTTCATTGGCCCTCAGTGTCCTGTCTTTCTGAGCAATTCCTGTCTCTTGTCCATATCAGCACATTTAACCCTGTAAATACCACGCTCGCGATTGATGCACTATATATCAGACAAGGGGATAATGGAACCCACAGCCAAAGTGGCAGACTAGTTTATTTTAGCCAGGCCCTCAGCATCATTGGTGGCTTTGATACCCCAAACAATCAAGGAGTCCTTCCTTTTTCTCCTCTCCTCCATCTCAGTAATCTCCTTCCTAATCATTTTAACAGAGACTGAGTTAGAGTTGGCTTCAGTGGGAAATTTCAGTGCCGGGTTAAGGGAAGCCCTGGCGCAAGCAGCATTCCGGTCACTAGCAGCCTGAAGAGTAGCGGTTTGGACACTGAGCTCTGACTGTCTCATGCAATTGCTTAATAGCACTATAGTTATTTCCTCCACCAGCACCAGCAGCTCCCCTAGAGTTATTTCCACTATTTACCCTACAACCTGTGCAGACAAACAGTATCCTGTAACCACCAACATCCTTAAGTGCCTCAATAGCGTCTGGGGTAGGCCTATACAGATAGAAGAGTCATGAAACCACAGAGGGCATTTATCACATCCAATAGGGTCATCATCAGTATCATCTCCACATGTTCCACAGTGGCCATCCATACTATAGTTATTACCTGAACTAATAATGCTGACATTAGAATCAAGAGGGGTGTTGGGCTATGAATGGGGCTCTCACCTGTACCGGCACCATGTCCATGAGGCATGACAAAGAAGCTGGGCAAGTCATGGCAGCAAGTGGTCAGGTTACAGGTTCTCTTGTTTTCTAAAACTTCACTCTCTTATTTTTCAAAGGAGGTTTTTACGGAATTGTTTTAATTTTCCAAAACTTCACTTGAGAAAATATTTTTTTTCGTTAAATTTACTTAAAACAAAGTAATTGCTGAGCTTTTTAAAATTATTCTTAACTTTGTTTCTAATATAATGATATATGAAGTTGGCTAAATTTACTTAAAACAAAGTAAAACATCATGCTATAACTTTTTGTGAAGATGATATCTCTAGTATATTGCGTTCCAACTTCTAAGTAGCTAACTTGATTGTAACTGGGAACTTGCATTCTTGGAATTCAAATAGCAAAGAATTACAGTTTTGATAAAAGATTATTTTAAACAAAGTTAGATTACAGTCTACAAGTACCCTCAAATCACAAACTTTTTCAGAAATATGGAATGAGGCCTCATTTACAATAAAATTGATATTACCTAAGTTGTTAATTTTCTCCTTACTACCCACACTCATATAGTTTTATTCTGGTTTAACTTTAATTGTTTGTAATCCATCCACCCTTATACACTTAAAAGAATACCATTTAGTGTTGTCATAGAGCCATCAATATTTTCAATAGCAAAATAAAACTAAGTATCATCAGCAAAAAAATTACATGAAGACCATATGCCTTGAGAACCATTGATAAACCTATTGTATATACACAGAAAAGAACAGGGCCCAACACACACCCCTGTGGGACACCTCTATCAAGTCTTCCAAATGATGAAAATGAATCAGCAATTTGTACATAATATTTCCTTGTCAGTTAAGTAATCTTTTATAAAATCCAGAGCCCCATCAATAACGCCCACAAACCTCGAGTCATCAAAAAGTAAATCATGCAGTGTCAAAAGCAGCACTCAGATCGAGTAGAACTAAGATGGCACATTTACCATCATCAATTATTCCCAATAAGTCACTGACCACTCAACAAATTGCTGTTTCATTAGAATAATTATGTCTGTAGGCTGACTGGCTATCTGGCAAAGCTTTAACTAGTAAATGATCTTTTAATTGGATAAAAAAGATAAATTTGGTCTTTTAATTTGATAAAAAAGATAAATTTGAAACTGGCCGGTATGAGCTTAACATCTGTTATTCAAGCACACCCTTTAACTCTGGCTTTACAATGGCATTTTTCTCTGACACTGGAAATTTACATGTTAAAATACTAATGTTTACAATCATGAGAATAATATCTAACATATTTGAGAAATTATTGGCATCCAATATATCAGAGATTGGCATTGGATCCAAGCCACAATGTGTCTTTTTTTGCTCTCCTGTCCAGGAATAGGCTGAGGGGTGGTTGGAGTTTTCCCTGACTCATATATATATATATATCATTATCCCGAATGTGAAGGAGTTATCGTACTACTCCTTATACTTCATTTGGCCCATGTCCTGAATGGGTTTATTGACTCAGAGTGCTTAGAGGTTGGCTATGGAGGGATTGGAATGAACTTTGCCAGCAAGCGACCCAAAGGAAGTTAGATACACAACAATATGAAAATAAAGTTTTAATTAACACTAAACAAGAAAATATATGTATATACAAATAATGTGCTTTGATAGATAAATTAATAAGTGAATCTTGGATATCTCACTTGGCTTGAAAATTACTATTTACCATACAAATCCCTATACACTTGTAATGCTGGTAAGCTTCGCAGTGAAGTCGGGGAATGTGAAAGGGAAGGGTTACTTTGGAACCTGATGTTCAGGTGGCTCTGGTGAGTGAAGGTGGTGAGGTAAGGGGTGGAGACGATGAGGTAGGTTCTCCAGGGACTTTCCTGATCCCACAATTCCATCACGATTCTTGCTGGAAGAAGGCGGTGATGGGAGCTTCTTGTTACAGAGGGCCCCACACTCATGAACTCTGAGGAATCTTGGGTGCCTCTGTGAGGGTTGGGGGGGCGAAGTGACCTAGCGATGCGTAGGGTCACAGAGAAAAGCCGAGATGTAGTTTTGTCACTTAGGGAACCAGAGTGAGGCTGTTTGTAGCTTCGGCTCTTACATGTGAGTATGAGCTTGGGTCCGCACTGCCTTCCAGACCAACGGGGTAAGGAGCCTCCCTAACTGGGACTGATCTCCTCTCTGAAGACTTGATGCTTAGACAAATTACCACTACACTGATACATGGCAATTCCTGCCCCACCAGATGCTGTGCAAGCTCTACTACTGAGGGTTAAAAGAATTTGTCTTTTATACTTGAAACTCGGGAGAGGTTCTCAGGGCGCTGGAAGTAGATTAGATGTCAAGCTACTCCATTTCGTCCTTTATAAACTTTTGGCAACTATTGGAAGCGAAGATGGGCTCCCATTTATCGATAAACAGTTTCTTCCGGCTGAAGACCACCAGATATTGTGCCGGAAGGGAAAGGGTTGTGGGCAAAACTTGGGAGCATTATGCTATTCTCCTACATCTCCCAATTACCTGAATAAGATGATCTTTTCCAATAGTACAAAAAACATTCAGATAATGTACAGTACTTGGTTGAGCAACTACCACAAGAGGCCTATCAACAAAGCTATTAATTATGGTAACAATCTTGTTCTTAAAAAAAAGCAAGAAAGGCAGTTGCTAAATCATTAGCAATATAGCCATCTGGGAGTAGTACCTTCTTTTTGGTATTCCTACTTAAATTGTTTAATATCCTGTAAAGCTTTACCATATTAGATCCTGCTTCTTGAATTTTTTTCTTATAACACAAACTTTTCTTTCTTATTAGATAATTATATTGATTTTTTACAGTCAAATTCAATTTCAGCATTCTTAGTACCTAACTTAAGCCATTTACTCTCCTTGTGTCTCCTCTCATGCTTCTTATATAGTATCTCCCCATCAAACCATGGAGATCTCTCTTTGATTGATATATTTTTTTCTTGTAAGGGACACCTTGCATCATATTCATCTTTGATTATAACTACTTACTAGGCAGTCAGCACAATCTGACTAACAATTGTTCGTTATGTATACATGGATGAGAAAATCCTTGCCTAATTTTCTGAACAACCGCATCAATGAATATTTCTAGAGAAAAATCTGATTTCATTCTAAAGTAAATCTTTTTAGTAAACCTAGACTTTGGTAACAAAATCTTAAAAGATACCATTTTATGAACAGGAGAGATAGTACATTCAAACTCAATGTCTAGGTCACTTGAAAGTCCTTGCTTAATTTTATGAACAACCTCAACAATGAATATTTCTGGAGAAAAATCTGATTTCATTCTAAAATAAATCTTTTTAATAAATCTAGACTTTGGTAACAAAATCTTAAAAGATACTATTTTATGAACAGGAGAGATAGTACATTCAAACTCAATGTTTAGGTCACTTATTAAATTTACAGTAACATCCCTAATTCCAAGATCCAGAGTATGATCAGTTAATGACGTAGAAGTATTTACATTATTTATTAACTGATATGACTCCAATAATTCACAAAATCTGATCCTAACCCGATTATTAACATCATCCATCCATATACTAAAATCTCCAACAATAAAAACCTTAAAAGATAACATCATTCATATCAAGCAATATACAACCAAGGACACCCATTTGTTTTTACATTTAAAATTTACTTCCATGAACTCAAAACTACTCACATTAACTCTTTTGATGACCTTACTATGAGAAAGAGCATGAGATAAAAAAACTCCCACTCCTCCCCCAACTCTATCCTTCCTAGGAGCATGGAGAAAGGTGTGTGAAGGAGGGGTCATTTCATTTATCTTGGCCCTATTCATTTTACTTAACCAGGTTTCCATTATAGCCAATATATCAAATGAACTCTCATTCAATAGAGCTCTTATATTTAAAGTCTTATTTCCTACAGATTGAATATTTGCAAGACCACACTTCAAAAATTCAGCCTCAGTACCCATGGTCAGTGATTGAAGAAATTCTCAAAATCTCTGTGCCCAAAGCTCTACAGCACTTAACGTTAACTCTGTGATCAGTATCAGGTCTTTTCTGCTTAAGACAGTTAATACATTTTGAAGTAGTTGATATACAATCTATAATTACATGATTCTCAGAACAGTTACCACAGATCCTGGGCTGATCCTTAAATTTACAATCCTTCTCAGAATGACCATAACTTTGACAGAAGAAACAAGTTACCACATGATACCTATCCCTCACACTGTATCTCCCCCATTGAAATGATACCTTGTCCCCATTATTATAAATAGATTTATGTACTTCCGGAGTACACTTAAATATATGATGTACAGTATGACCAGTTGCCTGCTTCTTAAGAAAAAACTTAATCTTATTCCTTACATCAACAATAGATTTTAACCATAAGTTTTTCTCTAATAAGGCATCAGTTCCATTATCCTCATCACTATGCACATTGCATATCGTAAATTTAGGTTGCAATTTACCCACCACCCTAGTAACAGCACCTTTAACTGACTCTTGAACACTCTTAGTGGCATCATTCCTGATGGCCTCAGTCTCAAAATTAACCACAACATTGCCACTGGCTGAGAATCTTGTATTGACAATTGGAATATCCCCTAGTGCTTTTGCCACCTCCTCCTTCCTATTAATTATTTTATCCTTATCATCAACAGATTTAATAACAAGCAAATTCTTTTCCTTCACTTTCTCAGCATATGTGTGACCAGTACCAATAGACCTAGGCTTAACTATACTTTCTTGGTCAAGCCGAGTTATATTCATGATGGTATCCTGTAAGACATCCACTTTTCTTGAAAGATCATTTAGCTTAGTCTCAACCCTTTGATCAACTCCAGCTGATTCATGTCTAATTTCCTCCAATTTAACAATCTTCTCATCACATAGTATCAGCTCACTAGTTGTAGAGCAATTACAATATAAAGCCTCCTGGAGGGCCAGGCAGACATATATATTAAAGTCCCCCCCTTCTTTGCGGAGAAAGCAGGAGAATCGAGCCACATGAGGAGAGTCGTGTGAATGTTAGCTGGCGAATAACAGTCTAACTGCCTACCCTGTTTGATTTCTCCGCTGCATAGGTAGTTGGAGCGACCATCTGTGTTAAGGTAACCACCAAAGGCCCTTAAACGGCGCTCAAAAGATCCAATTACCTACGAGATCCATAGGCCCGTGGTTATATCACCAAAAAGCGGGGCCAGTCAAAAGGCACTCCAAGGATGGTGATGGTTGGTGGTGTCTCTAATTAACAAGCCGACTTGGGCACCTCAGTGCCAACCTCCTCACTCCTTGCTCTCCCAGATGCGGCCTCACCCCTCACTCTCTCCTCTGCAGCCTCGCCCCTTTCCCCTTAGATGGGGTGGTTGCCAACCTATAAATAAGCCCCTGAAGGAAAGTAAAGAGGATTATTCGGTGAGAGATGATAGAGGATCAGTTTGAGAAGATCGATCCTTCAGCCAGTCAGGATTATTTGGTGAGAGATGATAGAGGATCAGTTCGAGAAGATCGATCCTTCAGCCAGTCAAGATTATTTGAGGAGAGGCGATAAAGGATCAGTTTGAGAAGATCGATCCTTCCCCCCCAGTGCCGAATTAACCTAGAGCGTAAAGTTTTTGTATGGGTGCCATACTGAAGAATCCCTTTACAGACTTAGAAGAAGTCTGACTGGAGAAAAGAAAACCTGCTCACACTTGAGTGACTCTCACAGTGCAAGCTCCGTAAGAGTGAGAGGAGAAGAACCAAGCCCCAATGAGGTTCCATTTGTTAAGTACGGTAGAAATCCCCTCATATATCCAAAAACTAGTTGGGCACCTGGCATTAAAGACTAGGATACAAATAGTCTTCAACAGCATCCAGAAAAGGACTCTTTGAGCTAGGAGCACAACTACTCTCTCTGTCTTTTAAATGTAACAGGAGGCAAAGTTGCAATAAGAAGTTGACATCCCTTCCCCTTTACCTCCTTTCTATCTTGAAGAAAATCTACCCTCGGTCACTCCAACTCTCTGAAGCGTGAGAAAAGCCCTCCAGTGACATCCGGCAACTCCTGATCCCTTCGGTCATTTAAGTTAGAATGAACATTTCTATTCGTATTGTGTTAGTATGAATTTATTATGTTACTCGATTTAACGGAAGTAGAAACCATTGTGCGTGAACCCCATCAGATTTGCTCATAGAAGAGTGTAATTTAATTTGATGTTTAACGCTAATCAAAAAGGGTCACAATAAAATAACTATTGGTTTGTTTACATGGAGCCTATTTTTTAATTTTTGTCATGAATAGATATTGTAATAGGCCCAGTTACCAACATGTTTAGCCTCGGTTATATTAGTAGGTGGATATAAATATGTTTACTGTTTTTTTTGTAGTTAATTGTTAAATTTAAAATATATGTTTTTTGGGGATAATTCCTGGGTGTTTCTTTAAATCCTTACGTGTTTGAGACAGCTCTTCCTTAAAAATGGATTAAACGCTGTGACACTATCTCAGCAATAAAGTACTTAAAAAGTCCACTCAGCCAATATTGAAGTATTGTTGTCTTGCATAATTAATAGGATCCGACCGGCTTCCTTAAAACAACCAAAATAGCATTCTTCGACAAAAGTATTCCTTGACACTAGTAATTCACTGATTTTCTTCTTTTAACAGCTTCAGTTGCTCCTTCGCTTTGTAGAGCTCATCATAACATATTTTGCAACACCAGAATAAATTCTTTATATTATCTTCCCTTAATCCATCCAGATATACACATTTCCTGTGATACCACCTATCACAGGTACTACATCGAATCCATTTCATATCCTTCCCAAGGTATACATTGCATTTGCTACATTGTGTTTTCTTTCTAGTACCACCAGAGTCATCAGACGTCATAGTTCCATCCAAAGTCAATATCAAGTAAGTAAGTAATGAGTATAATTTCGACTGAGCTTATTTCAATTTAAATGAAGAAAACAACTTTGCAAAAACATATAATAATGGTAAATTCAACTTGATTCCACCTTGCAAACCTAGCTTAATGATTTTGAACAAATTAAGTATTAAAGGAAATACTTATATGAAATATAATCATAAATTCAAAAGAATTCCACCTCATAAACCTAGCTTAATGATTTTGAATGCATTAAGTATTAAAGGAAATAATTATATAAAATATAATCGTAAATTCAACAGAATTCCACCTCAGAAACCTAGCTTAATAATTTTGAATGAATTAAGTATTAAAGGAAATAATTATATGAAATCTAATCATATTTAACAGAGCTCAGTGTAACACGACTGTCCACCAGTTATGCTTCAGAGAAGCGTAACTGGTGGAGATTTGCTCGTGACTGATCACCGCTGCTGACTAGGGTTCCTGCAACACAAGAGGCGGAGGCCGAATGGAAGGTGAAGTTTGTGTATCAGGGGTGTTTGTAGGTTATTTTAGGGGACATCCTGGACCATAAAAGGTTATAGTGGGAGAAGTGGGAAGAGGGTGTCCAAGGCGAACATTTTCAATGAAGGCAGCTTTCGGGTGGTCTATAGAAAGAGTATCCTGATTGATGCCAAGCTCAAGGTACCTGAAGAATTTCAGCTTCCTAGAGATGGCAAGAAAGGGTCCATCATAGATAGGTTGCAAGGAAGAGCAAGTTGAATCGTGATGGACAAAAACATGGGAACAATTTGTCATCTATTTTGGCACAAAGGTTTTGAAATTGGCAGGCACTCTAGTGGTGGTAACAGGAGATTACGCGATGTGCCTGGTTCGGAGACCGGATTGTGATCTATAGCGACTCACAAAGCACCCTGAGTGCTCTCGGGGCATTGGAATCTCCGCATTTCCTGGTTCACGATATCCGTGATGCCACGGTGTGGCAAGCTGGGTGGATGTCAAGATTATCTTCTGCCGGGTTCCTTGACATGTAGAAATTGCGGGGAATGAGCGAGCCGATGAGGGTTCCACAGAGTCCACAAGGACTCTGCGACCGGACCAGCGTTTCGCTTTTTCTCACACCGACTACATGGTAGGCATATGGGCAGCTCTTCGGACTGCTTGGCAAAGAAGATGGGAGATGTTTGAAGGGAACTTAAAGTTGCATGCCATTGCGCTGCGACTGTTTCCTTGGACATCCTCCCCAATGCTGCAAAGTCTTGAGGTTGCTTTCTGTTGTCTCCGAATTAGGCACACTCGTGTGGCGCATTGCCATTTGATGGAGCGCTCGCCTGCACCCTATTGTGATTACTACGTTGTCCCTCAGACTGTTCGGCACATTCTTGTTGAATGTCCCAGTCTGGGTGATCTTCACACATGTTACCTATCCTGGTACCAGGATGGGTGGGGTCGCTACCACCTATGCCTTGTACTCGGGACGAGTGCTTGCGCCTTGACTGGTGGACTTCTAGACTTTTTAGGGGAGGCCCGCTTTCTCCCTTTGATTTAACCAGTTTTGTTTTTGTTATTGTTGTTTTCTTTGTAGGTCACATGCTCCTGCGCTGGGGGGAGGAGGACCTCCCCCTGATGCCGGAGCTTGCTTCCTAATTGTTGTCAACTTCCCTTTTTATCGTTGCTTTGTTTTCATATTTTTATTTTAAAGTAGCCTAGAGCTAGGCTGTTTGATTGTGGCGACTTATGCCCAAGTGGGCAGTTGCCAGATAGCCCCTAAAAAAAAAAAAAATCTAGTGGCAGTAGGATTAACCTCAGCCATCACCCATGCAAAATAGTGTACATAAGAAGCAGGATTGATGTGAAAAGGTAGAGGTCAGTCAGAAGAAGAAAAAAAATTGACCAGGTAGATGAAGTTGAGCACCGTAGACAAGTTCCACCGCAGAGCAAGCCAAGTCCCTTTCAAAGATGAACGAATACCCAGGAGAATCAAAGGTAGCTTGTCCACCCAAGTGATGTTTTGATTTTTAGAGCTTAATCTTGCTTTGAGGGTCCGGTGTAACTGTTCTTCCACTTTGGCATTGCTCTGAGGGTGATAGCTAGTGGTACAAAGACAAAAGTAGCCAAACTCTGACATGAGTGCATCCCATTGCTGGGATTCAAATTGGCTGCCACAATCAGTCATGATCGTTGAGGGAATACTAAAATGAGCAACACATGCTGAGACAAAGGCTCGACTGAGAGTGGAAACTTTGGTGTTTGAGATAGGAACTGCCTCTGGCCATCAGGTGAAACGATTGATTATGATGAGAAGATAATTGAAACCACAGGAGTAAGGAAGAGTACCTACTAGATGATGTGAACTGCATCAAAATATGATGAAGGAAGGGGAAAAGGGACCAGAGGGGTTTTTGTGTGACGATGAACTACCAACCTGATGATTGCGGGGCAACTGCGCTATCCACTATACTAGCTGGGAGGCTAGTAATGAACTCAATCCAAAACTAAATTATAATAATTTTCCTCTCAGCAAAAAGAAAAATGCTAAAACACAATGAAATACTAGATCAAGCATCTAATGCGAGTATTTACAGGATCTAGTATCTAGCGGTTTTCAGTGTAACATTTCAGTTTCAGGGGAGGCATCAGGTAGAGAAGCTGGAGGAGGAACATCATGAGATGTATCATTTTTGATAGAAGAGTCAACAAGTTTTCTATATCAAGTAGATTGATGAGGGATATTTTCAGAGGAGGCTTCAGAGAGAGGAATATCATGACATGATACATTGGGATTTTGTTTAGTTTCAATATTTAAAGGAGCATCAAGAAATGGAAAGGGGGATTTTGTATCGGAATTAAGATTAGGAATATCTTCAATCTCATTTAACTGGCTCTCTTTCCAGTTGGGGGTAAATCGTAGATAGCCACCATATCATCTTGGCTGTCTGGAAATCTGACTAGTGCATATTTAGGATTGGCTTTGATTAGTTCCACCTCGCATACTAAGGGATCGTCCTTATTCCATACATGTTGTTTTAACAGTACTTTACCAGGTGAAGCAAGCCAGCTAGGCATACTCATTCCCGTCGTAGTCTTTTGAGAAAATGAAAAAAACTTTGTGAGGAGTTGTGCTTGTTGAAGTACATAACAATGAACGTAAGAAATGAAGAGCATCCAGGAGGACATGTTCCCAATGGTTAATGCTCAGTTTTCTAGACTCTAATGCCAAGGTAACAGTTTTCCATACAAATTCCTACATAGCACTCACATTTTTGCCCTAACAGTGTTAATAATAATACTGATTTTAATTCCTTGATTGCATTCGTAGCTTCTTCAGAAAGTGGAAACTGCCAATTAATTAGGGCACAAATTCATTGAGAAAATCTTGGAACCCACCACGAGTAGTATGCAAGCAATCCAACTAATCAAGATAATGATTCTTGGCTGGTTGGTACAGGCATATCCTTGAGAGCAGCAAGGCGTGAAGGATCTGGGCAAAGTTCATTCTGGCGAGCCTGATAACCTAGAATACATATAGTATTATTCGAGAAACTTAGTTAGGCTTTTATCTGGTTCCTCTTGTGTGCGGCCGCAAATATTAACATTGCCTAGGTAAGCATACGTGTCCTTAAGATTATTTTTACAGATGAAATTGTCCATAATTTTCTGGAACTAGGCAACACCGATGGTTAGACCAAAACTTATCCGTTTAAATTGAAAAAGTCTCCCATCCACCTCAAAAGTAGTGTAAATTTTATCCTCAGGGTGAAGAGGAACACAATGATAAGCACTACTTAAGTCAATGTTGATATCTTATTAACCAACTCTTCAACATTTGGTAATGGATACGCATCCAAATAAGTAAATTTGTTAATTGTCTGAGAATTACTATCCTTTTCTTTGATTGATTCAACATAACATGGACTTGAGCTTGCCAGGGAGAGGTGCTTGGTTCGATGATGTCTTCCTTGAGCATGCATGCTACTTCAGAACAAATAAATTCAGTCAGACATTTTAAATTTGCGTGAATTCATAACATCTTTTGGAACTGCTGGTATCTAAAAAAGCCGTGAGAACATAGCCATTCACCTCCATTTATAGAGATTACCTTTGGCAGCCTGGAAGGACCATTGAATTTTTTGTTGAGTAATGAAATTTTTAACATCTTGCCTTGCTGTGATTATCTGAAAGTTTGTCTAGTAGAAAATAAATTAACAAAATATAAAAAATGGTTAATCATACCATATGGAGAGGTTGTAATTAAAAAAAGCAATAAACTAGTTAATTGTTTGTGTAAAAATTGTTCTGGTTCAGCAAGAGAGCAGCCATCTCAGAATGTAAACAATGAAGCAGCTGTGAATAATAATGGTAGTACTAGTGATTCTTTATGTGGAATTTGTAAAATTGATGTTACCACTAAAAAAAAAGTGGAAGATTTTATGGATGAGAAATTTGAGAGAAAGAAGAGGAGAAATAATTTGATTATATTTGGATTAGATAAGGCAGCTGATGATGTACAGGGTGTAAATAGGAATTTGGCTGACATGAGCATGATATCTAAGTTACACGAGGATGTTTGTGATGATTTAAAAATTTTACCTGATAAGATAGAGAAATCTTTCCACCTTGGGAAGAGAGACAATCAAAATAAAGTTAGACCACTTTATATTAGATTTAAAGATGTTTCTGATAAGTATAGAATCCTGAATTGTGCCAGAGAATTAAGAAAAGTAACTACAGGCTGGAAATCCAAAATTGTTATAGCACCTGATTATACTCAAAAGCAATGTGACATGAAAAAAAGTTGCTTTAGCTGAACTTAATTCACATAGAGGTGCAGGAGAGACAAATTTGATTATTCAGAACTTCTGTGTTATCCAAAGGGGTTCCAACTAAAATAATGCATAGCTAATATATAATTATAATGAGAGGAGTGAGATTTATAATCTCACTCCATATAATAGGGGTGGTGGGAATAATAATTATTTTTGTGGTGGTGAGACTACATTGATGTCTAGATATAAATGCATGTATACTAACATTGAGAACATTAAAAATAAATGGCCTGAGTTTCAAGCAAGAATTGTAAAATCAAATCCAGATATTATTTGCATTGTGGAAACATGGTGCCAATTAGATACCCAGGATTCCAAAATTAATCTGAGCCGTTATAGAGTTTTTCATAGGCACATAAATCAGAGAAAAGGGGGGGGATTATTATATATATATATATTAGATATGATATAGCTGCTGATTATTGTGATGGTCTTAATGCAGATCCCTTTGTTGAGTCCTTGTGGTGCTGGATTGAGATGAAGAGGGTGACTAGTTCTGATCTGCCTAGAGATAGAATCTTACTTGGAGCTATTTATAGGAAGCCCATTGTTGGACAATTTAACAATAATGGTCTATTGAACCTAATGTCTCAAGCTGTTGCTTTGAGTAGAAATAAAGTAATTATTGTTGGAGATTTTAATTTACCAGATATAAATTGGAACATTATGACTGCACCTTGATCTGAGAGGAACTATTCAAATAAATTTCTCAAATGTATTCAAGAGAACTATTTGGTCCAACATATCCTGGATTACACTAGAGCCAGAGGCCTAAATAGACCCAGTCTACTCGACTTGGTGATCACTTGTGGTGATGCAGATGTGGCTGAGGTGCAGATTGAATCCCCAATTGGCAGAAGTGATCATTCTGTAATTGTTTATGAGTATGTTTGTGACAATGAAACAATAAATGCTGAGCTGGTTGAAAAATTCAATTACTTGAGAGTCAACTTTGCTGCAATGAGAGTAAGATTTGATGAGGATTGGGACAACTTGCTTGGGTGCATTTTGGAGAAGTGGAGTTTGTGCCTAAATATAATGCAAGAAGAGAGAAAGATAAACCGATGTGGTTGAATGGTAGATGCATCAGGGAAAGCAGAAGGAAGAACCTAGCATGGAAACTGTACAAAGAAAGACCTAGTAGATACTTGTATAGACAATATACCCCAAAAAGAAGAAAGTGTTCTGGAATTGTTTGAGAACAACCACCACAGGAATTTCAAACTTTTTTCCCTGGCGTTATCTCTGTCTTCTCGGTAAAGGATTGCCTTCATTGTGCCACCCTCTGCTCTCTTTGATTCTAGTCTTCTTCTAATGTCCCTTTCTCTTACCTCTAAAAAACTCCTGTTTCTTGTCTCATTGCTCATTCGCGTCCAATTTCTCTTTCTTGTACTATATTGTATATAGTCTGCAATGCAAGGTTTCTGCACCGTTATTTCTGTCTTCAAAATTGTTTTGAAAGGCAGAAAATAAATATGGCGAAAGCCCTATGGTGGTTGTTATCACCCGCAGAACTTGCATTTGCTCCTTCTTCTTTGTATGTGACATGGGGGATGAGCCTTTAAATTGTGAGCGGGTAAGAAGATGTGGTATAAAAATTCCTTGGAGGTTCCTAACTTAGAGAGATACTGGGTTTGATGGGATAACGCTTTGTGCGAAGTAGAGTCACTGTGCCTGGTAGCTCAGCTGTAGAGCATCTGACCGGCAATCAGCAGACCCGGGTTCGAGTCCCGGCCAGGAATTTCAAACTTTTTTTCCCTGGCATTATCTCTGTCTTCTCGGTAAAGGATTGCCTTCATTGTGCCGCCCTCTGCTCTCTTTGATTCTAGTCTTCTTCTAATGTCCCTTTCTCTTACCTCTAAAAAACTCCTGTTTCTTGTCTCATTGCTTATTCGCGTCCAATTTCTCTTTCTTGTACTATATTGTATATAGTCTGCAATGCAAGGTTTCTGCACCTTTATTTCTGTCTTCAAAATTGTTTTGAAAGGCAGAAAATAAATATGGCGAAAGCCCTGTGGGGGTTGTTATCACCCGCAGAACTTGCATTTGCTCCTTCTTCTTTATATATATATATTAGTAAAATAACTCAATGGTGAGTTATGGTATATGATAGTGAAACCACTGTATAGGAGCTAAAAGTTTAATTTACAAGACTAGTTTCAGTATGTAGTTTATCATACCCTCTTCAGTTGTATACTGAGAATGCAATTGTTACAAAAGTTTATAAATAGCATACAGATCAGAAAAAGCAAAAAGAAAGAAACACAAAATGGGGTAAAAAGGTCATTAGTCAGGGGGTGTAAGTCTAAGATTGTTGACTAAGCTGTTTAGAATGAGGTTATGGGAATGGGTGCTGCATTTCAATTGCCCATCTGAAATATTAAAATTGGGAATTTCTCCTATTAATATAAATTCTACTATTTTTCTTTTACAGAAATCTTTACAATTATATATGATTTGTGCCTTTGAATAGTCAATTTGGTGGTTGAAATTGCTAATATGATTAAAAATACTGGATGTGGTAGTCTCGTTTGACATCACCTTTATGTTTATAAATTCATTTTGTTAAGATTCTTCCAGTCTCTCCTATGTAAAATGAGGGACAGTTTGTAGAGCCACATGGGATTAAATATACACTGAAAACCAACCCATCAAACCTGTATTTAATACAACTGTGCTGATTTTTTTTATAATATGCTCAATTTACTATATTGCAAGACCCACAACTTAGATTTTATTGACAACCACTACACGAACTTCACAAAATACAAAGAATGTGTGGATTATCAACAGAGCTCACAGAAATGCATCTATCTGATATGTTTTTAAAGCTTTTCATAAGATAACACAGTCTGTATCATTTGGGTAAAAATGGTCTGAACTGAAAATGAATAAATCAGTCAATAGTTATGGCAGTTTACTGATTACATTCTGATTAATTGGTTAAACACAATATCTAATGACATCTATTTTTCAGCCTCAAAATGTTATGACTGATTTCCATTACTGCTGGTACAGTTGTGTGCCATAGATAATGGACAGTCATAACCCATGCACTGAGCAGATACAAAGTGAAACAGGTTTAGAAAATGGACATGATACTTTGCCTGAGACAGAAAAGTATAAATTGCAGGGCTATTTATTGAAACATAGTGACAATACTTTTGTTAGAGGATTAATTCATCATAGTACAATTGGTAAAAAACGTTGGTTTGTTTACTCATTTTCAACGTGCAAATTGTATTATTATAAGTCAGATAAAGATCCTGAGCCTTTAGGAGAAATCGATATTGCTCTATCATCTCTGTCATATAATTCAGATCCTATAAAGAGTGGATTATTCACAATAAGGTAAGTGATAGTATACTACTAGAAGCATATTATTTTTTAATAACTTTTAAAATGCTCTATTTGTCTTTTCATTTCATTTCTATTTTTTTTTTACAAACTTCTAGAGTTGTCTGGTGAATTTACCCTTTAAAATAAATTACCACCATTCTCCCATATAAAGTAGGGATGGCAGGCAGCAACATCAAAAGTACCCACTCTTATGCAGCCCAAAGTTATCTAACTATTTTTCTGTACCATTGACCCTTCATAGTGAAGGGTACTGAGGTCTAGCATATTGTCCAGTCAGGGTTTGTATATTAGCTCCTTCTCCCTCCTACACTCATTTATATAATCTATCTACCTTTTTATTGCATCTTGCAGACCTTTGTGCATTATGACTCATATATTCTCTTCATAAGACCATTTTCATCCAGTTTTTCCACATGCTCATACCAACTCAGAATATTCTTGGTCACACTCTCATTCGCATTTTTCCTTACAACATATATATCTTTTCCCAAACTGCCTCACCCTATTTACCTTTCTCAGTAATGCTCTAATCACCACTGAGCTTTTCATCCCTTACAGATCTTGTAATTACATTCCACCTCATCCATACCACCATTCTCCAAGATATTCCCTAGATATTTAAAATGTTAAACTTGCTCAAGATGCACACTACAGGCTCATATATTATACCCCAGCCAATCCTTTTCTCCAAACGCCATCACATTTTTTTCCTGAATTTATTTTCAAACCATCTTCACACTTACCCTATCAAGTGGTTCTTCAATCAACATTTCTGAATCATTCTCACATATGATTAAGTAAATAAGTCATTGTAATTGTAAATAAGTTCATATATTCCCTTATATGAAATAAAATGAATTGGTTCAGGTTTTACAACATTTGTATACCTCTTTGATGTCTTTTAGTTTTTGGTGAGGACCTACAGTTTAACATAGGATCTGAACCATAGGTCTCTACAGCATAGGGCAGCTGTTGTGAAGTCAACCTAAACTGGACTTCCTTAGCTGACTAACTTTTCCCATTGTGGCTTAACTTTGCTCAAATTTAAAGCAATTTCCACTCTGCTAGGACCATCCTATATGACTTAGTTGGGTTGGATGTCTGGGTGGACGGCATTTAAGAGATGGCTCGGAGCCTAAAGTCTCTCCAAGTTTCTGGTGAAGGCTGGCCTCCTCCATTTTATCGATTCCTCTTTCGTATTGGGTGTATGCTCCAGTGTCTGGAGAAGGAGGCCTTCCTCCCTCTTCTTTCTTTTTTTTTAATTCTGTTTAGTGTGTGTATTGTTGTGCTTTTTTTCATATAGCCTACTAATAGGCTAAAACCATATACATTGACTTATGCCCTTGGTGACAATCAACAGATGGGTGCCCCTAAAAAAATGGAGCTTGAAGTACTTGGTTGTAGAACAGAGTAATTTAGTCTTGCTTGGGTAGTGTTGAGAAACTGCAAGCATTAGAGATTAAGCTGTTTTATGGGCATAGCTTTTACCCTTGTGTGTAGGTGGTTAATTAGGGTGTATGGATGCATCCAGTGTCAAGCTGTCTTTTGTTTTTAGTGTGTTAAGAAGTATAGGTATGAGGGCAGCCACCCAAGCCATACCTGCTTGTGTATGGGGTAAATATTCTGCTTGTATGTATGGGTGATTACTTATATTTGCCAAAGAGGTCTATAATTACTCAGCATATGTTCACTTTTGTGTTTGTGTGGTTTGTTATGTTAGAACTTTAGTTCTGGGTTCAGGGTGATAGTTTTTACTGTTGGTGTTTTAAGGAGAGGGGGTGTTTATTGATCCGATGTAGGGGTTATATATCATACTTCTAGTAGTAGGTTATAAGAATTTTGGGGGGATCGAGAAGTTATTAGGTTCTGTTGCAGCCAGAGTTTGACTCTCATGATTATGTAACTCTCAGACCGTTTGTTTGTAATTTGAGTGTTGGGTGAGTATGATGTTCTTTGTGTAGGCATATTATTGAAATAACAGCAAAAGAGGGTAGAGGAGAGTACAGATTCAGTTGTGTAGATGGTCTGTCAGTGGTGTCTTGCTTTAGTGTATTTTTTATGTATCAAGCTCTGAGGCCTTGCGTATCCTCCCAGCCTTAGTACAAATTAGGGAAGCCCTGTCACTGGGAAAGTTATTGGTGTGCTTCCCCATCACTCCCTCACAGCGCTACTTTATCTCTATTTATTATTATCACTTTTTATTATTATCACTTATTCTTATTATTATTTAGTATTATTATGCATCTAATTATAATGATCCTAGCATGTGTATGTGTCCGTCTGTGCATTTAAAAAAAAATTGAACAGGATTTTTTTTATTGCACACCAATTTTGAATGTGCTGTGATTTAAAAAAATAAAATTAAGAGCTCATCTGGTGACTGCTTACTAGGGAATGTGTTGTAAAATAAACCCCTTTTTTTGTGAAATAAAACCTTTTTTTTCTTGCACACTTTCTTAATTTTGTAAGCAAAGCAAACAAGCGCTGCAGGCCTAGCAAAAATGCCTTTAGGGCAGAGTTTTAACAGTTATGTATTATTATTGTTTATTATTATTATGGCTATCCCCTCAACCTTTTGTCTACCCGCACTTTGTACCAAGATGAACTATTGTTAGACATGGAACCTTGGAGGAATCCATGCAATCCTGGGATCACCTAGCACCAGAGAATGATAATAGGTGATCACACAACCTACTCGTTAGTGGACCTGCCTCTCTCTACTTCTCTCTATTACATATCCACCTACCCCCTTCTATCCACAGAAGTTCTGGTTGCCTGGTTCTCTTTCATCCTCTCATGAGCCTTAACTGCCGTGAGGACCAAAAGCCTACTGGTTTAGTCATGGGGTGTGTTGGACCATTGACTCTGCTCACCATCTTCCAGTACACATATGAGGTGGCTATGCTGGCACTATCCCTTATGGTTAAAACTTGAGGACAATTTAACTGGAATGGCAGGTTAGGTTGTCAAAGCCCATCTCAGCTGGACCCCTGGGTCGAGTATGTGTAAATGATCACATTCTAGAATTTTCTGATCCTACGGAGAATTTTCTCTTCACCTTCCAAGACATTGGGAGGTCATAGTATCTACTTTCCATGCATTCCTTTTCTTATTAACCGTTACCATGGCCATAAGTGAAGGAAATAGTGGGCGCATGGAAATCTGCCTCCAAGTGAAGCCCCCCCCATAGGGGAGTACCCTGTGTAACCTGTCACACTTACTCTCTGGAGGAGCAGCACATCCTCCCAGCCTGAGTGCACATTAGGAAAGCCCCGTTGTTACTTGATCATTTTGAAATTTCTGATAGGGTTGGGAAAGTTGTTGGTGCGCTTTCTCCTTGCCTCCACTCAGCACTACTTTACCTCTTTTTATTAGTATTATTACTCTTAGTTATTATTATTAGCATTATTATTGTTATCATTCTTATTATTTAGTATTATTATTTATTTTATCATTTAGTATGATTTTTATACTATTAATATTTATTATGATTTATTATTAGCTATTTATCATTATTTATTATTATGTATATAATTATTGTGAATTACTATTACTGGGTATTATTATGTATTATTTATTATTTTTAGTATTAATTATTAATATATTATCATTTGATAATATTTATTATCATTACGGCTATTCCCTCAACCTTTTCTACCTAAACTTTCTACCAGGAGAAGTATTTCCACCTTTACCAAGTTCAGTCCAGTAGCCTTGGTGCCTTGGTGGACTGCATGCCACTTCTGGAATCACCTAACACCAGGGTATGATGATAATAGGTGATCATCCACCCTACTCGTTAATGGACATGCCTATCTCTACTTCTCTTTATTATATACCCACCTACAACTTTCCAAACTTGCTCTTCTATCCAAAGAGGTTCTTTGCCGAGCTCACTTTCATCCTATTATGGGCCTAGTTGAGTGACAGTGCATACTGCGAGGTCCCTATCTGCTGCAAAAGCTGAAAACCTGCTGGCTAGGACATGTATTAGGTATGGGGTATGTTTTGCTGTTTACTATACTCACCTTGCTCCAGTACACATATAAGGTGGCTATGCTGGCACCATCCTTTATGGTTAAAATTACAGGACAATTTTTGCCTAAATGGTGGGCCAGGTTGGCAAAGCCCATCAATGCTGGACTGGGACTATTCTGGAATTTCTGATCCTTTGGAGACTTTTCTCTAACCTCTCAAGTCATTGGGAGGTCATAGTATCTACTTTCCATGAGCCCTTTTGTCTTTTTCAGACTATGGTAACAACAGAAAGCAAGAGTGGGAAAGTGCATTGAGATTTGCTTCCAAGTGCAGCCTCTCCTTCCCTAGGTGTCGGGGAGGATGAGGTAACATGAGATACCTCTTTGACTGGTGGAGTGGTTTCCCTCTCACCATTGCCATTCAGCAAAGGGTCTTACCCTTGGCCATCTTTGAAGCAACTCTCAGGCAGCTCTACCTCTGAAAAGGAGGTGGCCCCACCCTGTGCTTTCTCAGAGGCCCCTCCAACCGTCTTGCACCATAGAGGAGGTTTACTCCTCTCTTACGCCCTCATCCCCTTCATTGGAGGCACCCTCGGGCGACTGAATCTCCTTACAAGTGGAAGTCCCTCCTTTCTTATCACCGGGGACTGCCAAAAGAGAAAACAGGCAGCCAATAATTGATGCTCCCAGTGGGAGGGAGTGGCTTGATAAGACCAACACCCTTAGTGTAGTAAGGCAAGGGAGAGCAGGTCACATCAGTCTGTGCCCCCTAATGTTCTGCAGTCCTGCATTTTAAGCCTGTGTATAGCAGGACCTTACATGGGGGGGGGGGAGCCTTGGCTTGGTGCCAACTAAACCTAGATCGGCCCCTGTGCAAGCTTCAAAGTCATAAGGGGAAAAGGGACCTCCTTTCCTGGCTACTGCCTGTTTAACCGCCAAGACCTCCATCCCAAAGAAGGATCTGGCTGAGGCTGATCCTTCTGGCGCTGGAGAGAAGTGGGTTCATTCCCCACCCTCTCCTCTCCTAAAAAGAAAAGAAGTAAGACAAACACAAAGAAGAGTAAGGGGTCCTCTTCCTTCACGAGAGCTCTGGGGATGGATGGGTCCGCTGCCACTTCAGCAAGCAACTATGCCAAAATTGAAACATCTGGCATTGAGGCACCCTTGTTTGGTGGGCCCAGACTAAGACTCTAGTTACAAGTGGACTGAGCGGAGCCTCAATTACATCAGGGCCCATCATTGAAAGACTACCTGGCATTTTTTAGCCTACTGGCTTCAAACTCTTTTTGGTTGTTTGCTCCACTGATGGCAGCATGTTGGCCAAGGAGAGTATTAGCTAGATTGATTGCTAGAGAGCTGAAGGTGACCCATTTTTCAGAAGGGAGCCTTTTGGTGAATGCGCAGATCCCTCTGAGGCAGCCATGATTAGTGCCCTTCAGACAATGGCTCACCGGTTAGTGTAATGCCACACTCTACCATGAACTTCGTGAAAGGAGTGGTTTACATGACCGAACTCATTGGTTATTCCATAAAAGACATCAATTTAGAGCTGGCTTACTATGGAGTAGTCAAATTCAAATGTGTGATGACAAAACAGGGAGGAGCCTCAAGACCCGCCCCTACACTCTTCGTAGACCTCTCCAGGCCTATGAGCACGGTCATTTCCGTGCTCATTTGGAACCTCCTGCAGGTTCTACTCAGCGTTCTCCCGGTAGAATTGGCTGTACAAAGAGTTCATACCCACCCTCAGCTAAAACCAGGGCTTCCCCCCCTCCCCCATTGTGACCATTTCTCATAAGGTGAAATTGCCTTGTACCTCCACCTAGCTAGACTCCCATGAAGCAACAATGTGGAAGGGTCGTGACTCCCACACCAAAAATCCCCGCTACCCTAACAAGGCCAAGGAGAGAGTACAATTTTAATTTTATTAAAAACACAGATAACAATAATACTAGCCCCAAACCTCTTAAAAAATATATACCTTTTATATCAAACATTGGGCAAAAAATGTCTGGCGTAAAATTAAGATAGAATTGGCCAGCCAAAGTTACTGGGTGCACTGGCAAATTTCTTTCAAGCTCGCGAGTCGGGGGGGGGGGGGGGTCAAGACAGGCTTGTGTTCTTTGGGAAGAGGGGGGGGGGGAGTTTCCTTAGGGGTGTCCCATCTTAGGAGACCAGGATCTGAGCTCCAGCCAAAGTCAAATGCCCTGCACTCAGGGACTGGGTGAAAATTCCGGGGTCTGGCGGAAAGTGGGAGGGCTCTGGCTCCAACCAATGAGTGGGGGGCAGTCTCGAAACTCACACTTTGGAAGTCCCCTTTCCATCTCCCTGGTATGAGTGAGAGTCTATACTGGCTGCTGCTGCCTCATGAAGCTAGAATATGCATGATTGACCAGCCAAGACCACACTTAAACATCATCAACACCCGCATACACATACAAACAACCATTCATACTGGTCCTCACCTGGATGTTGTCCAGCTGGTTCTTTGCTCCAACACTTTAGGTATTTTAACATACAAGGATTCACAAGAGTTCATTAATTTCTCCTTTCAGAAACACTAGTCTATTCATTCAAAGTAACGATTTAAATTTGTTATGCCTGTGGGAGAGCAAAGATGAATGGGAGGCGAGGTGCAATAGAGGTCTACCGAGTCTCTCACCCGGAGCATTCACATCCAAACTCATGGGCCACACACCAGGTAAAAGAAGAAAGGGATTAGAGACAGGGGAGGGGAGGCAGACAACAATAGACTACTACAACACCCCTAAAGGTGGTTGTGAGTCTGTCTTCAGGGGTTTCTAAAGCTGCTCCCCCGAAAGGAGGACAGTGCCAAAGGAGCTTTAGATCCTATGCCCTCACCTAAGGCTGGACTGGGTGGCTCGTAGATAGTGTATCCTCCAAAGGATGTAGGAAAGGACTTACATAGTGAGCCCAACTCGCCTGGAGTTCTGTCACCGGGAAGCATATGGCCATTTCTGTGAGTGTCTTCTCTTTGAGCTAGCCTTGGAGGGCATATTCCTTCAATGGAATTGCCATGGAATCTGGGCCAACTGGGAGCTGCAGAGTCTTCTTCCTTCTCTGTTAGCTATTTTTTTCCAGAAGACCATGTTGGGTGCACTTCACATGCCCATATGCCCTCCCTCCTAAGGTATAAGGGTCTTATGATTTATACCCAACATGGTCTTGGTTTTTCTATTTACTATAAATACCTCCTTTCAGGCAGTAGCAGTGTAGCTGTACCTGGATAGGAGATATACTGTTATTTCTGCTTACATTCTACCATTATCCAACTTCGATGCAGGGACCCCCGCCTGGTCCTGACACTGTTTCTGTGTCCCTTTTTACTGCTCAGGGATTTGAATGGTAGATACCCCTTCTGGGGAGACTACTCAATCAATCCCAGGAGTCAGGTTGTTGCTGACCTAATGGATGAGCAGGAGATAGGTGTCATAAATGTGGATGAGTCTATGTATCACTGTCCTAGAACCACTTCTTTTCCTGCCTTTGACCCTGTGCTCTCTGGATGCACAGACTGATTTTAGGTGCCAGGAAATAACTGATTTCTTTATCCCAGTTGATTTTAGGTTTATGGATGAAGCCATTGAGTTGTCTAGGCAACCTCATCACTGGGCCTAACTACTATGCTTTCCTATAACCTCTAACCCTCATGCACAGATCCGCTTCCTCAGCAGTTGGTTGAATATGTGATGGCCATCAGACAGAAATGATATACTCCCATGTGCTATAGGCACCACCCAAACTATTTTACTTCTGGTGAATTTCTGCTAGCTAGGGCTAGGTTCTGGTACGTTTCGAAGCATGCCTGCAACTCTTCCTGGCAGGAACCCCCTCATCTTCTTCAGCAGGACACGCTGTAATCTTGGCCTCATAGTCTATGGTGGAGTCATTCGCAACCGCTTTCTCCATATTCTCTAGTCAAAATGCTGAAACCCCTTCAATGACACATTCACATTGAGTATGTTGCATTACACTTCTGCTTCATGTGCACACACTACCCTTAGTCCAGATAATGTCCTGTATGCTATGCTTTGACACCTAGGTGAGCAATGCATGACCTAAATTTATTCAACAACATCCGGACAGATGGTACCCTCCCAGAATTCTGATGAATGGATACTGTGCTCTCTATTTTCAAATGGAAGAAATCACTCTATCCATGCTGGTTTCTTCTCAATTTCTCTCTCTCCTTGTGCATGTGCAAGTTGGAGAAATTTTTTAATGTTAGATTAGCTTTCTTGGACCTTGGAGTCCACTTGTGTTCTGCACTACTCAACAGTGTTTCTCAATCTGGAGAAGACCTATAATATTGCATAGCAATATGGTATTATGGAGACCCTCCACACAATAAGGGTGAGGGGACACCTCCCAATTTTCATTCCTGAATTTCCATGAGATAATCTATTCATCTTTCAAGTGGGGAGAGCCACCTGACATCCCACCAGGAAGTGCCCTCAATATCACTTTGTCATGAGATGAAGGTAATGCGTTTCTGTCACCATCAATAGCTCCACTCCAATCTGGACTTCTTTCTAAATGGAGCTTACCAGAAATTGGTGGGTGGATTTGCTGTGGGGTCTCTTGTACCTGTGCCATGGACATTCCTCACACTGACACTCAGCACTTGCTTTTCTACTGATCCATTGTTTGTTTGAAGCTTGACGGCAGATGTGAGTTTTTTGCATCTGCAGCCTAGCATGTATTGTGGAAGGTGTACTTTATCCACCACACTGGTCTCCATCTGGCGACTGGTGCCTACCACATCTCCACGGGGTTTAAGGCTTGTGTAGCTCTCTGGTCAGTGATACCTTTGGTGGTTTTGGCTAGGATGCTATCCTGGAGGGTACCACCATTAATTATTTGTCACTGTGCCTCTGTTCCCAAAGTTTTCACACTTCCAGGAGTATTGTGTTCAACCTTTGTGGAGCACCCTTTGTCTCATGCTGGATCATGCCTGTGTACACAGATAGCCTCAAGTCTCAAGAGCATGTTAGTTTTATACTGTATACCCTCTGTTTGAAGCTAGCAGGGCTCTACCAAGCACTGCATGTCTTCATGACTCAACTGGTTGCAATATACAGTTTGGTACAGTAATAACACATTATTTCCAATTTGGAAACTGGATCATGATCTAGAGCTACTCACAAAGTACCTTGAGTGTTCTTGGGGCATTGGAATTTCTGCATCTCCTAGTTCAAGGTATTTGTGATGCCCAGGTTGCCACGAGCTGGGTGGATGTCAAGATTATCTTCTGATGGATTTTTGGACATGTAGGGATCGTGGGGAATGAGGGTGCCAAAGATTCCTTGAACTGGGTCACCAAACTAGTGCTTCACTCTTCTTCACACTGACTACATGACAGGAATCCAGTCATCACTCCTGGCTGCATGGTAAAGAAGATGGTTGATGGGAATGTGAAATTGTGTGCCATGTCACTGTTACGTTTTCCCTGGACCCAACCCATCAATGCCTTAGCAGCTCCAGGTCAGTTTCTATCGCCTTCAAATCGGCGACACTCGTACAATGCACTGGAGAGCTGCCCTGCATCTTACTGCGATAACTGCATTGTCCCTCATACTGTTTGGCACATTCTTCTTGAATTTCCTTTGTGCTCCAGATAGATTCATGCTCACAAACTTGTGGACTCTTGACTTTTGGAACTGCCTACATTTTATTTGACTCTCTTTGCTGCGGGAGGCCCACTTCTTCCTGACTTTGGAGTATGCTTCCTTCTTGTTCTTGCTTTTTTGTTTCTTGTTTTTTTTAGCTTTGGTTTTGCTTTTATTTGTTGTTTTTTTTTTTTAATATTGACTAGTATTTGGCTAAACATTGATTTCATGCATTATGCCATTGGTAGTAGTCACCAGGTAGTTGCTAAAAAAAATAAATAAATAAAGACATTAGAGTGCGAGAGAACAAGCACCTTGGTGCATGATCAGGGAGTGTTTGTTTATGGCTGAATGTTTGACAGAATTGTGTCACCCACTGCACTAAGTATGATTTCTCTTAACTGGCTTTTATGGTAGGCTCCAAGGTTCTCATCTAGCAACAGACAAACATATATGCACCATTCTTCATTTTAATTAAATTTTTTACTTTTCATTTGACATTTGTAGAATGGGAAAAGTTTTCTCCTTTTTTAGCACTCTTTTTTTGGCAGGTCTGGTGGAAAAAATTATATCTTAGAGGCTCCATCACCGCAGATTCGCTTATATTGGCTTCAAAATCTTCAAAATGCTCGCAGAGACTTCAATGAGCATCTGAATATAGCAAATATCAAGTCTTCTAGTAGTTGCATTGAGGTATATATAGTATCTTACATTTTATTATCCCTTTCAATCCTAAATATAATTTTGGGATGAAAATATACTTTTTATCGATCAAATAAATGTCTAAAAATGGAAAATATACTAATGCCCAATTATACAAATTAAAAATAAATAATCAGAAATAGTAAAGTGAGATACAATCATTTGAATTACCTAGTAATGTTCCTTAATTAACTTGAAGTATAGATAAGTCTTTTCATTTTTCAAAAGCATTCTGGCTAATTTTAAACAACCACAACATATTCTCCTACATTGTGTAACTGATGCCAGACTGGTGGTAACATTCTTACTCACCACAAAGATAAATATTTTATCTAAAAATGAAAACACACCCACCTTTTTTATGACTATCCCCCTCTTTATTTTCTTCTACCCACAAGAGGGTTGCTTATATATTTATGATGTTCAGGAGGTTATGATGAGAGAGACCTGCACTGTGAATTGTTTTAAGTGATACTAGGGGTGTGCAACCCCTGACCTCACTGTCTTGGCACACAGATGATGGCACCAGTGGCAAGAGGGAGACTCAAGACGACTGGAATCAGCAGCGGGTTGCATTGGACTAGCAGATCCATCACTGAAGCTACCTCATAGCCTATCCACAGAGCTGATAGCCCACAAGTAGTCCCTCCCACTCAGTTTAGTCCATCAGTTGAAATGGTGTACCAGGGTGTGGCGCTTGAAGCCATGAAGTGAGAGTTGAGGAGCCAGTGGCGCCCAGTGCTGCCAGGGCCATCCTGAAGGATGCGACTGCTCTGACAGCAAAGGTACTACTGCCTCCTGACTCCCCCATACACCCTGGTAGAGGGTATAACTGAGAGTATCACCCCAGCTACAATTTAAACCTGGAGGACAAGCACAGCCTCCCCATCTGGGCATCCACAGGGAAGTGCCATGTGTAGACTGTTACACCCAGTATCAAGAATATGCTGACCAGCTAAGATATTGAGAGGACCCTGTAAAGGAGGGGGGGGGGTATAAGATGCTCAATACCCCTACTACAACTGAAACCTGGAGGAGTAGCTTGCCCTCCAGACCTCAGTGCCCCAAGAGAAACTGATGCTCTCTTAGCTTGTCTTTTGCAGCTCTTTTAAACCTCCCACTATCTTTATCAGAGCCTGTAGAGACCCAAGGAAAGGGGAAAGGTGTTAAACATTCTTAAAAAAAAAAGAAAGAAAAGCTATTGAGAGGACCAGAATGCTTCTGATGGTGAGCACACAACACACATTGTTGGTCCATGTGGCCAAGGTGTTTCCTAAAAAAGAAGACAATAAACATGTTCCTTGGCCACAAATGATACTATATATATCCATACTTTGGATATCAAAACAAAGACAAAGAATTGGCTAAACCCTTTCATGGTGGACTTTACAATCAGTGATAAAAATATACAGTGAGTGCAATAAATATCAGATACATGGTCAAAAGTTTATTTACCATAGTTACACAACAGCAAAGTAATCGAAAATTAAACATCTTATGTATTTTGTACGTTGAATACAAATTCAGTATTAGAATACACAAATAGTAAAGCATTGATATTATATCGACAAATGTGTTAGATTATTGCCTCAAAAAGTATCCAACACACCCACAAAATTAGTTTTAAAGCGATAATAAATAGTTCTCGAACATTCCAGAGTGGTTTACGTGACACAAATGCTGTAGAATTTTCCAGAAAAATAATCTACTTTGTCCACGTGAAACAGTGGACCTCAGTCAGTGTCTGAGAACTTCATCAGAAGGATGTTATTGTTCAACACTCTAATTCCAATATGCCGAAGACTAAAGAATTGCCAAAAAGGACCAGAGAACTAATTGTTCAGTTACATAAAAGTGGTTTGGGCTATACAAAAATTTCATCTATGCTAAAAATGCCAATTGGTGACACGATTAGCCGGTTCACGTCATATCAGTCCACTGCAAGTATAAAACGTTTAGGGCATCCATTTAAAATTTCAAACCATGTGGCTGAACACATAGTCTGTAAAGTAAAGAAGAATCCTCAAATGACTCGATCTGAACTTCAGAAAGATTTGGAAGCAGCTGGGACAAATGTATGCAAAAATACAATTAGAGTAGTTCTTAGGAATGAGTGATTCCATTCTTGCAAACCAAGAAAGACAGCTTTGTTGAAACCAATTCAACATCTAGAGAACCCTGCAAGTTTTGGGGATGCTGTACTTTGGTCTTATGAGACGAAGATTGAGTTATTTGGGTGGAATAGTGTTAGTCACATTTGGAAGCAGAAAAACTCAGCGCATGATCCTAAAAATACAATTCAAACAGTGAAGTTTGGAGGAGGCAACATAATGGTATGGGGCTGCTTCTCCTCTGCAGGTCCTGGAAGACTCCATATTATTGAAGGGCAAATGAATGCTCAGATGTATCGCAGGATTCTGGATGATAATCTCTTACTGTCTGCAGACGACTTGAAGTTACCAATAGGATGAACATCCCAGCAGGACAACGATCCAAAACATACAGCCAAGGGCACTGCAGCGTGGTTTCAGCAGAAGAAAATAAAGGTTATGGAATGGCCAAGTCTGTCGCCAGACCTAAATCCTATCGAGAACCTGTGGCGAGAATTAAAACTAAAGTTTCGGAAAAGGGACTCAAGAAATCTAACAGATTTAAAAAGAATAATGCCAAAAAAAATGGGCCAAGATACCTACAAATATTTGTAAGAACCTCATAAGTAAATATCCCAAATGGTTGGAAGCTGTACTAGCGACGAAAGGTCATATCACCAAATACTAACTGGTTTTCATAGATGTATTGGATACTTTTTGAAACGTTTGTATGATATTTTTGCCATAATCATAGTAATGTTTTACTATTTTTGCAATATGATACCAATTTGTATTCAATGTATAAAATACATAAAATCTTCCCCTTTTCTATCTACTCCATTTTCTTTCACACACACACACACACACACACACACACACACACACACACACACACACACACACACTACGGAAGCAAGGTGACAAGCCATAGTGGAAAAAAAGAAAATAATAAACAGAATAGCTTCCACATACACCTCTTTCACACACATTCACCACTCACCAGATCCCATCTTCCCTTAAGCCATTTAATCCATTTTACTTCTGCCACACACACTTGATGCTATCATACCTGTTACACTTTGACTCATTCTCACTACTTATGATACTCTACCATCTTTCTAAACCCATTTACATTTCCCCACTGTTCTATAGCTATGTGTATCAGATCATTTAGTCTGGTCAGTCTAGTTGTCTGTGTCAGTCTTGTCATTAACTTAAATCTCAAATGTTAGTCTTGTAAGAAGACGCTGTCTCACAATTCTCTATCATTCACGCTTCCACTACTCACTTCATCACTCACATTGTGGTGTATATGTGAGCCATTCTCCTCATTTTTCTGCTATGGATTTTCACAGCTTTTCTTTAGCATATATTTTTACCCGACTTTTCTGTCTTTGTGTATGAAAGAGGAGAATAAGTGGATTAGAGAGTAAGAGTGGAGAAATTGGGTCATAGTATATGCATTTTGACATTTATAAGCTATTCAAGTTATAATTTTGTGTTTGATATAATTTTGATTTTTTAAAATCTACAGCATTATTTCTGTATGGGTCATGGTACCCTTAACTTATTAAATTGAAGCAAAAATTTAATTAAAGTGACATACCCATTGTGAAGGGTACGTATGTATTGGAAGTTAGATTTGTCACACTTGCATTTTTTACTGATTATAGTGTCCACCACAGATGGGTGAGTGGTTTGGTGATTTCTTTTATTTCTACTTGTTTAGTTATGCAAAGTATGTATATAGTAGCATTTGTACCCGGGGGGACATGTTTATTCTTTTCTTGCTTTTAAGAAATGCCAAGGCCAACTTAACAAGCAGTGTTGTGTGTGTGCATCCTGTCAGGATCATTTTGAAACATCAGGGTTACAGAACTGACCTGCTTTGTGTCCCAAGACTGTGTCCGACTTTATCATTCCATTTAAGAAGGATGCCTAAAACAGTTTTATGGGCACAAAGCACTGTTTGAAATTGTTTTGAGTACTCATTTGCCCTCCCTAGTTTTCACTCCCCTCTCCTCTCTCATTTGTCAGATTTTGGGGAAGAACTGTTAATATATTTCTGTTTGAGAGCAGAACCAGTAAAATTGTATATGGCAATGATTTTCTTGTATCTTGTTTTTCATCTTGTTTTGCAAGATATTAATTATATTGTATATTTCATTGCCATATTTGGTCATTGTATACAGGGTGTGATGGTTAATTTGTCGCTATTGGCAACTCTAAATTCAGTTCATACTTGTTGCATGGTGTTGTTTTATCTTCTTCCCATTATAGTGGACTTAGTTTTCCATTGTCTTTGAAGGAAGGAATACCATGGCTAAATTCAATTCTCATATTTGTTTAAAAAGGCAAAAGTTGTACTGCTTGGTATTCACATCAGGAGATCCAATAAGAAAATCTGAGTACTTGTGTGCAGATTATTATTATTATATTAGGTGTTTTTTTGTCTTTTTACCAATATTAGGTGTTTTACCAACTTGTGTGCAGAGGATCAGGAAAGAGTTGAATGAGTCAGGCTGTGATTATTAGGGTACAGTGGATCAAAAATCTGGAAGTCCACATTATCTCTCCATTTATCTTCCCAGAGGGCCTCAGACTCAATCTGGAGGGCTTCATCAAGTTCTTGGAGGAGTTGGTGTTGCCCTAGATTCAGGAGGTGTCCCCTGTAGGCCATATGCATGGCAGCATGACTCTAAACCATGCCTAACAAGCAGGAGGATCCAGTCCTGGCTGTCAGACAATTTCTTTGACCACATCACTCAAAACATATTGTGGTATTCATTTGTTTCAAAAGTGACTTTTTAATCCTTGTATTTTGTATTTCTGTGTACACCACCACTGACAATCATGGCTGGTGGACATATAACCTATCAGACTTCCAAAGAGGGTATATCATTGGAGCTCAATTAGTTTGAATGTCTGTAACTGAAATAGCTGTACTATTTGATATGTCACAAGCAACAGTGCCCATGCTTATGATAGCATACACAAAATATGCTAAGATGTAATCTGCAAAGAACAGTGGGCAAAAACCAAAGTTAATCCAGGGTTTTTTTTAATACTAACAAGGATTGTGGCCAAATAACACAAAACTAGTGCAGCTAAGGTGACAGCAGAACTCAATAGTCATCTGAACAATCCTGATTTGATAAGAACTGTGCACCAGGAATTTCACAAAGCAAACACTTATGGAAGGGTGGCAATTATGAAACTGCCGTTAATGAAAATCAATGCCAGTTGTGAAAGAAATGGTGTCACACACAAATCATGCAAACTGATGAGTTGCCATTTAATTATTTATGGGAATCCCAAAGGAAGCTTACAATCTGGACTGTCAGGTTACAACTGTCAAAAATGGGGTTGGATCCATAATGGTTTGGGTTGCTATATCTTGCTATTCTTCTGGTCCCATCATTACCATCATTGGTCAAGTTGCTGACAACAAATATCTAGACATTCTCAATGATGAGGTTCTTACTATGTCTAGTATACTCTTTTCAGCCACTGCCATTCTTCAAGATGATAATGTGCGCATACACAGAAAAAAAGGTTCATTCTTGGTTTGAGGGGCATCGGAATGTAATCCAACATCTTTCCTGGCCAACACAGTCACCCAATCTAAACATCATTGAACAATTATGGGCAGTTTTGGAGCAGAAAGTGTGAAGCAAATTTCTACCTCAGTCATCACTGAAACAATTGGAAGAGGTTTTGATAGAATAGACATTCCGCAGGAAAACATAGGGGTTGTATAATTCTATTCCCGAAAGGATTGCAGCTGTGCTGAAGAAAATGGTACTCCGACACCTTAATGATAACCAAATGTAGTTTATCAAGTATTTGTATTATTTTTTCCAATCTCTGTAGAATCCTGCCACTTACTTGAAGGTGCAGATTGGGGAGCTGGAGCAAGGAGAGAATAAAAGCTTCTTTTTTTTTATCCTATCCTACTAACAGAAGAATGGCTGTGGAGCATGAGATGAGGGAAGAGAGAAAGAGAGAGAGGGCTCCCCTTCCCCCCCTCTCTCTCTCAGATAGTGAGATTGAGGTTGTAGTTATAAGAAAAAAAGAAGAATGTGAGGCCTTGAGAGAAGCTTTAAATAAAGTGGAGGAAAGGATGAGCAAATGGAAAGAGGGTTTGAGGATGGTTCTGAACAAGTTTGGAAGAAAATGGCTCAAAATATAACTGAATTATATGAAATGTTGTGCATGGGTAAATCAAACAGACCTATAGATGGAAGTGAATTAGAAGATTATGGCAGATGAGATAAAAGACAAAAGATGACATTGCTGCTCAATGTTTCTGGAGAAGCAGTGTATAAGAGGGACTGTGAGACTGAAGAAGTGTTTGAGGAGGAGTTTGAAGGTTGGACAGAAGTGAATAAGTAAGAAAGGGAAGAAGATCAGTGGAAGTAAGATTAAAAATATTGATTCTTTGTAGATGAGTGAAGAGGAGAAGGATAGAATTGTGAGCAAAAGTGAAAAAAAGTTTCTCAGAGAGAAGGGAATATTGATTCAGCAAGTTCCTAGAGTAAGTTTGATGTGTATGGTTCAAAAGATTTGGATTGGTTCTTCAGGGTGTTTGAGAGCTATTGTCAACTGAAGTACCTTGAGAACCAGAGATATTGGGTGTGTTTGGAAGGACATTTCAGTGTTTCAAATGTGGATAAGTTCACACATCTCTGAGAACCAGTTCATTTTCCTGTCTCACTTTGTTTCTGTGCTCTCTGGATACACATTCTGAATTTGGTTGGGAGGCGATCAATGACCTTCATGATAGTGGCCACTTTCCCATCTAAATGTATTTTGTGGGACCACTGCTGCCTGAGTGAGAAATTACCTCTATGGTGTTTGGAGCAGGTGCAGTAACTGATTTCTCTGTTTCAGCTGAGGAGTTTAGGTCACTAGATGAGTCTGTTGAATTCTTCTATGGCAACTCATTGCTGTGAGCCTAACTACCATTCCTAGAATGTCTGGCTATTTTGCATGCTGTCCATTTCCTTGGTGGCTGGCTTAATGTGAGATGACCCTTAGAGAAAAGCAATATGCCTACATGCACTACAAGTGGGCCCAAAAGATTTCACCATTGATAAATTTGTTAAACTAAGGCTAGGTTCCACTATGGGTGTTGTGACCATTGGGAGGTTAAGGAAACTCCATGCAACATTTGCTTTAATTGACTGGAAAGAGAAACGAAGCATAAATTAGAATAAGGCAATATGCAGAATGCAACCTGAGAAGAAGAGGTTAGATATAACAATAATGACTGGTATCAAAAATAGGCATTTTACCTCGTATAGCAGTTGCTCTATTTTACTCATTGGGTCCCCATTTATTCCATACTTGCAACACATATTCCTTGGACTGCTCCAATTTTGCATATTTTCACCTAATGCCCAATTTGACTGCATTTACCACACAATCCATAACTATCCAACATCCATTCTACAATCTTGTATGCAATCCTTTCACATCCATAGTATTATATCTCTCTTGCATAGTTTCAGTCCTTAATCAGGTGTCCCCATTGCCCACACCCAAACAACTTGCAAGGGACTATGATATATAGGCCTCACATGCCCAACCTTGCATCTCAAACACCATTTTTTGATTTGTATGCCTATTCTGTCTATGCATACTGTCATTCATTTCACTTATATGATTCCTACCCCAACCATTATTCCCATACTGACTCATATTCTACCCAAAGCCCTATCTCCAGAGGCATTCGCAATTGCACGTTCACTGTACTCAGGTTAACATACGCATGCTTTTGTTCTTCCCTTAACTCATTCTGGCTATAATAATTGTCCAAAATTTGCCCATCACCTTAACAGTGTTCTCTACTAAAGCGTCCTTGTATGACAGGAACTGGGATACTGAACACTTTTGTTCCCTGCTGTATAAATAAAGGCTTCTTCCCTGCCATACTCTACAAACTCCCAATCTTCCAAAATCTCTAGTACATTTCACAAATATCTCTGTACTACCCATCTCATCTTTTCATTCCTTTTAAAAGTAACATATTCATACACATATTCAATAATTGTAATTAAAAACTTTCTCATCCACTCCTTCATCCCCCAATTTACCCCTTCATTCATTCCCATTCTCTCTTATTCGAACTTATTTGTCTTTTTATACTTTATACTATTCTTCTCTTTTGTTTTGCTTGGTCATTCCTTTTTTCGCCACTTCCCACCTAGGCTCACACACACTCATAATTGTCTTATAAAAATCTTTCATTTGACCTTCCAAACCCTCACCAACTCTTTCACCCAGAACCTAGTATTCTCACCTAACTTTTTCCTACAGTAGCTTTCATACTCCTTTAAGAAAACTTTTATATCTTTCGGCCCTTCCACTATAAACTTACTTTGCTACATGCTCACCCACTTGGACTTATGCAGCACCCGTCTGTTTTGTACCATTCTTCTATGAACTTACTCATCTTTGGAACCTTTCTGATTAATATACCTCAATGTAGTCCCACTTCACTTTCACTCATCTCATCCTCACAGTCTGTCTTCTCATTTGAACTAAAGTATAATGAGTCAATAATCAATACTTCCTTAGCCTTTAGATGTCAGTCCTCGTGTTGATCACTGTGCAGTGTGCGCCAAGAGACCTCTTAACCTACTTAACTTGTCCTAATCTTCTTTCTGGGACTCATTCATGTCAGCCCCGTAAGGGGCGTGGCGATTTGCTATCCTGGCCGCCGTGCTGATGGGATCCAGTGCAACGTCCGGCCCCAGCTGAGCCTCTCTTCCTTCTTCAGATAGCCTGTATTTCTCCCCTACTTCCTTACTTTCCCTACAACCTCTCCCACAACTTTCTCTGGTCAGCCTCTAATTTCACAGGGTAGATGCTGACCTTCTTCTCAGCCAACTGTCCCGGATTGGGGCTGAGGGGGTAGGGGACAATGTTCCCTAAACCCTGAGCTCCAGTATGGGGTGGTTGGTTTTTAACAACCTGCTTCATCCCCATCCATACCTTCCTCACATCCCCTTTCCTTCTCACTTCACCATCTATCTTTGTTTTTTACGCCGTTTTCAAGGTGGAGCTGCCATGCCGACGGAATTCCAGGCCACCAGGCGGGAGAGGTGGTCCTGAATGGTGGCACCTGGCTCTGCCAGGCCTGTATGCACCCCTCGCAGGGTGGGCTACTGCGAGGGGGTAAAGAGCTATTGCATCCCGTAATTAAAAGAGGGTCACCATGCCCAATGATGAAGAAGTAAAAAATCTCCCCTTAATTTCCCCAGTTCCATCATCGGAGCCCCTTCGGTAGCTTCCCTCAAAAGATCTGCTGGCAAGAATACTGAACCTTGCCGGGGTCAAGGCCTGTGCCTCTCCAGACATGACTAGTGACACTGCCAATGGGACCTGCCATGGCCTGGGGAGGGATGGCCAACTGGAGGCCCCCCTGAGATAGACATGGTCCTTGAGGCAACCCAGCCTCAGACGGTAGGGCCTTCCATGGGAGGGAATCCGGCCCTGGTGCCAAGCACCGAACCCGAATCTGCCCCTATGCAAGGTCATCCTCAAATGGCTAGGGTTTCCGAGGCAGTACAAGGAGTAGAGGGATCTCCTCCGACCAGTTCCCCTACAACTGCCAGGACCTTCTCCATTTCGGAGAAGGACCTGACTGAGGCTTGTCCATCTGGCCTGGGGGCTCCTGCCGGTGGAGGGGAGAAGCTCCTCTCCCACTTGGGCATAAATCGCCGGAAACACGACAGCCTAGAATAGGGACGGATGGGTCTGCTGCCATTTTGGTAAGCGACCAAGCCAAGATCGGCACATCCGGCCCCTCTGCTACCCGGGTGCATAGCCCCTGACTATGAGTAAGATCAAAAGTGCAGAGGAGAGAGCCTCGATAACATTGGGGCCCCTCATTCAGAGGTTACCTGGCGTTTTTGAGCTTGCTGGCTTAAACGCTTCCTTGTTATTCACTCCACTGATGGCAACATGTTGGCTAAAGGCAACATGATCCATCAGAGGAGAGCATTAGCTAGTGTAATTGGTAGATAGCTGGAGGTGACCCGTTTCTCGGACGGGAGACTTCTGGAAAATGCGGCGAATCCCTCTGAGGCAGCCAAGATAACTGCTCTTGGACACTTGATGACACCCCGGTGAGTGTGACGCCGCACTCTACCATGAAATTTGTGAAAGGAGTAGTTTATGTGAGGGAACTCATTGACTACTCCATAGAGGACATCACCCTAGAGCTGGCCGACCATGGGGCAGTCAAGGTCGAACGTGTGGTGAGAAAACCGGGAGGGGCCTCGAGACCCACCCCTACACTCTTCATCACATTCGACTGTGACAAGCTCCCTGAGTCGGTGCGTGCCGGTTAGTAACGCTACCGCGTGAAGGCATTCATGCCACTTCCGCGGAGGTGCTATTACTGTCACTGCTTCGGCCATACGAATCGTTCACGTAGACGTGCAAAGTTGGGGTCACGCGAAGTATATGTAAAGTCCTCCAAGGCCGCACACGATAAGTTCAAATCGTGTGTAGCCAAGTGTGTCAATTGCAGAGAGCCGCACCCAGCTTCTTCGAAGCAATGTGGTGCGTATCTCCTTGAGAAAGAAATCCTGGCCGTTCAGGCCCAGGATCGACTCTCATTCCGAGAGTAACAACAAGGAAAGAAGGCACCCTAGAAGACCTTACGGTCCATTCAAAGAGGGTACCTTTGGACTAGCAGTCGAGCGGGCACATCTCTGCTCAAATGTTTTACGTCCTTTCACGCCATTTTTCAAGATCCTGTCTAGTCTTGACTTGAACTGGTCAACATATTCATTGTTGACAACTTCCAATGGAAGTGCATTTCAACTACCGCAGATACTGTATGTGAAAAACTTTCCACACAGATCGCGGTTGTAACGCTTCAGTTCAAGTTTAAAGCCGTGATTTCTTGTTCTGCTCTCAACAAGTGTGAAAATTACCCTGTAGTCAACATTGTTGAACCCTCGAAGTATTGTGAAAACTTCGATGAGCTGACCACGCAGTCTACAGGGTTCCAACGAGAACAGATCTAATTTCCTTAATCTATCTTCATAACTTTTATGTCTGATAGAGGGAATCAGTTTGGTTGCTCTGGCTTGTACGCGTTCTAATCTCGCGATGTCCTTTCGAAATGAAGGACTCCAAAATTGTACGGCATACTCCATGTGCGGTCGGACAAGTGAGTTGTACAAACACAGTACAATCTCCTTTTCTGATATCCAAACTGGCGCTGTATATAGCCTAGCATCCTTTGGGCCTTTTTCTCCGCCTCAATGCCTGGTTTCGAGAACTTGAGGTCACTAGTGATTGTTACACTCAAGTCCTCAATGTCGGTGGATTCAATAGCAGTGCCCTTAGGCTAAGGACTTGGTCCTGGCACGCCCATCTCTGCCTGGCATGTTTTATGCCTCAATGGTTAGAAAGACACCCTTTGCTCCTGGCCCATCCAGGCCCAACGAGCACAGTTGTTTCTGTGCCCATTCGGAGTCCTTCTGCTGGTTCTACTCAACCCGGCGCTCCCCTGGTAAAGCTCGCGGCACAAAGGGTTCACACCCATCCCCGGCTAAAACCAGGGCTCCACCCCCTTCCCTGAGCGTGACCGTTTCCCTTGAGGCGAAACGGCCACGCGGCTCCACCGAGTCGTTTGATTCACAGGAGGCAACACCCCTGAAGTTGGTCGCTAGGCCATCTTCTGGGGTTCCTAAAGCTCTCCCCCGAAAGGAAGACAGCAAGAAAGGAGCTTCGTCTCCTTCGCCCACGCCTAGTGGTGGGCTGTGTGTCCCAGAGACGGTGGTTCGTCGAAAAGAGGGCCCCCCGCCTCCGAAGCCGCAACGCCCGCCTAAGGTTTCGAGGCAGAGGCAGGAAAAGACGCATGGCGAGCACAACCTCCCCCAATAAGTCTGTGAAGGCGACAGTGCCTTCACCGCTTTGTCCGGCCAACAGCGCCTTCAGCGCTTTGTCCTGCCAACAGCGCCTTCAGCGCTTTGTCCTGCCAACAGCGCCCGGGGTTCTTCCCCCGGGAAGCGTACGGCCATTTCCGTAAGGGTCTTTGTTCGAAGAGGGCCCCCACATCTCCGAGCTAGGCCTGGAGGGCATATTCCTTCAATGGAATTGCCGTGGACTCCAGGCCAACTGGGAGGAGCTGCGTAGGCTCGTCTCGTTGCATTCCCCGTTAGCTATTTTTCTGCAGGAGACCATGCTAGGCACGTGCCCGCTGCCCACCCTCCCGGGGTATAAAGGTTTTGCGACCCCGCCACCACGAGATAGCCGGGCTGGGGGATGCGCGGTTTACACCCGGCATGATGTCTCCGTTCTTCCTTTCACTTTAGATACCTCCTTTCAGGCAGTGGCTATGCAGCTTCACCTGAATAAGAGGTATACTATCATTTCTGCGTACATTCCACCATCAGCTGACTTCGACTCGTGGGACTTCCGCTGCGTCGTGACACGATTGCCGAGGCCCTTTCTCTTTCTTGGAGATCTGAACGGCAGGCATCCTTTCTGGGGAGATTACTCAATAAATCCCAGGGGACAAGTCCTTGCTGATCTGATCGAAGAGCTTGAGATCGGTGTCCTAAATGTGGATGAGTTTACGCATCACTGCCCGAGAACTGCTTCATTTTATTGCCTTGATCTATCCTTGTGCTCTTCTTATGCACAGCCTGATTTTGATTAGGGGGTGGTCGATGTCCTCCATGATAGTGATCACTTTCTCATTCAAATATCATTTTCAGGGCAACTGCCGCCTGAGAGCCCACCTCGGTGGTGCAGGACGCGGGCCTACATTTCAAGAAATGACTGAATTCTCTATCTCAGTCGAGGAGTTTCAGTCGGTAGGTGAAGCTGTTGAGTTATTCTCCGGTAACTTCATCGCCACGGGCCTGACTACTATTCTAAGAACGTCTGGCCGTTTTGCACGCCGACCACTCCCGTGGTTGTCGGCCGAGTGTGAGACGACCCTCAAACAGAAGCATTATGCCTCCATGCGCTATAAGCGCCGCCCGAACGATTTCACTATCAGTGAATTTCGTCGGGCTAGGGCTAAGTTCCGGCATATATCGAAGCACACCCTCCGATCTTCTTGGCGGGCATACGTGTCTTCACTTAAAGGGAAGACCCCTCTAGCAGAGGTGTGGAAGCGAGTCAAATGGGACCGCAATCTCGGACCCCGCGTCCGTGGCGGAATCGATTGCGACCGCTTTCTCCGCATTCTCTAGCCGGGATGCTGCTCCGGCAGCATTCAATGCACGTCGTGATGTCGCGGAAGGCCGCCGACTGGACTTTACCTCCAGAGGCAGAGAACCCTTCAACGTCAGGTTTACTGTGAGTGAGTTGCGTTCCGCTGTTGCTTCTTTGCGCGGACACCGCCCATGGTCCGTACGATGTCCCGTAGGCCATGTTTCGACACCTGGGTGAGCGAGGCATGGCCTTTCTGTTAGATTTGTTCAACAGGATCTGGGTGGAGGGTCTCCTCCCAGATTCCTGCCGAATCGCTACCGTGCTCGCCTTTCGCAAACCGGAGAGAGATCACTCTACTCCAGCCGGTTTTCGCCCAATCTCTCTAACCTCTTGCGTGTGCAAATTGATGGAGAAATTGGTAAATGTTAGATTAGCCTTTTCCTGGACAGCAGAGGCCATCTGTCTTGTGCACATTGCGGCTTCCGCAAGTTCCACTCCACGTCGGATGCTCTGCTCCGACTGGAAAATGCCGTCTACGAGGCCTTCCTTCGTAGACAGCACTAAACCACAGTGTTTTTCGATCTGGAGAAGGCCTATGATACCGCATGGCGATACGCTATCATGGAGACTCTCGACACGATGGGGGCGAGGGGTCGCCTCCCAATGTTTATATCTGAATTTTTGCGAGATCTTCGATTCCGCGTACGGGTGGGGGGACCCCTCTCCGCCCCAATGGAGCAGGAATAGGGTGTCCCGCAGGAAAGTGTCCACAGTGTCACACTCTTTGCCCTGAGCATTAACGGCATCACCTCGGTGCTGCCGGAAGCTGTTCTCGCTACACTCTACGTGGTCGACCTTTCGATCTCTTTTGGCGTGGCTCAGATGCCAACTCTGGAACGTTGTTGGCTATTTGTCGCCACGCCTCTGCTCCCAAAGCTTGTACAGCGCCGGGATTATTGCGTTCGACCTTTTTGGAGCACACCTCGTGTCACGCTGGAACCGTGCCAGTGTATACGGATGGCTCCAAATCTGAAGAGGGGGTCAGCTTCCACGCCTTATCTCCTCTGTTTGAAGTCAGCGGGGCTCTTCCAGGCGCTGCGTCTTTCTTCACGGCCGAGCTGGTGGCAATACACCACTCGGTACGGGAGATTACGCGACGTGCCCTGTTCGGAGACCGGATTGTGATCTATAGCGACTCAGAAAGCGCCCTGAGTACTCTCTATGCATTTGAATCTCCACATTCCCTGGTTCGCGATATCCGTGACGCCACGGTTTTGGCGAGCCGGGCGGATGTCGGGATTATCTTCTGCTGGGTTCATGGACCGTGACAGCTTCAGGTCGCTTTCAGTCGTCTATGAATCGGGCACACTCGTGTGACGCATCGCCATTTGATGGAGCGCTCGCCTGCGCCCTATTGTGACGACTGCGTCGTCCCCCAGAGTGTTCGGAGCATTCTTTTCGAATGTCCTAGTCTGGGTGATCTTCGCGCACGATACCTGTCCCGGTACTGGGATGGGTGGGGTCGCTACCGCCTGTCCCTTGTACTCGGGACGAGTGCATTCACCTTGACTGGTGGACTTCTAGACTTTTGTGGGGAGGTCGGCCTTCTTCCTTTTATTTAACCATTTTTTTTTTTACCCTTATAGGTTGCACGTTCCTGCGCTCGGGGGACCTCCCCCCGACACCGGAGCTTGCTTCCTGCTCGTTGGCTTTTCCTTTTTTTAAATTTTTGGTGTTGGGTTTGTTGTTTTTTTGTGTGTTTTTGAATTGATTTTAAAGTAGCCTAGTACTAGGCAAGTTTTTAATACAGTGACTAATGCCCAATTAGGCAGTTGCCAGATGAGCTCTTAAAAAAAAAAAAATCATTCATGTCAGGCAGTCCCTGTTTTCATAGGCTCAAAACCAGTATTTAAGGGAGTCAAGGCCACACTGCCACCATTTCCACTTTACTCTACCATCATTTCATTCAAAAATACTCTCTTCCATTTGTACTTCCATTTCTCTCAAACTATCATTCTCTTCTCTTAGTTGCACATTTTATTTCTCTCTTAACACCTTTCACCCTTCTCAATTCCACTTCCAAGGCATTGTTCCTTTACTCTTCCATTTTTAAAGAAAATGCAAGTCATTCCTCTTCTCCCTCAAACAACCAAATGGGTCCCATGTTGGGTACCAAAATATGTGGCAGCAGTCCTCAGATTTCTTTCAGTCACACTGCCTGCTGCATCAAGGTGAGCCTATCTGGGTATCTGAAGAGAGAGTGAGAGAATATTCAATATTGTCTTTATTTACACATAAAATTTCTTATTTACAAATTTCACTCAAAATGAATAAATTTACACAGACAGAAAATTGATAGGTACTCAGAATGCAACACAAAAAAAATATATTAAACAAATCATTGAAAGAAATGATCCCCCCCCCCCCTCCCAAAACAAACGACTCTGTCCAAAAATATTACAAAACAATCAAAATAATTGGCCATGGACTTATAGGTCTATTGCAAACTTGGGTATGGTCATACAAATAAGGTATTCTCATTGGCGGGGGCCTCACTCTTCCAGGTAATGACTTGTACTTCCCAAATGGGAGGACCAAATACCACAATCAGGAAACTTCACATGAGCAGTGGCACTAGTAAGCCCTAAGGAGCTGGAAAAGAGAAGTTATTTTCAGTTAAAGGCACTTTCAAACATCTACACAATCGTACACACACAGTCAGACCTAAACCTTACCTAGCAACCTCACCAGCTCCTCTTATCTTTGTCAGATTCACTTCTCACAAACCAGTCATAAAGTCTATGAATTGTTAGATTTTGCATTTTTTCTACCAATCATATAACTCACTTGTGAAATAAGAAATTTAAATGCAAGACATGATGGATGCCCATCAAGCCCCCATCCTGTCTTCTGTCATTCACCATTCACCAACATCATGGAAAAGAAGGTAAGGATTAGGCATTTACATGGACAAGGGGAGGAGAACATACACAACCACTACATCCTGAGGATGGACAGATGTATGAATGATTAAAGAATTCAGGTCAAAGCACACTAGCCACCTTTGAGGACTTACAGACTGGCAGGAGGAGATCATTGATTTTTGAAGAGGTCAGCATCCAAAGATTGACCCCTATGAGGGATATGGAGGGCTGCACATAATTAATAAATTTTTGGAAGAGCCACTGAACCACTGGTGATGTGGGTTCTCAATGGAACTGCGATGCATTCTTCATGGAGAGTTAGAGGATATTGTTCTCTATGCAAAAGCTGGTGATGGGCTGGTGTGAAAGATGGCTGAGGGCAAGTGAAGTCAGTTTCTGTAGTGGCTCAAAGCAGTGCATGGTTGTAAAAAAGGCAGAAGTATATACTGTGTAGCCTGAGTCTAGTTTAGACAGGACTGCCTTATTAGAGGTGTAATAATACCATCACTGGTGTCAGTTGCATGTCATAAAAGGTACTAACAGGATCTAACATAAGGCTGCAGTTTATTCCCCTTTAGTTTTTCTAAATTTAATCTTATTTCCTTCCTCTGGCATTCACTATTGCACCTCCTACCTGGACTTAGCTCCAGGAATTTAGTACTTTGTGAATTAGTTTCTGTGCATCTTTGAAAATTATATTTTAACTCTCAGAATAGATCATTGAGGAAGTGTAAACTTCATGAAAATTTGGTATCTCTCTATGGATATAATATAAATATATTTTTAAAAATTACTTCTCAGTCTTTTGGTACTTGATAAAATTCTGGAGAGCAACTCATTCATATACTGATATTATGAGTGCTTCCAGTAAAAGCTCTTGTTTTTTTAAAAAATATTTCAAACCTCTGCTAAGCAAGATGCACTATTATCAATTAGCACTGTCCCACACTTACATGCACCAAAACTTTGAGCCTATGTTAGTCAGTCTCTATAATTTTGGCAAGCATATTATAATTAGTTAAATGAGCAAGGCTCTCTGCAGATGACATAAAACAATTGCTAGTATTTCTTCTGAAAAACAGGATTTCTGTAATGATCTTGTGAAAACCAAAATTGTTCAGAGTACAAGGTCAAAGGAAAAGGCTCCCAACAGGGTCCCCATTGGTGCCATTCTCTTCCTCACCCTATTCATGCATGTCATAACCTCATTCCAACCTCCAGAACAGTCCAACTAAACATATACACAGATGACATCCATCACATTCTACTCCATCTCCATACCCACAGCCTCTAGAATCTTAAATATATACCTACAACAGCTCCAAAACTGGTTCACACTAAACTATCATCCATGCATCTTGCTCTTTGGCCAACTTCTCCCATTCAACTGTAACCCCATGCTTATGGATGTCAACCTAGAACCACACATGACCTCTCAGCATACACAAAATATCTCTTCCAAACTCAACACCTTCAGAACACGTAAGAAACACCAACTTCAGACGACACAAAGAAACTGACAATTCTTTACAGACAGCCCATCTGCACAACACTGGACTATGCATCCCTAGCATGGGCACCAACCATACATGATATACACATACAACAAGAGAAAAACTGCAAAACGCGTCTTTTGCATCACAATTAGCTGCACAAAAACCATGCCCCTCCCCCCCTTCTTTCCATTTTTTCCTCCTTTAAATTGAGGAACACCATAATAGGCACAATTCTTCAGTAAAAATACCATGCCCTTTACACACCCTCTCCACTCTTACCCCTACCACCCTGCTGCCCTCTACACCCACTTACTAGATAACCTATCCCCAACCTGTCTCAAAACACACTACTCCAAAGCTCTCCCTCTTCCCCACCCACTAATTCAAAGTAATCCCAGATTGCTGAACCAGACCCTCACTTGCCTGCCATCCATGAATACAAATACAGACTAGACTCTGACCCTAACCTCAACCATAGCAACCTCCATCAACCTGAAAACACTGCCCATCTCATCCCTTCCTACACCCCACCCATCCTTGATCACCTTAGAACCTCTTTCAATATAATCACTATGAGACCTCTGGAAAAAGACCACCTTCCTTGTCAGCCTTCCTTAGTGCTGCCAGGTTTGGTTGAAGAAAACCAGGAGGGTGACAAAGTTTAAAGAAAAGTTTATAGGTGAAATTAAATTTTGTTTTCACAAATCCTTTTGTACTCTTTGTAAATGGAGCAAGTGTGACTGTTGAGTGTAGGCAATATTCATGTTTTCTTTAATTCAAATATTTTTCCACAGAGACCCAAATCTGGTCTTTTAAAAGACTGTAACCCCCTGCCAGAACCAACCCCTGATCCTCATCATGACTTGATAGCAGTTATGAATAGAAGTATGGATTCATTGTCAAAAAATCAAGATGAAGAATTGGTTTCTAAACCAACCCGTTCACATCTTAATTTACCTTTGGCAAAGTTTTCTATTGCATCTTCTTGTAAGTATTTGGATTTTAACATTGATCAAATTCATGTATTACTGATGCATTTAACAATCTTCCCTCCCCACACACATACTTTTTCAAATTGTTGTAAAGGAGTTTTTTTTTATGAAATGTTATCTTTTTAATAAAACTTGTGCTTCAATTCTCAGCCTTATCTAAACAAGACGGTCAAGTGTTGCCCAGTATTAATTCTGATTCAGAGATCTGCAGTCCTCAAACATCAATAACCTCAGCCAGTGAAGGCACTCACTTTGATCGGCTCAGTCAAAAATTTATGGCCTCCCTGAAACTTAGGAGGCATAAACCTTACCGATTCTCTGATTCAGAGACCCAAGAGGAATTGTGTAAAAAATGTTTGCAGGTAATTTTATTGAATTTGAATAAAAGCACAAAAAAATACTAAGAGGGATATTTCTTGGCCATTTTAAAAAAAAGTTTGGTAAAGAAAGTGTGTGGAAGATAGCTTTAATAACCAAAAATAAGAATATCTGAGGTAATTGATTCTCCACACATCCCTTTTCAATCATGGATGAGGTCCTCTCATTAGATAATAAAACATAAATATCTGAATGTCAATCGCTGTCGGCTGTGGTCACCAGAGACCAGTCATTACTGCAGGGAAAACTGAAAACAGACCGGAATACTGTTTTGTAGCTAGTATTTGTGCCCCTCTCATGTTAAGGTGATCCTTGGCCTTGAGGACTTTGTTTTCTGAATGTATGTGGTCTGTGAGTGTAGTAGCTGTGCAACCTGTGATTGCTTTTAGGGTTTTGTTTTGTATGGGTCCCTTGAAAAGAGAGACAAAAATAGTCAGAAAAGGAAACTCACCTGCTCCCATATAGAGTGGGGAGATAGTGGAGATTCTTTGAGGGGGAATAGTGGAGGCAGTTGCCAGCACTCTCTTGCCCCTATCTTCAATCCTCGACTAATGATTTTTGGGGGGTGGGGGTGGCAGGGGATGGTGTGCCAGTCTTCCCACTAGTGGCTGGCAAAAAGGAGGCCCCTTTGGATGTGTGGGACCTCAACCAAGTATGGAGGTTGCAGTACCCAAATAATGCTCAGTTGAAATGGATAGGAGGGCCTCTCCTGCCTCCAGACTGGCTCAGAGAATTGGCAGGTCAGTCCTCCTTCATCACAGCAAAGGATCCGACTGAAGCAAGCCCTTACAAAGGGGACAATTCCAGCCTTGTCTAGTTTATTTTCCAGACAAATTGAGCAATTTTCTCTCTCTACCTGCCTCTATCTCATTCACTTGCTCCAATCACCCAAACCCCTTTGTAGTAGTGATGACAAAAGACCTGAGTTTACAACTCTCCTACATGTCCAACTTGTGTGTCCTATTATGTTTCCCTTACACAGTGCAGTCAGTGAGGGAACACCTGGGGGTTTGCTCATCATCTATGCCAAGCAATTGATAGTTCTTTTTAGGGCTGTTAGATTGGTCTCTTAGATACAGTTTTGGCTATTGCTGATATGTACTTCTTCCTTGATAGATCTGGTGACTGTTATACCTAAGATATTGATTGTGACAGGTTGAAAGAGAAGTTTGATATTCAGGTGTTGAATGTTTAAGTGAAATGGATATAAACTTTGTTTTGCTAGTAATAAATTTAAGTATATTGAGGGATACCTACTGTGCTATTGCCTCTAAATCTGATTCTAGTTAGGAGGATTGCTGAAGGCAGGACTGCTCAAGGTCAATGATTGAAGTATGTAAAGGAAAAGAGTACAAGTGTTAAGTCGAGTCTTCAATATAGAAATGAATGGAGTGGCAAATTGAACTTGGAGATGAAATAATGAAAAGTAGAAAGAGTGTTGGAGAGAGAACAGAGCATTGTGGAACACCTGATTTGATGTGGAAAGCAGCTCAATTAGATCTATTTACAACAGTTGAGATGGATCTTTTAGAGAAGAAACTAGATATCAGGTCACAGAGAGAAGAAGAAAAGCCAAAAGATGATAGATTAGAGAGTATTAATTTGTGCCAAGCCCTGTTAAAAGCAGTTCTTGTTACAAAAATCACTAGTGCTGTAATTGTTTGAGCGCTGCCAAAGGGTTAATACATTTTTTTTGTCTATATAATAAATTTTAGGCTATTTGTAATGAATTATATACAAGTTTGTATACAAAGTTGTCCATTAAATTACATTTATTAAAGAAAATAAAAATTACTGATTTTCATTGGCAGAAAGAGACTTAAAGTAATTTTCTTTAGTTGTAAAACATTTTTGCCAACTGCAAAGAATGTCTATGGTTTAGTGGTAATCCAAGCATCTAGAACAGTTAATTTCTTCTTTATTATTTGGGTTGTTGATTGCATGCTCAGGTGTATGGAAGAGCTGTCCTCGTGCTGGTACCTGATCATACTGGTTTTTTATTTTTATTATTATTCTTTTCTGTTCTTATTTTTTTAGTAGCCTAGAATTATACTTTTGTTTGTAATTTCAGTGGCTTTACCCATGCTGGCTGCTCCAGGAAGAGAACCTAAATTTTTTAATGGTGCCTTAGTTTTACATGGAGGCTTGCAATGGGAACGAGTGAATGCAAGGGAACTGGGTTAAGTTCAATGTAAGAAGAAAAGGGAAAGTAAAATAATAATTTGTTGGTGTTTTACTACTGATCTGCACTCGTTTTGATGTCTTTGATTTCTCAGTGGGGACCACCAGTTTAATCTGGGATCCAAACCATAGCTATCTACAGCATATAGCACCTGCTATGAAGTGACCTTAGTTGTGACTCCATCTGAGGATTCACCGCTCCCAATGTGGTTTAATATTGTGGTAATTGAAGGCAGTGCATTTCCACTTGGCTTGATCATACCCTTAACTAGGAAAGTGGATCATATAAGGTAGGGAAAATTGAAAGATGTATGAGGTGTTTTAGTCCCTTGGACTGGTTAAACCAGGAGCCTGCATTTAGAAAGCTTCTTAAATAAGAGAAGGCAGAATTGAGTGTACTAAATTAAAACTTTCTCATCTTGTGGATGTGAAAATTGACCAAAGCAAAATGGGTACTAAAGAGGTAATTTTGAAGGTTTTCTCTCTTAAAGTTTCAGGAAGACATGATTATACTTAGTGAGGAAGTGTGTAACCAGAAAGAGATGGCTGATGCTTACAAAGAAGCAATCCAGACACTACATAAAGACTTGGGAGCATTGCAGAGAGAGAATACAACATTGTAAGCATATTTGATGGCGATACGAATGGTGCTATGGTGTGTTGTAACAGTCTCGTTACTCTCTAGGTTTTCCACCTTTACTTTCTGCTGACTCTCTTTGTTGTGGGTCATATGTTCCTGCACTTGGCTGAGGTATGCCTACCCCTGACACCGAAGTACTCTTCTTGTTTTTTTGCTTATCTTTTGTTTTTTTGTTTTTTTAACTTGTTTCTTCGTCTTTTTCCTGATTTTTTTATTCTTTGTTAGTTACTTGTTTTTGAATCTAGCCTGGTATTAGGTTGTAGCATGATTACAGCGACTTTTCCCCTAGTAGGCAGTTGTCAAATGGGCTCTTAAAATAAAAATATTTACTCTGCCCATTCATATCATTCTTTTCTTATTGGATGCTATTGATGATCACCAACTTCCTTAGGTTTTTAGTTTAGTACAATTTTTTTTCTTAAATACCGCTTCTCCCATATTTTTGTTATATGATAATTATAAATCTTGATGGAGGTAGTCTCATTCCTCTTGAGTGAATTTATTTTCACCACTGGCTGAACACTCACTCATTAAATTACATCAATCTTTTTATCTTTCACTAATTAGCATTGGTTCTTTTTTGACTTTAAATTTTCATATACTAATTTGTTGGTTTTATTTATAGGTGAATGTCAGGGCTGACTAGCTGTTAAGAGGGGTATATTGTTGAAGGAATAAGGTTATAATTGACTGAAGAAAATTGACAAGGAAAATATTTACTCTCAAATCTCTCTAAATATGCCTGTGAATTGGGTTGAGATTTAAATCTCAGAATTGATATTATTAGTCTTTCCTTTTTCATCAGAGAGAAGTTGATAGATCGGTCTCTAACAAATGAAGACATGTTAGCCATTTTTCGAGAGAAAGATAGAAAAATAATGGAATTGGAAGACAGACAGCATAAATTAAAAAATAGCATTTCTACAATGACATCAAATTTGAGAGATTCTAGAATTCGGAACCAACATTTAGAGGAGAAAGTTTCCCTGCTTATGAAATTGCTAGAGGTAAGTAAATTAAAAATTAAAGTGGTTTGGTAATCAGTACTAAATTAATAGTTGTGTTTTTTAAATAAATAGCTCTCTTTGGAGTGGATTCAGCTGTAGGGGTCTTTGATGTATAACGAGAGGCTTGCTGTTGTAGCATTTGACCTAAGGTTTTTCCCACCACAAGGTGCCTCACCCCAGTAATTACACCAACCAGTCAGGATCCTACTAGATGTATGACACACTGTGTGAATATGTATTGAATTGTGTAGTTTCCATCGGTATATATCTCTCTTCGTTTGGCTGATGATTGCATGGGGTGTTAAGAACGTCTGCGCATACTTACCTCTGAACAACGACTACTGTGGAGTGAGCACCCGGCCGCCATTACACTACCGGCTGTGATGTCACACCACGCCATACTCAAATGAACAGTGTGCCGCGTACAATTGCTCGCCATTATTATTATCTCAGATACTAACACAACTTGTCTTCTCTTCTTTTCACTGCCTGATCTTGTCTACAGTAAAAGCGGCTTGATAAACAACCATTAGTCTCTACTGATAGCGGCCCATAACCACTCCATTCTTGCTGAGACATCAATTCTCAGTCTTCAATCATCAACATTTTTAGAAGAGTACAGAGCATCAACCAAACTCTTATTGTCTGCAAAACAATGAATGTTAACACAAATGCAGCGAGATATTTCATCAATGATACTGGCGATGTACACTGCAGTTTCAGTGCGCTCGAGAAGAACCAGGGTCTCAGCAGACAATGTTGACTTGACAACATGCCAGATTTTCTTAGTCTGCCAGTAGATTGGACAATGAACACCACTATCATCCTCCAGGAATACAATAAATGTTCCTTGAGAACCATCATCAGCCAAATTAGCAAAAGCTGCATTCGAATAACACTTTAAAGAGCAGGCTTCAAGTGGCTCAAGCTTAGGAAAGTCTAATCTCATGTTGTCTCTTGTTGCTTGAACTATTAACTTATTCAATCTTAGCAAATCACCTACAGTTGCCTTGTTACACGCAAAGCTCAACTGAAAAGTTTCAAAAGCAATGTCTGGTCTGGTATGTGTTTTGATCCAGTTCAATTGTCTGATCAAAGCTCTGTACTCAGTCTTTTCTGCCAGTGTTAAGTCACTTGTTTTAAGAAGAGCACGCTGATGACTGATGCTGACAGGTGTCAAAGATGAAGCATACTGGAACTGATCAACAATCATGCCATTCAGTAGTAGTGCTGATGTTCAAACCAACATACTTGAATGATGCTGACGCTAAGCTACCAATCAAAAACATTTGATGTAATTTTTTAACAACAGTGTCCTCAAATGCAGCAGTTCCCACCCAGAAAAAATCATCAACGTAGACACAAATTATGCCCTCAAAATTGGTGTCATTGTACCACGAACACATGTGAACACCGAGCATCAATAATTCATCCTCGCTTAAATACCAAGCTCTGACTGCATCCTACAAACAGTAAACTGTCTTCTTTAATTTCCACAAGTTACCATTAAAATATTCAGGAGGTTTCAAGTAAAACTCACGTTCAATGACATTGCCCTGCAAATGAGCAGCCTTGACGTCAACAGTGTGACACTCCCACTGCTTAGAAGATGCTAGAGACAAAGCCAGACTCACTGCTTCCCTGGAACTGGTAGGCAAATCCTTGTCCTATTCAAAGCCACGTGTTACTAATCTCACTTTAGTAACCGTCTTATTATCTTGCACTTTCTCAGTTATCACCCACATCAATGATGCGACATCTTGAACAACATTTTCATCTTGTTCATAAACATCGTTGTTTCTCCAGTTTTGAATTTCAGCTTCCTTCGCTGCCATCACATCATCACTATTAAACATTACAACCATCTCTACACTGTCAGGTATCACAGACAATTCAACAATATCATTGAAGTCAATCCAACCAACAGTACCATCAGAATTGTACCTGACGTTGAAACAATTACAATATTTGTTACTGTGGCTTTTCCCACTCTTCTTATCACCTTACCAGAGACAAGGTCATCAGTAGCTGAACTCACACCCTGAAATCGCTGTCTAACTTTGATTTGGGGCGCAGAGTTACCACTGATGCCAACGCAACTATTTTCATGTTGATTCTCATTACCATCAGCCATCTGATGCACTTCAGCAGCCTCATCACTGCCGTCGTCGTCGCTTTAATGGCTGTAATCATCCTCAACATCCATAGGACGATGTCAGTTTTTATAGACTTCTTGCTCAGCAGCAACAGAATATTACCTCAACATCATCTGTAGTAATTTCCCCACGCATGTTATTAATCCAACAAGGAATTGCTAATTTCTTCAAAGAAGGTACAGAGTCACGAATCACCAAATGTAAATGTTGAAACAGATGGCTGCTCTCTAATAAATGACTGGTCATATTCAGATAGGGAATTTAGGTATCGCTGCAGCCTCAAACTACCACACACTGTAGCAGAAAAACCGGTGTCTAGTATAGTGCAGCCTTCCAACTCTTCCACCAATGAAGGCAGCTTAGTTTCCCTTGCTTTGTTGTGTACATCACCCATAAACATTGATAATTACACACTTTCAGTTTGATCATCTTCTTTAGCGACCCTATTATTATTATTGTTCTCATACATATATGGACACTGATGTGCCCAATGATACTTAGAATCACAAACTGCCCACTGAGATACTTGATCATCACATCCTATAAGATTAAGCTTACAAGCTTGTGACTGCAAAGGGTAGGATTCTTGTCCAGGTACTGCACGGTCCACACTACTCAAGTACCCTGACCCCACGATGCACGACCATCATGGAAGAAACCTTGACCACGCCGTCCACCATGAGTAAACAATGCCTCACTACTAGTGGGCTTGTCAGCACAAAAAAATGGTGCACTCTTGATACTAACAATGGGTATCATAGTTGTTGTGCTCGAAGCACCGATCTCATGACCAAAAGCATGTTTTAGAGTAGATTTCACATTAGCATATGAAACCTCACTGATATCTGAGATGACTAACTGCACTTCATATTCAGGAATTTTACAAGACGCCAACAACATAAATACCATCACAGGATCAGGAAGATTCATATCTTCCTGCAAAAATTTAAAATACATCTGCTCAAAATCACTCACAAACTGATTAATGTTTATGCTTTCTGACCTATGAAAATTGTACAAAAAGCTGTAAATTGCCGATGGCTATTTTCAGGTAAAAACAGTCCACTTAGTTTTGCAACAAAATTTTGACACTGTCATCCATTTTTAAATCATCAACACTGATTAATGAACAGGCTACCCCAGCCCTTCCAGTCAAGGAAAGGTGAATTGCTAATGCATGTTTAGTTTTTGGCAATTCAGTAAGTTTGCACCAAATACCAATATCTTTTTTCCAACTGTCATAGCACCCATCATTGTCAAGTTTAGGCAGCCATTTCGATGAACAGGCACCGGTATTAACTCTTTCAATATCAGAGGCCATGATGTAAGAGCTCTGCTACCACTGCACACTGGGCCAGGTATTAAGAAAATATGTAAAAAATTAAATAAATTTCTAAAAATTGAAAATTCTACTTGGAGTAATTTCAAAAACATCAAATTGAAACAAATTTAATCACATGTTGACATAAAATGGGAAAAAGCTAAAAGAAAAGTACAGTAAACCCTCGATATAACGAACTATATAGGGCGGGACGGGGGTCATTCATTAAAGCCGAAAGTTTGTTAAACCAGATGGTCGTTAAAAGTGATGAAAATAATGAACCAAGTTCGTTATATCCGATGGTTCGTTTGTTAATCTGTATACGAAAATATGTATATAAAGACTGTATTGCATAAATATGTAAAGTTAGGATTTTAATATAGTTTTAAGGGATGCTATTATTTCCATCATTATAAATACCTCAAAGTAACTTATATTATACAGTCCACTATTTTCTTAGTTAATCATTTATTTCTTTTTTTTGTGTTGGGGAAGTGGTTACCAGTGATCACATTTTTCATTTAAATCTGCAACAATATATATATATATATATATATATATATATATATATATACATACAGTAAACCCTCGATATAATTAACTATATGGGGCGAGGGGTCGTTCGTTAAAGCCGAAAGTTTGTTAAACCCGATGGGCGTTAAAAGCAATGGAAATAACAAACCAAGTTTTTTATGGATATGTAATACGTATGTAATTACTAATAAAGTTAAGTGGACTACACAACATAGTATTGATACGAACCTTGCACTGTAAGAGACATGTGACACACCAACACTCACTTAGGCTGGTTGGAACAACACTCACAGACAAGGGAGGGCAAATAAACACAGGGCTGGTAAGGTGAGCCTTTATTTGGTATACTACTAGTGTATGTACTTATGTACATTAAAACCTCTAAAAAAATCTGTGATAGAGGACACACACACACACACACACACACACTCTTTACACTTCATCATCTGAGGTTTCAAAAATGTTTTAGGTAGCTCTGGTGTGATAGGTGGTATAGGGGAAGTTGTCCTGCTGCTACTGGGTAGGCTGATAGATAATACAGATGATGCAGAAACATTGGAGGTCTCTGAGTCAGCCCTCTGCCTCTCTGCACTCTCAATGATGCCCTGGTCCATGGGTTGAATCAAGGACGTTGTGTTTGGTTGCAGGAACATTACATTGATTTTCCTGTCCTTCCTGCTGAGCTTTGTTGAGATGGGTGGGCTGAGGCATTGTCAAGGAGAAGGACAGCCTTGATGCCGTCCTTGGCAACACCAACGAATGTGGTCTGGTGATGACGAACTGCTGGGTTGAACACCTTGTGGAACCAATCAGTCATGATGTCTTGGGTAAACCATGCTGACTTGCTGTGATAGTACACAGCAGTCAGGCGGTCGAATACATTTTTGAGTGCCCTGGGCTTGGCACTCTTGCCTACCACAACAGCCTTCAGTCTGTGGCACCCATCAGCATTCGCACAAACCATGATCGAGAGCCGATCCTTCACCGACTTCCTGCCAGGAGTGCTACTCAGGTCCTTGAAAGCCTGAGTACTCTGTCGAAGAGACTTCCAGAGGAGGCCTGTTTCATCTCTGTTGTAGATCTGGAAGTCTTGAAGTCCTTCCTGCTCCTTCAGCTCTCGAAACATTTGGACAAAAGGTTCCACAGCGACCAAACCAATCATCGGATTTAACGAACTTCGGTTCGTTAAACCCGATGGAGTTTGACCAGGAAACTTGGTTTGTTATATCCGAAATTTGTTATATTGAGGTTCATTATATTGAGGGCTTACTGTATTTTTTTTTTCATATTATCATAGAAAAAAGAAATATACTATTAATCCTCTAAATTCAATAAAGCAACCATTTCTTCTGGGTATGTATCAACACCTCCCCATTTGCTCTTTTTCTTTATTGCTCTCATGGAACTTATGATAGGATCGGATTTTACAAGAAGGTCTTGCATCAAATCGGTATTTGAGGCAAGTCTACTAGATTGACGTGTATGGTGTTTGCGAAATTGCTTAAAATCCTTATTTCTACTTCAGCTTCTTCACTCATCATTCCAATTGGCAAACACATGCTTGCTGCTACCGTAGAACCATGAACCAACAGTTTATGAACTGCATTTGGCATAGGATACGAGTATCTTTAATATAAAGTTCCGCTGTTTCTTTAGTATAGCTAGAAAAAGCTTCATGATTGAGGAAATGATGGGATGAAATTGTTCTTAATATTATTAAAAATCTGAAGATTAAATTTGGGTTAATATTTAAAATTTTAGCAGATACATCCCATTTTGCAAAAGAGGTTTTGGTTGTATTACCATCATTTGATGTTCCACTTCCACCAAGCAATGGCATGCCAATAAAGAGACCTAAAGACTCCCTAAATTTGGCTTGAATAAAGTTCTTTTCATTTACCTGCTTCTTCATTTTTTCTCCTTGCTTGCCAAGATTTCAAATCAAGTCTATATGATATTTTCAAAAACATTTCCATGCATCTTATCCAGCAGTGAAGAGTGGAATTTTATTAAAACAAATGAGCAAGTCTTATAAGTCTGAAATAAAAGAAAATAGATTATTAAAAAATAAACAGCTTTGAGTTTAAATTTGATAAAATCTATCTGATAAAACAATACAATATCATTAAATTATTGAAATTTAAGCAATAATAAATGATTTGTAATAATTAAATTCAATATTAAAAAAAAAGTATAAAAATTAATTTTATGCATTCCTGCACTGTTAAGAACGTCTGCGCACACTTACCTCTGAACAACAATGACTGCTGCAGAGCGAGCACCTGGCCGCCATTACACCACCGGCTGTGATGTCACACTCGCCGGCCGCACGCTATGATGTCACTCCATGCCATAAACAAATGAACAGCGTGCAGCGCACAATTACTCGCCATTATTACTCCGCTAGATATTAACATGGGGAGGCTTGCTTGCCAGGGTCATCTGTGGTTCTCAAGAATGGGGTGCCATGTGCTCAAAGGTGGACACTAAATACATTTAAAGTATTTAAATATTAAATACACAAGAAAAGTGTATTTAGGTACTAAATACATTTTGAAAATGTATTTAGCTACATTTTAAATACATTTCAAATACATGATATATAATGACAATCGATAAGGACCATTGGTATCGCAACAAAAAAATATCCATTAAAATGAAATTGTATATTATAACTACTAATGTAGGATTTGATGACAATTGGACTTGGGTATTACAACAAAAAATAGAAAGTTCCATAGGATGAAATTTCAGTTAGCTATTTATATCAGCATTACATTTAAGTGATATCAGTTGCTGAAATATTTGGTCAGATAAAGAACTCTGTTTTGGAGATAAGGTCAATCCTCCTGAAGAGAAGAGTTATTCCACAGGAGCTGATGATGGAAGGGTGGTGTTGTATTTAATAAATAACTTTTTTATGTTTGGATATCTATCTAAACTTTGAAGTGTTTTATTTGAATCCTGAAGGTAACTGAACAATTCTAAATCTGTGGTTGATCATGTTTGAGTGGGTTTTATAAATCCAAAATAATCGTCACTGTCTGATACACCACTGGATGATTCAGCTTCAGGTCCCTCTGCTAAATTCTCAATCACTAGAATCATAATATTTTTAACAGAATCTTGGTGGCTTGAACTGTCCCATGAAATACTGATACCTAACCAGTGGGTTGTGAAGAATGGATGACTTGTTAATACAATAATGGCATCTGTAATGCTGACTTCATTTGCCAAGGTCAAATAAGATTGGTAGGGCTTTCCAAAGCCATTAGTGACTGCCCTTAGAAGAAGTTGGCAAAATTTCAGAGAAGTGACTGAAGGCTCTACAGCTTTTTCTCCACAGTGAGTAAGGTAGGGAGCAATTCTCCATAAAAACAGTTTTGTTCCTATAGGCGATCAATTGCCACTGCAATAGGAGCCAAAACTGAGACATACTCCCAAGCAATTAATTTCATGACTTCTGAACCCTGGAAGTTCAAGGGATGTCATGAGTTGATGTAATTTGTCCTTGTATTTTAAAAGTAATAACAATGCATCAGACGGAGAGTTCCACCTTGTAATGCAAAGCACCTTTAATGAGCAGTTGATAACAGTTTTGATAATCTTTGCTGATTTTGCATGACCACTTTTATTCCATAATGCTGAGCATTTCCCCATCGCAGCATAATTGATATTTGCTAAAAAAATATTTTCAGTGCCTGTTTTGCATCAGTTGCTGCGATGAGACTGAGTGTGTGTGAATCACAGCACACATATTTAGGTAGGCTGAAGCTGCATGGGTGAGACCTAAGGTCTTCTTCCTGATCTAAGGCACTTCTCATTAAGAAACTATCCTCCAGCTCATGCTCACCTGATCTTTTGCACCTACCTGGATTCCATCTTCTGAATCTGTGGACACATTTGCAGCAGTGACTGCAAATTCCTTAAACGCTTTTAACAAAATTAGAGCCATTATCAGTGACAGTGTTCGTGATTTTCTGCAGGGGGATATCATATTCATTGATGATATTCTCCATATGTTCAGCAATCTTGATGTAGTTGTGTTTTCCTTTGAAGCGACAGCATGCCAATACTCCACTGTGATGGAGAAGAGCAGCTTCCTCAAGCTGAAAAAAAATAATGAAATGTTTGTCTCATAAATGTTTACATATTAATATAATTGAGATAAATTCCACCAACAAATAGGTCTGCTTTCAGCCAAGAGTTAATAACTCCCTAACTGTAAAGACATTTTCAATTTCATATTTCCTAAAGAGCAAAACCTTAACATACCCAATGAACTGTAATGCCAAAAAAACTACGGTGATGAGTTGACCAAATATCTGCAGTAAGACATAAGTAACAGGTGCTGTCTAGTTTATTCTTCAGTAGAGCTCTTGTTACTTCCTGTTCTATAAGATTTTGGCCTAGCATCCGCCTTGAAATGATGTCAACTGAAGAATTTAGACCTACCGTACTGGAATGTGTGATTATTGTGAGTGAAATTGATTTTTACAGTGAAATGGGAATATATGGTATGCATATAAAATTTTATATATAAAGTGTAGCTATATGAATATCCTATAGCTATATATTCAGAATTATATAGTAATATATTGACTTTGAGTATTGTTAGTAATATATACATTATCAAGCTTTATTTCCTACATATTTGATGTGCAGGCATTCTAGTTTTGACATAATGATATACAGGTATTGCTACTATAATGAAATAGATCTTTATAGGAATTTATCTAATAACTACATATGATCGATCAATAATTGTACTAATTATTCCTGAAAAATTTTATTCAATAATATCTTCAAGTAAATGATAACATGCTTTAAGAATATAAGTGTGTGGATTCTCATGAAATTTTTGCAATATATTAACCTATGTGGTTGTATATGTCTTCCTTTATTTAACTTCGGTATATAGCTTATGTAGTGACCAATGATCCGATTGCGTTAATATTTGGTCGTTATAGGAGCTTAACCTGTACTAGCAATACTATAATTGTAAACAACATTTGTAACTCAGAATTCACCTTTAATTAATCTTGCAAAAGCTAGTTGCTCCATGGTTGATAGGGGAGATGCACACCTTGTATGATAAAATCTGTAGTCAGCTTATCAACAACAGATTGTTTGACCTTCTTAGTATTCACCACAAAACACTCCGGTAAGGTCTTTACTTTAACACTGCTGCATGAAGGACCATCATCTAATGCTGAACATTTTCTTTTTTATCTTATTTTTGAACTGTCATGTCCCCGTAAGGGGCACGGCGATTTGCCATCCTGGCCGCTGTGCTGATGGGACTCAGCACTCCATCTGGCCCCAGCTTAGCCTCTCTTCCTTCCTTCAAAACACTTGTTTCCTCTCTTTTCACACAACCTCTCCCACAACTTTCTCTGGTCAGCCTCTAATTTCACAGGGTAGATGCTGACCTTCCTTTCAGCCAACCGTCCCGCATCGGGGCTGAGGGGGTGGGGGACAATGTTCCCTAACCCCTGAACTCCGGTCTGGGGTGGCTGGTTTTTAACAACCTGCTTCATCCCCACCCATACCTTCCTCAAATCCCTTTTCCTCTCCTCTTCACAATCTATATATTTTACGCCATGCCGATGGACTGCCAGGCCACCAGGCGAGAGGGGTGGTCCCAAATAGCGGCGCCTGGCTCTGCCGGGCTTGTAAGCACCTCTCGCAGTGCGGGCTACTGCGAGAGGTGTGCGCGATTGCATCCCGTGTAAAAAAGAGGGTCACCATGCCCAATGATGAAGATAAAAAAACCCCTCAACCCTCAACTTCCCCTGAAACATCGACGGAGACGCCCTCGGGCAGCTCCAGCAAAAACATGGAGGTCCTCCCCCCCTGTGCTTGCACAGGGGACCCTCCATATTTCTCTAACCGGAGAGGAGGCTTACTCCTCTCCTTCGCCTAAGGGTGCAGGGGACTCCCCCTCACCCCCTTCTCTGGAGGTGCTTTCGGGCACCTCCCTTTTTCCAGCGGCAGTCCCCTCTTTTCTTTCCAAGGGGACTGCCAAGAAAGCCAGCAGGCAGCCCTTAGCCAGCCGCTCCCCATCGAAGCGGCTCGGTAGGGCAAACCCCCTTAGGGGGGAGAGGGAAGCCAGGCCCCTTCAGTCGCTTCCCTCAAAAGACCTGCTGGCAAGAATATTAAACCTTGCCGGGGTTAAGGCCTGTGCCTCCCCACAAAAGACTCTTGACGCTGCCAAGGGGACTTGCGATGTCCTGGGAGGGGATGGCCAACTGGAGGCCCCTACTGTGATAGACATGATCCTTGAGGAGACCCAGCCTGAGACGGTAGGGCCTTCCATGGGGGGGAATCCTGGCTCGGCGCCAAGCACCGAATCCGAATCCGCCCCTATGCAGGGTCCTCCTCAAATGGCTGAGGGCTCCGAGGCAGTGCAAGGAAGGGAGGGATCTCCTCCGACAGGTGCCCCTATGACTACCAGGACCTTCTCCATTTCGGAGAGGGACCTGGCTGAGGCCAGCCCATCTGGCATGGGGGCTTCTGCCGGCGGAGGTGAGAAGCGGGTTCATTCCCCGCCCTCCTCTCCAAGAAAGAAAAAGACGAAGAAGACTCGGGGCTCCTCTCCTTCCGCGGGGGCTGCGGGGACAGATGGGTCTGCTGCCACTCTGGCAAGCGACCAAGCAGAGATCGGCACATCAGCCCCCTCTGCCCTCCCGGTTGCGGAGCCCCTGACTAAGACTAATACCAAGAGTGCACAGGGCGGAGCCTCGATGACATCGGGGCCTCTCATTCAGAGGTTACCTGGCGTTTTCGAGCCCGCTGGCTTCAAACGCTTCTTCGTTATTCGCTCCACTGATGGCACTATGTTGTCCAAGGGCAACATGATCCATCAGAGGAGAGGATTAGCTAGTGCAATTGGTAAAGAGCCGAAGGTGACCCGTTTCTCGGACGGGAGCCTTGTGGCGAATCCCGCCGAGGCGGCCAGGGTAAGTGTTCTTCGGACACTTCATGGCACCCCGGTGAGTGTGACGCCGCACTCTACCATGAACTTTGTGAAAGGAGTAGTTTATGCGAGGGAACTCGTTGACTACTCCATTGAGGACATCACCCTAGAGCTGGCCGACCATGGGGTGGTCAAGGTCGAACGTGTGATGAGAAAACAGGGAGGGGCCTCGAGACCCACCCCTACACTCTTCTTCACATTCGACTGTGACAAGCTCCCTGAGTCGGTGCGTGCTGGTTGGTACCGCTACCGCGTGAAGGCATTCGTGCCACTGCCGCGGCGGTGCTATTACTGTCACCGCTTCCGCCATACGAATCGCTCATGTAGATGTGCAAAGTCGGGGTCACCCAAAGTCTGTGTAAATTGCTCCAAGGTCGCACACGATAAGTCCAAATCGTGTGTGGCCAAGTGTGTCAATTGCGGAGAGCCGCACCCTGCTTCTTCGAAGCAATGTGGTGCATATCTCCTTGAGAAAGAAATCCTGGCCGTTCAGGCCCAGGATAGACTCTCATTCCGCGAGGCTAAGGACGTGGTCCTGGCACGCCCGGCTCTGCCTGGGACGTCATATGCCTCAGTAGTTAGAAATGCACCCTCTGCTCCTGGCCCATCCAGGCCAACGAGCACGGTTGTTTCCGCGCCCATTCGGAGCCCTTTTGCGGGCTATACCCAACCCGGGCGCCCCCCTGGTAAAGCTGGCGGCAAAAAGGGTTCATACCCTGCCCCGGCTAAAACCAGGGCTCCCCCCCCTCTTTTCCCAGCGTAACCGTTTCCCGCAAGGCGAAACGGCCACGCGCCTCCACCGAGTCGTTAGACTCACAGGAGGCAACACCCCTGAAGATGGTCGCTAGGCCATCTTCGGGGGTTCCTAAAGCTGTCCCCTGAAATGAGGACAGCAAAAAAGGAGCTTCGGCTCCTTCGCCCACCTCCCGAGGTGTGGCGAGTGGCTCGGAGACGGTGGTTCCTCGAAAAGAGGGCCACCCGCCTCCGAAGCCGCAACGCCCGCCTAAGGTTTCGAGGCGGAGGGAGGAAAAGACTCGCATTGCGAGCCCAACTTCCCCCAATAAGTCCTCGAAAGCGACAGCGCCTTCAGCGCTTTGTCCGGCCAACAGCTCCCGGGGTTCTGCCCCCGGGAAGCGTACGGCCATTCCCGTGAGGGTCTTCAGTTCGAGGAGGGCCCCCGCGTCTCCTCCGAGCTAGGCCTGGAGGGCATATTCCTTCAATGGAATTGCCATGGACTTCGGGCCAACTGGGAGGAGCTGCGAAGGCTCGTCTCGTCCCATTCCCCGTTAGCTATCTTTTTGCAGGAGACCATGCTAGGCGCGTGCCCCCTGCCTGCCCTCCCGCGGTATAAGGGTCTTGCGACCCCACCACCGCGGGATGGCCGGGCTGGGGGATGCGCGGTTTACACCCGGCATGATGTCTCTGTTCTTCCTTTCTCTTTAGATACCTCCTTTCAGGCAGTGGCTGTGCAGCTGCACCTGGATAGGAGGTATACTATCATTTCTGCGTACATTCCACCGTCAGCTGACTTCGACGCGGGGGACTTCCGCCGCGTCGTGGCACGGTTGCCGAGGCCCTTTCCCCTGCTTGGAGATCTGAACGGCAGGCATCCTCTCTGGGGAGATTACTCCATAAATCCCAGGGGACAAGTCCTTGCCGATCTGATCGAAGAGCTTGAGATCAGTGTCCTAAACGTGGATGAGTTTACGCATCACTGTCCGAGAACCGCTTCATTTTCTTGCCTTGACCTATCTTTGTGCTCTTCGGATGCACAGCCTGATTTTGATTGGGGGGTGGTCGATGACCTCCATGGTAGTGATCACTTTCCCATTCAAATATCATTTTCAGGGCAACTGCCGCCTGAGAGACCACCTCGGTGGTGCTTGGCGCGGGCGCGGTGGCCTGCATTTCAGGAAATGACTGAATTCTCTATCTCAGTCGAGGAGTTTAGGTCGGTAGATGAGGCCGTTGAGTTCTTCTCCGGCAACCTCATCGCCGTGGGCCTGACTACTATTCCTAGGACGTCTGGCCGTTTTGCACGCCGACCACTCCCATGGTAGTCGGCCGAGTATGAGACGGCCCTCAAACAGAAGCGTTATGCCTAATTGCGCTATAAGCGCCCCTGAACGATTTCACTGTCGGTGAATTTCGTCGGGCTACGGCTAGGTTCCGGTATATTTCGAAGCACGCCCGCCGCTCTTCTTGGCGGGCATACGTGTCTTCACTTAACGGGAAGACCCCTTTAGCTGAGGTGTGGAAGTGAGTCAAAAGGATTTGGGGCAAGTTCTCGCAGGACCCCCCTGCCGTTCTCCAGGAGAATGGGACCGTAATCTCGGACCCCGCGTCCGTGGCGGAATCCTTAGCGACCGCTTTTTCCGCATTCTCTAGCCGTGATGCTGCTCCGCCAGCATTCAATGCACGTCGTGATGTCAGGGAAGGCCGCCGGCTGGACTTTACCTCCAGAGGCGGAGAACCCTTCAACGACAAGTTTACTGTGAGTGAGTTGCATTCCGCTCTCGCTTCGTGCGCGGACACCGCCCATGGTCTGGACGATGTCCCGTACGCCATGCTTCGACACCTGGGTGAGCGAGGCATGGCCTTTCTGTTAGATTTGTTCAACAGGATCTGGGTGGAAGGTCTTTTCCCAGACTCCTGGCGAATCGCTACTGTGCTCGCCTTTCGCAAACCGGGGACAGATCACTCTACTCCGACCGGTTTCCGCCCAATCTCTCCAACCTCTTGCGTGTGCAAGTTGATGGAGAAATTGGTAAATGTTAGATTAGCCTTTTTCCTGGACAGCGGAGGCCATCTGTCTTCCGCACAGTGCGGCTTCCGCAAGTTCCACTCCACGTCGGATTCTCTGCTCCGACTGGAAAATGCCGTCTGCGAGGCTTTCCTTCGTAGACAGCACTACGCCACGGTCTTTTTCGATCTGGAGAAGGCCTATGATACCGCATGGCGATACGGTATCATGGAGACTCTCCACACGATGGGGGCGAGGGGACGTCTCCCAATGTTTATATCTGAATTTTTGCGAGATCGTCGATTCCGCGTACGGATGGGGGGGAGCCCTCTCCGGCCCAAAGGAGCAGAAAGAGGGTGTCCCGCAGGGTAGTGTCCTCAGTGTCACACTCTTTGCCCTGAGCATCAACGGCATCACCTCGGTGCTGCCGGAAGATGTTCTCACTACGCTCTACGTGGACGACCTTTCGATATTCCTTTGGCGCGGCCTAGATGCCATCTCTGGAGCGTCGACTCCAACAGGCATTGAACCGCGTCTCTCGCTATGCTGAAGCGCACAGGTTTCGGTTTTCTTTGGCCAAGACTAAGGTGGTGCACTTCTGCCGCCATCCACGGCTTCACCCCGACCCAGATTTGTTTCTTAATGGGGTGCGCCTGGATGTGGTTGAGTCGCACCGTTTCCTTGGTCTTGTTTTCGACCGACGCCTCACCTGGGAGGCTCATATTCGCAGCCTTAGGGTGTCTTGTACCCGCGCTATGGACATTCTTCGTTCCGTGACGTTCAGCGCTTGGGGCGCTGATAGGGCTTCTGCCCTACTTTTTTATCGATCCTTTGTTCGCTCGAAGCTCGACTACGGATTCGAGTTTTATGCATCCGCAGCCGAGCGTTTATTGCGGAAGGTGGATTCGATCCACCACACCGGCCTTCACCTTGCGACCGGTGCCTTCCGCACTTCCCCCATTGAGAGTCTGTTGGTCGATGCTGGGGAGATGCCACTCGCCGCGTGGGAGATGCCACTCGCCGCGTGGGAGATGCCGCGTGCAGTGCATCACTCGCCTGTACGCGCGAGCCTGGCGCCTCCCTCAGTCGCTAACAGCTCTCACTGCATCCGCAGCTGATCTCGATGGTGCCTATGCCGCCGAGAGACGCCAGTCATACCCTAAGCCCTTTGGGTTTAGGGCCAGGAAACTCCTTCGAGAGGTAGATATAGCTTTCGGGCCGGTGGCGCCCCGGGTTCTGCCCAGGACGCCACCCTGGAGCGTACCACATTTGGCTATTTGTCGCCACGCCTCTGCTCCCAAAGCTTGTACTGCGCCGGGAGTATTCCGTTCGACCTTTTTGGAGCACACGTCGTGTCACGCTGGAACCGTGCCAGTGTATACGGATGGCTCCAAGTCCCAAGAGGGGGTCGGCTTCCACGCCGTATCCCCTCTGTTTGAAGTCAGCTGGGCTTTACCAGGCGCTGCGTCTGTCTTCACGGCCGAGCTGGTGGCAATACACCACTCGGTACGGGAGATTACGCGACGTGCCCGGTTCGGAGACCGGATTGTGATCTATAGCGACTCACAAAGTGCCCTGAGTGCTCTCGAGGCATTGGAATCTCCGCATCCCCTGGTTCGCGATATCCGTGATGCCACGGTTTTGGCGAGCCGGGCAGATGTCGAGATTATCTTGTGCTGGGTTCCTGGATATGTAGGAATTGCGGGGAATGAGCGCGCCGATGAGGGCGCCAAAGAGTCCGCGAGGACTCTGCGACCGGACCAGCGTTTCGCTCTTCCTTACACCAACTACATGGCAGGAATACCAGCAGCTCTTCGGACTGCTCTGCAAAGAAGATGGGAGACGGTCACACACTCGTGTGACGCATCGCTATTTGATGGAGCGTTCGCCAGCGCCCTATTGCAACGACTGCCTCCTCCCCCAGACTGTTCGGCACATTCTTGTCGAATGTCCCATCTGGGTGATCTTTGCGCACGATATCTGTCCCGGTACTGGGATGGGCGGGGTCGCTACCGCCTGTCCTTTGTACTCGAGACAGATTCGTGCACATTGACTTGTGGACTTGTTGACTTCTTGGGGGAGGCCAGCCTTCTCCCTATTATGTAAGCAAGGTTTTTTTTTTGTTTTTTGCATTTGTTTTTTTTTGTTTTCCTTTAGTTGCACGCTCCTGCGCCGGCGGTACCTCTCCCCGACGCACCAGCTTGCTTCCTTTCTCCCTTTTTGGGTGTTGTTTTTTTTTTCTTTAATTTTATTTTAAAGTAGCCTAGAACTAGGCCAGTTTTAATACGGCGACTAATGCCCAAGTAGGCAGTCGCCAGATGAGCTCTTAGTTATCCACCTTTTGCACCAAAGCAGGATGATTTCTCTGTTGATAACTGAACATGATCAGATAATTGAAGGACATTTGTTGCATGTTGCCATAATTCATGTTAAATTCAATCAGCATATACTATAAATAAAGGTGTCACAAAAGGAAGCAGGTAGGTTCGTGCATGGAAACCTACGCTACTTAACATTATCGTTAGCTACTAGCAATTTTGCCATTTTTTTTTAAAATAAGAAATAGTGAAACATGTTAATTCAATTAAGTATCATATAATTAGCTTTAATAAATTCTTACCTTCAAATGAATGCATAGATTGGAAGTAGCATTGCTCACCGCAGAGATTTCACCATTGCTTGATGTACATACTCACTTCACTTTTTTCTGTCGGAAGATTTCACTCTAAAAAATTTACCATCTAGTAAAGGATGACTATAATTACGCGATTCTTTATGTTCCTTGTCTTTATTATTGTCTAATCCCTCCATTTCACACTCTTTTGAAGAAGCTGAAGGTGCCATGCAGCAGTTGAAACAATGCTCTCACTATACAACCGAACACAACTGACCATCTGTTAACTGAATTGGAACTGATGCATGCAATCTTCCATTACTGGCTCATGCAGTCAACCATTTGTGTCATACAAGTTGCAACATGCTAAAACATGCATTACACGTTCTTAACAGCTATATAAACCTATTATCAGTAAAGCATTTGCAAAACATATTTAAATACATGATTTCAAATGTATTTACAAATACAATTTTAAATACATAAATGTATTTATTAAATAATACCCACCTCTGCATGTGCCATAGCATCTTGTCCACTCAGGATTTATTCTTGGATAGAAGGACCCAAGCAGCTCCCTCACAAATCACCTCAATGCACACCTATAATTCTCAATATCATCCACCTGTTCCTGAGTTGCCCCCCCCCCCCCTCCTCTCTTAAACACTTCACTTATTCAAGTCGGCAAGCCAGGGTTATCTACAATGAGTCAAACTCAAACTACTAAACAGGACAAAGATCAACACCACTGTGCATACTCCCCAACCTCACACCACCCCTAGAATACCCCGTAAGGGGCGTGATGATTTACCATCCTGGTCGCCGTGCTGACAGGATTCAGCACCCAGTCTGACCCCAGCTTAGCTTCTTCTCCTTCCTTCAAAACACTTGTGTTTTCCCCCTCTTAACCTTGCTTTTCATACAACCTCTCCCACAACTTTCTCTGGTCAGCCTCTAATTTCACAGGGTAGATGCTGACCTTCTCAGCCAACTATCCCTGATCGGGTCTGAGGAGGAGGGGACAATGTTCCCTAACACCTGAGCTCCAGTTTGGGATGGTGGGTTTTTAAAAACCTGCTTTATCCACACCCATACCTTCCTAACATATTTTTTCTTTTCACTTCACCATCTATCTTTGTTTTTACGCCGTGTCTAAGGTGGAGCCGCCATGCGGATGGACTGCCAGGCCACCAGGCGGGAGGGGTGGTCCTGAATGGCAGCACCTGGCTCTGCCAGTCCTGTACGCACCCCTTGCAGGGCAGGCTACTGCGAGGGGTGATGAGCGATTACTTCCTGTGGAAAAAGTAGAGTCACTATGCCCATGAATGCAAACCCCCCCCCAAAAAACAAAATCTCTCCCCATTTTCCCTTGTTCATCGACAGAGCCGCCCTCGGGCAGCTCTACAGAAGAAAAATGGAGGCCCCTATCCTGTGCTTGTGCAGGGGACCCTCCAAACTTCTCTAACCGGAGAGGAGGCTCACTCCTTTCATACGCCTACGGGTTTAGGGGACTCTCCCTCATCCCATTCTAGGGAGGTGCTTTCAGGCACCTCCCACTTTCCAGCGGCAGTCCCTCCTTTTCTTACCCAGGGAACTGCCAAGAAAGCCAGCAGGCAGCCCATTGCCGACCGCTTCCCAGTGAAGCGGCTCGGTAGGGCAAACCCCCTTAGGGGGGAGAGGGAAGCCAGGCCCCTTCGGTCCCTTCCCTCAAAAGACCTGCTGACAAGAATATTGAACCTTGTCGGAGTCAAGGCCTGCGCCTCCCCACACCACCTGACTAGTGACAATATACTGCCAATGGGACCTGCGATGTCCTGGGGGGGGGGGATGGCCAACTGGAGGCACCCCCTGAGGTAGACATGGTCCTTGAGGCAACCCAGCCTCAGATGGTAGGGCCTTCCATGGGGGGAGGGGAGAATCCGGGCTCAGCGCCTAGCACCGAACCCGAATCCACCCCTATGCAAGGTCCTCCTCAAACGGCTAGGGTTTCTAAGGCAGTACAAGGAGGGGAGGGATCTCCTCCGACTGGTGCCTCTACGACTGCCAGGACCTTCTCCATTTCGGAGAAGGACCTAGCTGAGGCCGGTCCATCTGGCCTGGGGTCTCATGCCGGTGGAGGGGAGAAGCGGGTTCATTCCTTGCCCTCCTTTCCTAAAAAGAAAAAAAAAATAAGAAAAAGACTAAAAAGCCTCAGGGCTCCTCTCCATCCATGGGGGCTGCGGGGATGGATGGGTCTGCTGCCACTTTGGTAAGTGACCAAGCCAAGATCGGCACATCCGGCCCCTCTACCCCCCCCGGGTGCAGAGATCCCGACTAAGACTAAAAGTCCGCAGGGTGGACTCTCGATAACATCGCGGCCCCTCATTCAGAGGTTACCTGGCATCTTTGAGCCGGCTGGCTTCAAACGCTTCCACGTTATTCGCTCTACTGATGGCACCATGTTGTCCAAGGGTAACATGATCCATCAGAGGAGAGCATTAGCTAGTGTAATTGGTAGAGAGCCGAAGGTGACCCGTTTCTTGGATGGGGGCCTTCTGGCGAATGCGGCGAATCGCTCCGAGGCGGCCAAGATAAGGGATCTTCGGACACTTGATGGCACCCTGGTGAGTGTGAGGGCGCACTCTACCATGAACGTTGTGAATGGAGTAGTTTATGTGAGGGAACTCGTTGACCACTCCATAGAGGACATCACCTTAGAGCTGGTAAACCATGGGGCGGTCAAGGTCGAACGTGTGATGAGAAAACAGGGAGGGGCCTCGAGACTCACCCCTACACTCTTCGTCACGTTCGACTGTGACAAGCTCCCTGAGTCGGTGCGTGCCGACTCAGCCTTTAGTGCCTTTGTCCAGCCAACAGCGTCTTCATCGCTTTGTCCAGCCAACAGCGCCTGGGGTTCTGCCTCCGGGAAGCGTACGGCCATTTCCGTAAGGCTCTTCTGTTCGAAGAGGGCCCCAACGTCTCCTCCGAGCTAAGCCTGAAGGGCATATTCCTTCAATGGAATGCCGTGGACTCCGGGCCAACTGAGAGAAGCTGCGGAGGCTCGTATCGTCCCGTTCCCCGTTAGCTATTTTTCTGCAGGAGACCATGCTAGGCGCATACCCTGTGCCCTCCCTCCCGGGGTATAAGGGTTTTGCGACCACCACTACGAGATGGCCGGGATGTGGGATGCACGGTTTACACCTGGCATGGTCTCCGTTCTTCCTTTCACTTTAGATAACTCCTTTCAAGCAGTGGCTGTACAGCTTCACCTGGATAGGAGATATACTATCATTTCTGCGTACATTCCACCGTCAGCTGACTTTGACGCAGGGGGACTTCTGCCGCATCGTGGCACGGTTGCCGAGGCCCTTTCTCTTGCTTGGAAATCTGGGGGGATTACTCAATAAATCACAGGGGACAAGTCCTTGCCGATCTGATCGAAGAGCTTAAGATGAGTGTCCTAAATGTTGATGAGTTTACTCATCACTGCCCGTGAACCGCTTCATTTTCTTGCCTTGATATATCTTTGTGCTCTTAGGATGCACGGCCTGATTTTGATTGGCGGGTGCTCGATGACCTCCAACACTTTCCCATTCAAATATCATTTTCAGGGCAACTGCCGCCTGAGAGCCCAACTCGGTGGTGCTTGGCGCGGGCGCGGTGGCCTGCATTTCAGGAAATGACTAAATTCTCTTATCTCAGTTGAGTTTAGGTCGGTAGATGATGCCATTGAGTTCTTCTCCGGTAACCTCATCGCCGTGGGCCTGACTACTATGCCCAGAACGTCTGGCCGTTTTGCACACCGACCACTCTCATTGTGGTCGGCCGAGTGTGAGAGTGCCCTCAAACACAAGCGTTATGCCTACATGCGCTATTCACGCCGCCCGAATGATTTCACTGTCTCTGAATTTCGTCGCTCCGTCCGGCCCCAGCTTAGCCTCTCTTCCTTCCTTCAAAATACTTGTTTCCTCTCTTTTCACACAACCTCTCCCACAACTTTCTCTGGTCAGCCTCTAATTTCACAGGGTAGATGCTGACCTTCCTTCCAGCCAACTGTCCCGCATCGGGGCTGAGAGGGTGGGGGACAATGTTCCCTAACCCCTGAGCTCCGGTCTGGGGTGGCTGGTTTTTAACAACCTGCTTCATCCCCACCCATACCTTCCTCACATCCCTTTTCCTCTCCTCTTCACAATCTATTATTTTTTATGCCGTGTCCAAGGTGGAGCCGCCATGCGGATGGACTGCCAGGCCACCAGGCGGGAGGGGTGGTCTTAAATGGCGGCGCCTGGCTCTGTCAGGCCTGTAATCACCTCTTGCAGTGCGGGCTACTGCGAGAGGTGATGCGCGATTGCGTCCCGTGTCAAAAAGAGGGTCACCATGCCCAATGATGAGTTTAAAAAAACCCCAACCCCCAAGACCCCTATAACATCGACGGAGCCGCCCTTGGGCAGCTCCAGCAAAAAAATGGAGGTCCCCCCGGGACCCTCCATATATCTCTAACCGGAGAGGAGGCTTACTCCTCTCCTTCGCTTACAGGTGTAAGGGACTCCCCCTTCTCTGGAGGTGCTTTCGGGCGCCTCCCTTTTACCAGCAGCAGTCCCCTCTGTTCTTTCCAAGGGGACTGCCATGAAAGCCAGCAGGCATCCCTTAGCCAGCCGCTCCACATCGAAGCGGCTCGGTAAGGCAAACCCCCTTAGGGGGGAGAGGGAAGCCAGGCCCCTTCGGTCGCTTCCCTCAAAAGACCTGCTGGCAAGAATACTGAACCTTGGCGGGGTCAAGGCCCATGCCTCCCCAAAGAAGACTAGTGACGATACTGCCAACGGGACCTGCGATGTCTTGGGGGGGGGGGATGGCCAACTGGAGGCCCCCCCTAAGATAGACATGGTCCTTGAGGAAACCCAGCCTCAGACGGTAGGGCCTTCCATGGGGGGGGAATCTGGGCTCGGCGCCAAGCACCGAACCCGAATCCGCCCCGATGCAAGGTCCTCCTCAAACGGCTGTGGTTTCCGAAGCAGTACAAGGAGGGGAGGGATCTCCGCGTACCGGTGCCCCCACGACTACCAGGACCTTCTCCATTTCAGAGAATGACCTGGCTGAGGCCGGTCCATCTGGCCTGGGGGCTTCTTCCGGCGGAGGTGAGAAGCGGGTTCATTCCCCGCCCTCCTCTCCGAAAAAGAAAAAGAAAAAGACTAAAAAGACAAAAAAGACTCGGGGCTCCTCTCCATCCGCGGGGGCTGCGGGGACGGATGGGTCTGCTGCCACTCTGGCAAGCGACCAAGCCAAGATCGGCACATCTGCCCCCCCCGGTTGCGGAGCCCCTGACAAAGAAGACTAATACCAAGAGTGCACAGGGCGGAGCCTCGATGACATCGGGGCCCTTGATTCAGAGGTTACCTGGCGTTTTCGAGCCCGCTGGCTTCAAACGCTTCCTCGTTATTCGCTCCACTGATGGCACCATGTTGTCCAAGGGCAACATGATCCATCAGAGGAGAGGATTAGCTAGTGCAATTGGTAGAGAGCCGAAGGTGACCCGTTTCTCGGACGGCAGCCTTGTGGCGAATCCCGCCGAGGCGGCCAAGATAAGTGCTCTTCGGACACTTCATGGCACCCCGGTGAGTGTGACGCCGCACTCTACCATGAACTTTGTGAAAGGAGTAGTTTATGCGAGGGAACTCGTTGACTACTCCATTGAGGACATCACCCTAGAGCTGGCCGACCATGGGGCGGTCAAGGTCGAACGTGTGATGAGAAAACAGGGTGGGGCTTCGAGACCCACCCCTACACTCTTTGTCACGTTCGACTGTGACAAGCTCCCTGAGTCGGTGCGTGCCGGTTGGTACCGCTACCGCGTGAAGGCATTCGTGCCACTGCCGCGGCGGTGCTATTACTGTCACCGCTTCGACCATACGAATCGCTCATGTAGACGTGCAAAATCGGGGTCACCCGAAGTCTGTGTAAATTGCTCCAAGGTCGCACACGATAAGTCCAAATCGTGTGTGGCCAAGTGTGTCAATTGCGGAGAGCCGCACCCTGCTTCTTCGAAGCAATGTGGTGCATATCTCCTGGAGAAAGAAATCCTGGCCGTTCAGGCCCAGGATAGACTCTCATTCCGCGAGGCTAAGGACTTGGTCATGGCGCGCCCAGCTCTGCCTGGGACGTCATATGCCTCAGTAGTTCGAAAGGCACCCTCTGCTCCTGGCCCATCCAGGCCAACGAGTACGGTTGTTTCCGCGCCCATTCGGAGCCCTTCTGCGGGCTCTACCCAACCCGGGCGCTCCCCTGGTAAAGCTGGCGGCAAAAAGGGTTCATACCCAGCCCCGGCTAAAACCAGGGCTCCCCCCCCTCTTCCCCCAGCGTGACCGTTTCCCGCAAGGCGAAACGGCCACGCGCCTCCACAGAGTCGTTAGACTCACAGGAGGCAACACCCCTGAAGATGGTCGCTAGGCCATCTTCGGGGGTTCCTAAAGCTGTCCCCCGAAAGGAGGACAGCAACAAAGGAGCTTCAGCTCCTTCGCCCACGCCCCGAGGTGGAGCGAGTGGCTCGGAGACGGTGGTTCCTCGAAAAGAGGGCCCCCCGCCTCCGAAGCCGCAGCGCCCGGCTAAGGTTTCGAGGCGGAGGGAGGAAAAGACTCGCATGGCGAGCCCAACCTCCCCCAATAAGTCCTCGAAGGCGACAGCGCCTCCAGCGCTTTGTCCGGCCAACAGCGCCCGGGGTTCTGCCCCCGGGAAGCGTACGGATATTCCCGTGAGGGTCTTCAATTCGAGGAGGGCCCCCGCGTCTCCTCCGAGCTAGGCCTGGATGGCATATTCCTTCAATGGAATTGCCGTGGACTCCGGGCCAACTGGGAGGAGCTGCGGAGGCTCGCCTCGTCCCGTTCCCCGTTAGCTATTTTTTTGCAGGATACCATGCTAGGTGCGTGCCCCCTGCCTGCTCTCCCGCGGTATAAGGGTCTTGCGACCCCACCACCGCGGGATGGCCGGGCTGGGGGATGCGCGGTTTACACCCGGCATGATGTCTCCGTTCTTCCTTTGTCTTTAGATACCTCCTTTCAGGCAGTGGCTGTGCAGCTGCACCTGGATAGGAGGTATACTATCATTTCTGCGTACATTCCACCGTCAGCTGACTTCGACGCCGGGGACTTCCGCCGCGTCGTGTCACGGTTGCCGAGGCCCTATCTCTTGCTTGGAGATCTGAACGGCAGGCATCCTCTCTGGGGAGATTACTCCCTAAATCCCAGGGGACAAGTCCTTGCCGATCTGATCGAAGAGCTTGAGATCAGTGTCCTAAACGTGGATGAGTTTACGCATCACTGTCCGAGAACCGCTTCATTTTCTTGCCTTGACCTATCTTTGTGCTCTTCGGATGCACAGCCTGATTTTGATTGGGGGGTGGTCGATGACCTCCATGGTAGTGATCACTTTCCCATTCAAATATCATTTTCAGGGCAACTGCCGCCTGAGAGACCACCTCGGTGGTGCTTGGCGCGGGCGCGGTGGCCTGCATTTCAGGAGATGACTGAATTCTCTATCTCAGTCGAGGAGTTTAGGTCGGTAGATGAGGCCGTTGAGTTCTTCTCCGGCAACCTCATCGCCGTAGGCCTGACTACTATTCCTAGGACGTCTGGCCGTTTTGCACGCCGACCGCTCCCGTGGTGGTCGGCCGAGTATGAGACGGCCCTCAAACAGAAGCGTTATGCCTACATGCGCTATAAGCGCCGCCCGAACGATTTCAGTGTCGCTGAATTTCGTCGGGCTAGGGCTAGGTTCCGGTATATTTCCAAGCACGCCCGCCGCTCTTCTTGGCGGGCATACGTGTCTTCACTTAACGGGAAGACCCCTTTAGCTGAGGTGTAGAAGCGAGTCAAAAGGATTCGGGGCAAGTTCTCGCAGGACCCCCCTCCCATTCTCCAGGAGAATGGGACCGCAATCTCGGACCCCGCGTCCGTGGCGGAATCCTTCGCGACCGCTTTTTCTGCATTCTCTAGCTGTGATGCTGCTCCGCCAGCATTCAATGCACGTCGTGATGTCGCGGAAGGCCGCCGACTCGACTTTACCTCCAGAGGTGGAGAACCCTTCAACGACAAGTTTACTGTGAATGAGTTGCGTTCCGCTCTTGCTTCGTGCGCGGACACCGCCCATGGTCCGGACGCGGACACCGCCCATGGTCCGGACGATTTCCCTTACGCCATGCTTCGACACCTGGGTGAGCGAGGCATGGCCTTTCTGTTAGATTTGTTCAACAGGATCTGGGTGGAGGGTCTTCTCCCAGATTCCTGGCGAATCGCTACTATGCTCGCCTTTCGCAAACCGGGGAGAGATCACTCTACTCCGGCCGGTTTCGGCCCAATCTCTCCAACCTCTTGCGTCTGCAAGAGGTTAGATTAGCCTTTTCTCTGGACAGCGGAGGCCATCTGTCCTGTGCACAGTGCGGCTTCCACAAGTTCCACTCCACATCGGATGCTCTGCTCCGACTGGAAAATGCCTTCTGCGGGGCCTTCCTTCGTAGACAGCACTACGCCATGGTGTTTTTCGATCTGCAGAAGACCTATGATACCGCATGGTGATACGGTATCATGGAGACTCTCCACACGATGGGGGTGAGGGGACGCCTCCCATTATTTATATCTGAAATTCTACGAGATCATCGATTCCGCGTACGGGTGGAGGGAGCCCTGATCGAGCAGGAAGAGGGTGTCCCGCAGGGAAGTGTCCTCAGTGTCACACTCTTTGCCCTGAGCATCAACGGCATCACCTCGGTGCTGCCGGAAGATGTTCTCGCTACGCTCTACGTGGACGACCTTTCGATCTCTTTTGGCGCGGCCCAGATGCCAACTCTGGAGCGTTGACTCCAACAGGCATTGAACCGCGTCTCCCGCTATTCCGAAGCGCACAGGTTTTGGTTTTCTTTGGCTAAGACTAAGGTGGTGCACTTCTGCCGCCATCCACGCCTCCACCCCGACCCAGATTTGTTTCTTAATGGGTGCGCCTGGAAGTTCTTGGTCTTGTATTTGACCGACGCCTAACCTGAGAGGTCCATATTCGCAACCTTAGGGTCTCTTGTACCCGCGCGATCTATATTCTCCGCTCCGTGACGTTCAGCGCTTGGGGCGCTGATATGGCTACTGCCTTACTTTTTTATCGTTTCTTTGTTCGTTCGAAGCTCGACTACGGATGCAAATTTTATGCAGTGCACTAGAGCGTTTATTGTGGAAGGAGTATCCACCACACTGGCCTTCGCTTGGCAACCGGTTTCTTTCGCACTTCCCCTATTGAGAGCCTGTTGGTCGATGCTGGGAAGATGCCACTCGCTCTACGCCACATGCAGTGCATCGCCTCTACTGGGGGACGACTGCGTCGTCCCCCAGATTGTTCGGCACATTCTAGTCGAATGTCCCAGTCTGGGTGATCTTCGCGCACGTTACCCATCCCGGTACCAGGATGGGTGTGGTCGCTACCGCCTGTCCCTTGTACTCGGGATGAGTTTGTGCACATTGACTGGTGGACTTATAGACTTTTGGGGGGAGGCTGGCCTTCCCCCCTTTATTTAACTAGGTTTTATTTTTTTATTGTTGTTTTTTTTTGTAGGTCGCACGCTCCTGCGCCGGGGTGATGGGGACCTTCCCCCGATGCAGGAGATTGCTTCCTAATTGTTACGATCTTCCCTTTTTATCATTGTGTTATTTTCATATTCTTATTTTAAAGTAGCCTAGTGCTAGGCTGTAGTGATTCCGGCGACTTATGCCCAAGTGGGCAGTCGCCATATAGGCTCCTAAAATTAAAAAAAAATAAAACCCTACCCCTAGAACCCTAGAATAACCTTCCCCCTTGCCTCCCACAACAAAAAGAAACAGCACACAAACTCAAATACACAGCCACCACTTACAGAACCATTCTACTCAAGCCCATACTGCACTCACCTCCCCAGACATAACAAAGGAAGAATCTTCCTTAACTCCCTGACTCAGATCCAGCTACTAACCAAAACTGCAATACCCCAAACCCCTCATAACCTGAACATACAACTCAAACTACCCACATTGTAGCCACTATTCAGAAATGTCAACCCTTAATAGACACACACGGCATATCCTTATTCAGAGACTTGTGAGTTAAATTATCCATGGTGTAGCTTTCCTGGTTCATGCAGGCGGGCCATAATGAACATCCTGGGGGAAAACCAAGTAAGTAACCAGTATGGTTTGGGTACCGAATCTTGTATTTATTCACTGCAACACTATAAGAGATATAAACAAAGTACTATGCCTCATTACAGTGTAACAGTCTATGGTATTAGTCAGGAGAGGTTTCTTTATTTTAAGAATAAGAAATATACTTGAATTCAAATATATGTAAATATATAACTAAATAAATAAAAGAAAAGATAAGAAAAAAAGAACTAGAAAGATATCTAAATAAGTGCAACCATTGAGTGAAACAATACATAAAAGTAAAAAAGTTCCAAAATGAAGTGACAAAAACAAAAGAGAAGTGATATTACCAAGTGAAGTTAAGTGTAAGTGAATAAAAAAGTGAAATACTAAAATGCACAGTACTGGAAAATGCAAAATAAAAGTATGTATAAGTGTTAAATGAAAGTGTAGTGGAAAATGAAAAACAAAAGTGAAGTATAGGTGAAAACTAACCTTAAAATTAAATTACTAATTAAAAGTATCAAATCATAAAAATCCCAAACAAACAAACACCCAAACAAATATAGGGTTTTCAGGCTAAATTTGATGTTGCATAAAAGAAAATCCTGCTACAATATCTTAGTAAAATATAGATGTATTTAAACAATATCAACTAGACTAGATCATGACTTGGAGATAACAGTATAGTGAAATTAGCTGCCCTTAGCTTCCACTATGGCCTCAAGATGGCTCTGGAAACTGGTGTATGCATTCCTCACTATTTCCTGGAGAAGATCTTTGAATGCCACCTTGCACTTAGTTTGATAATATTGAATTAGACCCAATAATTTTCCACTAGACACTGTTGCTTAACCCCTATATAACCTTGCTCTTGCAAAGCAATGGTTAAACCCTGACAATTCGTGACTCCCGTCAATAAAGACAGAAGTTTAAACTTTTGTATTTTTATGTTTTCCAGTGTGATAGAAACCTAACTGTGGATCCTTCTGTTAAATGCAGTGAACCAAAATCTCCTGAAGAGGGGCCATTTGAAGATGCTTTGTCTTCCCTAATCCCTGATGTTGGTTCCTACATATCACCTCGAATAGAAACAACAAATATCGGCACCCAGACGACCAATTTAGAGTATGAAGATCTCATAGATCTATTGGAAGGGTACAAGTGTCAGAATACATTCCTCAACAAGGAGATTCTCGAACACAACCTCATTCTGAAATGCCGGAGTGAAAGGGAACGTAAATTAATTGAGTATGTTTCTTTCTTTTTTATTTTTTATCCAATAACCATGATTTCAACCATACGCTACACAAATTTGGGCTCCTGTTCTTGTCTTTTCAATTTGGGGAAACTGCTCAAGGTTGTGTGTGGGTTAATATATTTTGATTTTTTTTTTATTTATATTGCTAGAGAAAGAGGACCTTCATTTTGGCCAGTTTAGTATTAGTCTTAACTAAATCTTTTAAATTTCCTTCTGAATGGAGAAAAGGAGCCATCCTCCCTATTTTGATGGCTATGCATTGTAAAAGGTGACTTAATATGACTGCATCCATGTATAAAATGGGTGATTTACTGGAAAGCGGGTTGCATAATAACTCCATGAAATTAGTTGTAAATTTCTTGTGAGACCCATCTTCTTAGCGTAATATGATCAGGTTCATAAGAGTTACGTATCCTCTTGATCACTAACTCCCCAAGTTGTTTATTGCTCTCAGGGAGCAGATGACATCTTTGCTCCCTCCAACCACTTGGGGGATTAAGGGAGAAAGTTTTGATCCTACAGCCTGTGCTGTAGACCCTGCCATTGTTACCCCATAAAGGGGTGCACTGTCTAGCCTCTTGCACTTGCTTCCCCCCGTAAGGGGCGCGGCGATTTGCCATCCTGCCCGCCGTGCTGACGGGATCCAGCGCTCCGTCCGGCCCCAGCTTAGCTTCTCTTCCTTTCTTCAGATAGCCTGTATTTCTCCCCTACTTCCTCACTTCCCCTACAACCTCTCCCACAACTTTCTCTGGTCAGCCTCTAATTTCACAGGGTAGATGCTGACCTTCTTCTCAGCCAACCGTCCCGGGTCGGGACTGAGGGGGGAGGGTACAATGTTCCTGAACCCCTGAGCTCCGGTCTGGGGTGGTTGGTTTTTAACAACCTGCTTCATCCTCACCCATACCTTCCTCACATCCCCTTTGGTTCTCACTTCGCAATCTATATTTTTACGCCGTGTCGAAGGTGGCGCCGCCATGCCGAGGGACAGCCAGGCCACCAGGCGGGAGGGATGGTCCTAAATGGCGGCACCTGGCTCTGCCAGGCCTGTACGCACCCCTTGCAGGGTGGGCTACTACGAGGGGTGATGAGCTATTGCATCCCGTTGTAAATTTAGGGTCACCATGCCCAATGATGAGAAAACTAAAAATCTCTCCTTAATTTTCCCTGTACATCGACGGAGCTACCCTCGGTCAGCTCCACAGAAAAATGGAAGTCCCCCACCTGTGCTTGTGCAGGGGACCTTCCAAACTTCGCTAACCAGAGAGGAGGCTTACTCCTCTCATATACTTATGGGTGTAGGGGACTCCCCCCCTTCTCCGGAGGTGCTTTTGGGCACCTCCCTGTTTCCAGCGGCAGTCCCTCCTTTTCTTTCCAAGGGGACTGCCAAGAAAGCCAGCAGGCAGCCCATAGCCGACCGCTCCCCATTGAAGCGGCTCGGTATGGCAAACCCCTTTAGGTGGGAGAGGGAAGCCAGGCCCCTTCGGTCGCTTCCCTCAAAGGACCTGCTGGCAAGAATATTGAACCTTGCCGGGGTCAAGGCCTGTGCCTCCCCACACCTGACTAGTGACAATGATGCCAACAGTACCTGTGATGTCCTGGGGAGGGATGACCAACTGGAGGCACCCCCTGAGATAGACATGGTCCTTGAGGCAACCCAGCCTCAGACAGTAGGGCCTTCCATGGGGGGAATCCGGGCTCGACGCCAAGCACCGAACCGAATCTGCCCCTATGCAAGGTCCTCCTCAAATGGCTAGGGTTTCCGAGGTAGTACAAGGAGTGGAGGGATCTCCTCCGACTGGTGCCTCTACGACTGCCAGGACCTTCTCCATTTCGGAGAAGGACATGGCTGAGGCTGGTCCATCTGGCCTGGGGGCTCCTGCCGGCGGAAGGAAGAAGCGGGTTCATTCCCTGGCCTCCTCACCTAAAAAGAAAAAAAATAAGAAAAAGACTAAGAAGACTTGGTGCTCCTCTCCATCTGCGGGGACGGATGGGTCTGCTGCTACTTTGGTAAGTGACCAAGCCAAGATCGGCACATCCGGCCCCTCTACCCCCCCCGGGTGCGGAGCCCCTACTATGACTAAAACCAAAAGTCCACAGGGTTGAGCCTCGATAACATCGGGGCCCCTCATTCAGAGGTTACCTGGCGTTTTCGAGCCTGCTGGCTTCAAACGCTTCCTCATTATTCGCTCCTCTGATAGCAGCACGTTGGCCAATGGCAACATGATCCGTCAGAGGAGAGCATTAGCTAGTTTAATTGGTAGAGAGCCTTCTGGCGAATGCGGTGGGTCTCTCCGAGGCAGCCAAGATAAGTGCTCTTCGGGCACTTGATGGCACCCCGGTGAGTGTGACGCCGCACTCTACCATGAACTTTGTGAAAGGAGTAGTTTATGTGAGGGAACTCGTTGACTACTCCATAAAGGACATCACCTTAGAGCTAGCCGACCATGGAGCGGTCAAAGTCGAACGTGTGATGAGAAAATAGGGAGGGGCCTCGAGACCCACCCCTACGCTCATCATCACGTTCGACTGTGACAAGCTCCTTGAGTCAGTGCATGCCGGTTGGTACCACTACCGCGTGAAGGCATTCGTGCTACTGCCGCTGCGGTGCTATTACTGTCACCGCTTCGGCCATACGAATCGTTCATGTAGACGTGCAAAGTCGGGGTCACCCGAAATATGTGTAAATTGCTCCAAGGCTGCACACGATAAGTCCAAATCGTGTGTGACCAAGTGTGTCAATTGCGGAGAGCCGAACCTCTCTTCTTCGAAGCAATGCGGTGCATATCTCCTTGAGAAGGAAATCCTGGCCATTCAGGCCCAGGATCCACTCTCATTCTGCGAGGCTAAGGACTTGGTCCTGGCGCGCCTGGCTCTGCCTCGGACGTCTTATGCCTCGATTGTTAGAAAGACACCCTCTGCTCCAGGTCCATCTAGGCCAACGAGAAAGATTGTTTCCGCGCCCATTCGGAGCCCTTCTGCGGGTTCTATTCAACCTGGGCGCTTCCCTGGTAAAGCTGGCGGCACAAAGGGTTCACACCCAGCCCGGGCTAAAACCAGCGCTCCCCCCCTTTCCCCAGCGTGACCGTTTCCCGTAAGGCGAAACGGCCACGCACCTCCACCGAGTCGTTAGACTCACAGGAGGCAACACCCCTGAAGTTGGTCGCCAGGCCATCTCTCTGGGTTCCTAAAGCTGTCCCCCGAAAGTAGGACAGCAAGAAAGGAGCTTCGGCTCCTTCGCCAACGCCTACTGGTGGGCTGAGTGGCTCGGAGACGGTGGTTCCTCGAAAAGAGGCCTGCCCTCTCCGAAGCCGCAACGCCCGCCTAAGGTTTCGAGGCGGAGGGAGGAAAAGACTCGCATGGCGAGCCCAACCTTCCCCAATAAGTCCTCGAAGGCGACAGCGCCTTCAACGCTTTGTCCGGCTAACAGCGAACGGGGTTCTGCATCCGGGAAGCGTACGGCCATTACCGTAAGAGTCTTCTGTTCGAAGAGGGTCCCCGCGTCTCCTCCGAGCTAGGCCTGAAGGGCATATTCCTTCAATGGAATTGCCGTGGACTCCGGGCCAATTGAGAGGAGCTGCGGAGGCTCGTCTCGTCCCGTTCCCCGTTAGCTATTTTTCTGCAGGAGACCATGCTAGGCGCGTGCCCCCTGCCCACCCTCCCTGGGTATTAGCGTCTTGCGACCCCACCACCACGGGATGGCCGGGATCGGGAATGCGCGGTTTACATCTGGCATTGTGTCTCCGTTCTTCCTTTTACTTTAGATACCTCCTTTCAGGCAGTTTCTGTGCAGCTTCCCCTGGATAGGATGTATACTGTTATTTCTGCGTACATTCCACCGTCAGCTGACTTCGACATGGGGGACTTCCGCTGCGTCGTGACACGGTTTCCAAGGCCCTTTCTCTTGCTTGGAGATCTGAACGGCAGACATCCTCTCTGGGGGGATTACTTAATTAATCCCAAGGGACAAGTCCTTGCCGATCTGATCGAAGAGCTTGAGATGGGCGTCCTAAACGTGGATGAGTTTACGTATCACTGCCCGACAACCGCTTCATTTTCTTGCCTTGACCTATCTTTGTGCTCTTCTTATGTACAGCCTGATTTTGATTGGGGAGTGGTCGATGACCTCCATGGTATTGATCACTTTCCCATTCAAATATCATTTTCAGGGCAACTGCCGCCTGAGAGCCCACTTCGGTGGTGCTTGGCTCGGACGTGGTGGCCTGCATTTCAGGAAATGACTGAATTCTCTATCTCAGTCGAGGAGTTTAGGTCGGTAGATGAGGCCGTTGAGTTCTCCGGCAACCTCATTGCCGTGGGCCTGACTACTATTCCCAGAACGTCTGGCCGTTTTGCACGCCGACCACTCCCGTGGTAGTCGGCCGAGTGTGAGACGGCCCTCAAACAGAAGCGTTATGCCTACATGCGCTATAAGCGCCGCCCGAACGATTACACTGTCGCTGAATTTCGTCGGGCTACGGCTAGGTTCCGGTATATTTCGAAGCACGCCCGCCGCTCTTGGCGGGCATACGTGTCTTCACTCAACAGGAAGACCCCTCTGGCAGAGGTGTGGAGGCGAGTCAAAAGGATTCGGGGCAAGTTCTCGCAGGAATCCCTTTCTATCTCCAGGAGAATTAATGGGACCGCAATCTCGGACCCCGCGTCCGTGGCGGAATCTTTCGCGACCGCTTCCTCCGCATTCTCTAGCCGGGATGCTGCTCCGCCATTATTCAATGTGCGTCTTTATGTCTCGGAAGGTCGCCAACTGGACTTTACTTCCAGAGACAGAGAATCCTTCAATGACAGGTTTACATTGAGTGAGTTGCGATCCGCTCTCGCTTCGTGTGCGGACACCGACTCCTGTGTGGACGATATCTCATACGTCATGCTTCGACACCTGCGTAACGAAGCATGGCCTTTCTGTTAGATTTGTTTATCAGGATCTTGGTAGAGGGTATCCTCCCAGACTACTGGCGAATCGCTACTGCCCTCGCTTTTCGCAAATCTGTGAGAGAGCGTGTACTGCGGAAGGTGGACCCTATCCACCCCACTGGCCTTGGCTTGGCGCCCGGTGCCTTCCGCATGTCTCACATTGGGCTTTTTCTTGTAACCCATTAATCGGGCCAACAATGTCCTTTCAGTATAATTTCAGTCTATTATTGCGCTTGTCTGAAAATAGCTCTTTCTGCTTCGAACAACTGGGAAATAAAAATTTATTGAGAGCCTACTTGTCGATGCTGGGGAGATACTACTCGCTCTTTGCCGCGCACAGTGCATTATTCGCCTGTACGCGCGAGCCCGTCGCCTCTCTCATTCGCCAACAGCTCTCACTGCATCCGTAGCTTATCACCCTATTCAGTATAGCTCTCGGGCTATACCGAATAGGGTGATCACACACCCTACTCATTAGCGGACCCGCATATCTCTATTTCTCTTTTTATTACATTCCACTTACCCCATTCCAAACTTTCGTTCTCTTCTGGGTGCTTAGTGACTGGCAGTTTACACTGTAAGCTCACTGCCTGCCTCGAGGCTCGAAAGCTCTCTGGCCAAGGCAAGTATTAGGCATGAGGGTGTTACCCCCCTTCCCCTACATTCTTCCAGTACATGTATAAGGTTGATGCACCATCCTGCCTGGTTAAAGCTCGATGAAAATTTTGACTGAATGGCAGGGTGAGTGGTCAAAGTCCATTTAGCTTGTACCTGTGGGCCAATTATGTGTAAATGATCACATTCTCGAAATTTCTGATCCTATGGATACTGGGCAGCGCCGTGCTCGCATGTACAGACGCATAATACACTGTGCATTGCAAGTAGCATATCCAGAGCATTGACAAATACGTGTCTCAATGGGAAGCCCCCTCCAGCAGAGGTGTGAAGCGAGTCCAAAGTATTTGGGGCAAGTTCTCGCAGAACCACAATCTCGGACCCTGCATCCGTGGTGGAGTACTTCGTTGCCACTTTCTCTGCATTATTTAGCCAGGATGCTGCTCTGAGAGGCGTTCAATGCGCGCCTTTATGCAACGGAAGGATGCGCACTGGCCTTTACCTCGAGAGACAGAGAAGCCTTCAACAGCAGGTTTACATTGAGTGAGTTTCTTTCTGCTCTCACTTCATGCGCAGACCCCTCCTTCCCCTGGTCCAGACGATTTCCCGTATGTCATGCTTTGACACTAGGGTGAATGGGGCTTGGCTTTCTGTTAGATTTTTTCATCAGGATCTTGGTAGAGGGTATCCTCCCAGACTCCTGGCGAATGGCTACTGTGCCTGCTTTTCGCCCAATCTCTCTTAACACCTTGCATGTACAAGTTGATGGAAAAATTTTTAAATGTTGACTAGCCTTTTTTCTCTGGACAGCACAGGCCGCTTTCCTTCTGCACACTGCTGCTTCTGCAAGTTCCACTCCATGTTGGATCCTCTGCTCCGACTGGAAAATCTCATGCGAGGCCTTCGTTTGTAGGCAGCACTACACCATAGGTTGTTTTTTTTGTTTTGTTTTTTGATCTGGAGAAGGCCTATCTACCGCATGGCAATACACTATCATGGAGACGCTTACCATTCCTTGTTTTTGCGAGATTGTCGATCTATCGTACGGGTGTGAAGAGCTCTCTCCAGCCCAATCGACCAGGAAGGGGTTGTCCCGCAGGGAAGTGTCCTTAGTGTTGCCTTCTTTGCACTGAGACATAACCAGTATCACCTCGGTGCTGCTGGAAGATGTTCTCTCTATGTGGATGACCTTTTGCTCTTTTGGCACCGCCCCCCCCCCTCCCCTAACGGGAACAGCCTTTATATGGTCAAGGGGATTGTCTGTCCTGATGATCTGACAAGCCAGGGGGCACCAAGCTTCTTACTCTGCTCATCATTGTGGGAGCGGGCTACCCATACTGGAAGGGTCGCCAAGAAACTGTCGAGCCATGCTAGGGGGAGCTGGGTCCCCCTACTCCACCCATACTAGACAGGTATCAGCTAGGGAACAGTCTAAATAGCTCCAATATAGGCTTCCAGTACGAGTCAATAGTGCCGCCCGCTGGAGATATCACTCTTTAGAGTCGTCGTGTGTGAGGGTGGGGTCAACTCCGGCGCAGACAAACTTTTGCATCTAGGGGCCTGCTTCTTAAAACGAGCAGTCTCCCTGTGGATGAGCTACCCTGTCCTCGTTGGCTAGCGCCCAGTCTCTTCGCAGACCCAGTAAGTGGTGGCTCTTGGCTCCTGTGGCCAAACAGGAAATTAACATGCATATGTGTGTAAAAAATTCCTGGTCCTTGGAAGATGGTCTACCAGGCCCCCCGAGACTTCATCTACTGGCTGTTGTGCTGCTGAAGAGAAGCAGATGAAAGCACCTCCCACTGCTTCAGAAATCCAGAATGGGAAAGTTGGTAGCAGGACACCTGCTGGCTCCTCTAAATTATCACAAAACGGAGACACACTTATGATGACTGATATCTTACAGAGCCTCACATACAATGCAATACATGCTATCATTAAGAAGTTTGGTACCGTAACCAGAATCAGAATCATCTACGAGAATAATGATACCACCAACAGATGTTATATGCTCTTCCTGACAAAGGAGGCCGCTGAGACAACCCTTGAACATGCAACCTCCTTACCCATATGCGACAAGAACTTCTCTGTCAGACTCATAAGATCAAGTAATCTGGAAGAGAAAGGGCAATTTCATCCAAACTGCCCAGTATCTGAAGAGAGAGAGAGAGGACTAATCCTTGATTGCTATCTTAAAAAGTATGGAAAGGGAGTGCTCATTCATGCCAAAGATGTCACCCTGGCAAAAATGCTCTCCAGTCTGCCACCCTGGTGGCAAACTCTTCCCCAGCAGTTATCTGCCTTCAAGAGACCATGGTGAGCCAGGAAAATTGTCCCTGCCCCATTGGATATGAGGTGCTGCAAACCTCTACTCCCGGTGGTGGTTTATACCACCATCGTGATGTCCTCTTGGAAGAAATAAAATTAGAATCCCCCTGCAGGCTGTGGCAGGACGCATTCACCTAGGCGCATACTACACACTGCTTGATTTATCTACCACCAAGTGACGACATTGTACCCCACCACCTAGCAAACCTTGTGGAGCAGCTCCCTTCCCCATTGTTACTGCTTGTAGACTTCAATTGTCATCATTTGTTTTGGGGGATTCAATCTGCAATAGCAGGGGCGACCCTCCTCACCTTTATTGATGGGCATGACTTTGTTGTCCTCAACACTGGTGAGCCCACCCATTTCCATACTCAAACGGGCACATCAACTGCCATAGACCTCTTCCTCTGCAGCTCACGTATAGCAGCGAATTTCACATTGATGGTGGCCGAAGATCTACGTGGAAGTGACCACTATCCTCATAATTCTAAAGACCGTGGTATCCCCTCCCACTACTTGTCTCCCAAAGTAGTTTCTTCCCCGTTAAGATTGGCCGAAGCTTGTGCAATCCTGTAACTTTGAGAGTCATGCAGAAGACTTTGGTACTGTCAATGCGGCAGTGGATTGCATCACATCCCGCCTCCACTTTGCTGCATCAGTGAGCATCCCCCACACATCTGGGAATTTCCCACGACATCTGGTTCCCTGGTAGAACCAGGACTGTGTAGCTGCCAAAAGGTCCTCTCAGCTGGCCGAAAGGAGCTACAGATCTCAGTCTAACTTGCAAGCCCGTAAGATATCCTTCCACAGAGCTAGGGCTCACTATCGTTGGACAATGAAGTCAGCTCAATGCTCCTCCTGGCAATCCTATGTGAGCTCCATTTCGCCCTCCCCCCTAATGTCAAAGATATGGCCAATTCCTTAAAATGAAGGGGAAGTACGTTGTCCCATCATGTCACTGAATGGAAACAATGTGGCAGAGGCCTTTGGCACCCTTTTCGCTTCAGTAGCCTAGTGTGACACCACTTTTCCTTTGGCTATATGAGTCGTACAATGTGCTCTTCACTACATGTGAATTAAGAGAGGCCTTGAAAATCTGTAAGGACAACTCCCCAGGGCAGGATGACATCCCCTATGCAATGCTTCAACATCTTCCGCAAGAGGGGATTTCCTTTCTGCTAGGCCTCTATAACTGAAGCCTGGCGGAGGGAGCATTCCCAAGGAGCTGGAGTGTGCCAGTGGTGATTCCGATCCCGAAGCTGGGAAAAGATCACTCTCAGTCTACCCTACCAACTTCCGTCCAATCTCACTCATGCCATGCATGTGCAAGCTGCTTGAGAAGATGGTCAATATCTGGCTGATGTGGATCCTAAAGCGCAAAAAGTTCTTAGCAAATTGCCAGTTTGGGTTCTACAAGCTTCATTCCACATCAGACACTCTCTTGACACTAGATTCGTCAGTCTGCAGGGCGTTTGGATTGCAGCAGCATCATATTACAGTTTTTTTTTTACCTGGAGAAAGCTTATGACACTGCCTGGAGGCACAATATTCTCCAAACACTCCACAGAACTGGTCTAGGGGGGGGGGGGGGAATTGCTCTGTTTCTTCAGCGCCTCATATGTGGATGACCAGTCAATATCATTTGCAGCCTCGCGGATTTCAGCCATTGAATGATGGGTCCAGCTTGCCATGGAGAAAGTCTGTGAGTGGGCTACAGTTAGGGGTTTCTGCTTCTCTCAAAAAAGACCATCGCAGTACATTTCTGAAGGATCCAGGGCATATACCCCGACCCTGATCTGTATCTTTGTGGCAAGCAGATCCCATTTAGGGATGAGACTCGGTTTGGGAGATTGGTCTTTGACTCCAGACTAACTTGATATCCTCACCTCTGTCCCCTGAAGGTTTTTTGCCTTAGGGCAATGAACCTTCTAAAATTACTGTCAAACACATGTTGGGGGGGCAGATCGCAGCATCATATTGAGGCTGCACAACGCAATAATATTGCCAAAATTAGAATACGGTTGCAAGCTGTACTCCGCTACCCAAGCCTGATTAAAGGTGTTAGATTCCATCGACCATGGAGGAATGTGCCTTGCAACTGGAGCATTCCCTAGCCCTCTAGTGGATCAAGGTGCAATTCCCTTGGACTTCTGCAGGCATTCAGCACTGATTAGGTGCTGGTGCTGCCTACAGAGACCGCCTGATTCTTTGGCTAGTCAAAGAGTCGGCTGATGCCAATGCTACCCAACACCCTGGTAGAGGCTCCATTCCAGAGGCATTTGGTGCACAAGTCCGGGGGTTGCCTGATGCTCACCCTGCTCTGACTTTGCCACTAAGCCCACAGGAGCAGTCCAGAATAGTCCTTGGTATCTACCTGACATCACCTTTTGTAAGGACCCAGGGAGAAAATGATTACTCCTGCCACAAGCCTTGCTCTTCCAGGTTAAAGACCATCAGTCTTTGTATGAGGGATCTATACCAGTCTACACAGATGGGTCCAAGACCGATGAGGAAGTCGGTTTTGGAGTTATCATCTTTCCCTCATCCAGGAAAGTGGGCAGTCTTCCTAGAGCTGCCTCTATATTCACTGCAGAACTTACTGCAATCTTGACTGCCCTCAGCCTTATTTTTCTGAAGACTGATGTATCGTATGTAATTTATTCAGACTCTCTAAGTGCCCTTCAAGCGAAAGATTGTTTTAATCCTGACCACCCGCTGGTTCTATCAATCTTGGAGTGGCTCCATCTACTGATGAGCCGAGGTTGCCCTGTGCATTTCTGCTGGGTCCCTTCCCACGTAGGGGTCCTTGGCAATGAGGCGATGGATGCACCTTCTTTAGAGGGGTCCACCCCCTTATTGTGATGATTATTTGGTGCCCCTCATGGTGTTCCACATGATGGAGGAGTGTCCCAGCAGGTTAAATCTCCGCAACGCCCATCTTGTAAGGCACCGAGGGACAGATGGTACCTACTCCCGACTCTCCATGCTTGGCCAGGCTGGTAGAGTGGATCAGGATTTGATCATATTTTTGAAGGATACTGGCGTTCTCAAACATATATAACTCAAAAATACTTTATTCCAAATATATATTCCATTTAAACCAATGTGAATATTTGAAAATAAATTATAATATATATTCCATATATTTTAGCCTTCAACCATTTACTGATCATTTTTCACCCATTCACCCCCATCCTCCTCAGGTTTCCATCAAAGCATTATTCTGTAAATATTTTAAAACAACTTCATCAGGCATAATTCATCTATTCAGTCTCATTCACACACTCACTACCACCATCTCACACATTCATTCATCCACTTATAAATCATTACTCATCCATAGCTTTGCACTACATCTATAAATACTCATTGTTTTAAATTTATAATTTCTTTTTAATATTCTTTTTAACAATTATTGCATCATAATTGTAAATCTTCAACCTTTTTAGATCTTTGACCATCCGTCATGTCATCCTTCCATCACCAATTCACTGCCTATAATAAATGCTCAAACTACATAAAAAGGTTTAGCTGGTGGCAATAACCTAGTAGTTGCACCACTTAAAACCAACCAATCAATCTTTTGGCGTGGCCCAGAGGCACCTCTGGAGCATGGATACGATCAGGCATTGAACTGCGTCCCTCACTATCCCAAAGGGCACAGGTTTTGGTTTTCCTTAGCCGAGACTAAGTCAGTGCACTTCTGCCACCATGCACGGCTTCAACCTGCCTCAGACTTGTTTCTAAATTGGGTTTGCCTGGAAGTTGTGGACTTGCACCATTTCTTTGATCTTGTATTTGACCGACGCCTCGCCTGGGAGGCTCATATTCACACCCATAGGGTCTCTTTACTCATGCCATGGATATTCTTCGTTCCATGATGTTCAGCTCTTGGGGGGTGATGATTGGGCTAATGCCATAGTTTTCTATCGATCCTTTGTTCTTTTGAAGCTTGACTACGGATGCAAGTTGTATACATCCACAGCCAAGCATGTACTGCGGAATAAGGAATTGATTCACCACACCAGCCTCCACCTGGCGACTGGTGCCTTCTGCGCGTCCCCCATTGAAAGCCTACTTCTCGATGCCGGGAAGATGCCACTCGCTCTTTGCTATGTACAGTGCATTATTTGTCTGTATGCTCGAGCTTGGCGCCTCCTTCAGTTGTCACAGCTTCCACTTCATCCACAGCCGATCTTGACGTGCCTATGATGCCGAGAGATGCCAGTCATACCCTAAGCCCTCTGGGTTATAGGTTAGGAAACTTCTTCAAGAGCTCGGTATAGCTCTCGGGTCGGTGGTGCCCCTTGTTCTGCCAGGGACGCCACCCTGGAGGGTACCACCTTTGACTATTTGTCACCACGCCTCTGCTCCCAAAGCTTTTACAGTGCAGGGAATATTGCTTCCAGCTTTTTTGGAGCACACTTTGTGTCACGCCTTAACCTTGCCAGTGTATATGGATGGCTTCAAGTCCCAAGAGGGGGTTGGGGTCTGCTGGCTCAGTCTTAATGGCTGAACTGGTTGCAATACACCGCCTGCCACGGTAGATAATTCGTCGTTCCCAGTTCGGAGACTGGCCTATGGTGTTTAGTGGGTCACAAAGCACCCTGAGTGCTCTTGGGGAATTGGAATTTCCAACTTACTTCGTTCGCAATACCTGTGATACCCCAATTTCTTCTAACTCTAATTTCATCAATTTCCTTTAAAAAGTCCCTTGATATCATTAAATTTTCATTATATGCTTGTTTTCATTATGCAGCGAGTCGAGCAACTGGGAAGCGAAGTTCTACCAAATTCAGAGCAAGTATCTCCTCTTATTGAATGACCTTCACAGTCCAAAGTCCAATCAACATGATTCATCTGTTCTTTCACAACTTCTCCAGGATGTAGTAGATGCTCAGGGAACTGCAGATCTTAGGTATAATTATTCAATTTGTGTGGTGTGTCTGAGGTTCTATTCTTGTATTTTATTCTTAGGAAACTACACCTTTTCACCCTCAAATTAAAAAATATGAACTTCAAATTTTTAAAGTTGACTCATAAAAAAATTGAACTTTAAATATAAAAAAGTTGACTTTCAAATTAAAATACTTGGATTTCAAATTTACAATGTTGACCTTCATTTTAAAAAGCTGGATTTCAAATTTTTTTACATGAATTTCAAATTTAAAAAGTATTTTCAAATTAAAATAAATTAATTTTTCCTGCTTGGGGAATAACCCGTATTTATGCCCAATCTGCCTGCACTTGGTTAGGGAGTTGTACCAAGGTTTGGGAGCCATTAGGCCATTTCAGTGCCCAATGTTCCCACTTTGGTTGTCCATGTGCTGTAAGGTCACTCCTTGCTTCCCTTCTCCAAGCCTTGCAACCTGGAGCTGGGGTTGAGCCCATCTTTTATTTGAGTAACTTTTATCCTTCTACAGGATATTATTTTGGTGTTTCAGATCTCTTAATTTTTTACATATAGAAAATACCAGTATTGCAATTTGCATTATAAAATATTATTCCAGTGCAGTATTTGAAAAAATACTCACTTGGTTACTGAGAGGGTTGAATTATGCATTGCAATGGTTGCTAGGGGCATGAAAGAGTTGCCAATGAGGATATGAGGAGAAGAAATCCCACAAGCTATGAATATTGGCTCTCTAATGTCATGGTAGAGAGTTGGCCGAAATGTTGGGAAAGTTTGGAAGAATACTGATGGAGAATTTGATTTGTTCTAATTTTAAGCAGTTTATCATTACAGATGCATATTGTAAGTAATACTGTAGATATGACTCTTATGAGTATTTTTATGTATAAAAGATGGTATTTCATGAAGAAATAAGTGCCTTAAATGCGAAAACACTTAGTTATTATTGTGTAGGTTGGTGGCAAAATTAGTGCTGTTGACATTACACACATTCAGATTATATTAGATTTTTTAATTGAATTTCATTTGTTTTAAACTGAAAGTCACTTTTTATGTTGAAAGTCAGCTTTTTAAGTTGAAAGTCAACATTTGTAATTTAAAATTCAAATATTTTAATTTGAAAGTCAACTTTAAAGATTTGAATGTCAATTTAATTTGAACTTCAACTTTTTAAATATGAAAGTAAACAGTTACAAGGTGTTCTGAGATAATGTCTTTAGCTTATCAATTTTTAAAGAATTTATAGTCTTGATTTTAAAAGAAAAAGTACTTCATTTTTCTTTTTTTAAGTCCATGATATTTGTTTCTACCTAGAAATTATTTTGATGCTTTGATGAAATTTTTATTTTTCCCATAGAATCATTAATCGGCAAGGCAAAGCTTATGACGAGTTCGGATTTTGTATGACTCCTCCAACTCATGACAAAGATCTTCTTTCACAAGCAGAGTTCCTACAAAAGCAGTCCCAAACAAATGCCCTGCTTGCTGAGGTATCACTCATTTGTAAGAGTTCACTTGACTCTAGATTTCATTGGTATTTGTAAAGGTTGCTCTGGGAGTGCCAAATATTGTGACTATCGTTGTGTATCCTTCCTGCTTCAGAAAAGCTTGAGTTGTTCCACTCATTGGGAAAGTCAGTGGGAGAGTTTCTTGGTTGGCACCAATGCCAAAGAATTGCCTCAACATCCTGAGCTGAAGTACTTAATCAGAGAAGGCATTCCTTATCAGTACAAGGTAGGTTAATTGTATGCAGATGTATTGGCTATCTTAATGTATCTATGGCTCGAATGATTCGTCATTAACTTTGAATGAAATGAGTTTTGTTATGATTTATCATTTAGTTACTTTTTACTTTGTCTCATCCCGGGTTCTCTTAAATTAACCCAGCAGCAGTCAGGAAGGCTTCCACAGCATCTGGTTTTCTCCAGAGGTCTCGTAGAGAGGTTATTTTGAAAGTGGCCTCTGAGATGGTCAAGTAGGGAGTAGGATAGTATGAGATGGGCAATGTTGCAGCATTCGGTGTTGTGGTATAATCTGTTTTTGTATTCATGTAAGGCAGGGTGGTGTCCTGATAGCATGCTGTCCAGTGTGACTGGTTTGTCAATCTAAGGTTTCTTCGTGCCGTAAGGGTGCGCCCTATATCGACTACTTGACCGTGAGGAGTGGCGTGTCTTCTTGGCCTGGATGTTCACAATTAAGCACCTTGTGGCACAGCCTCTAGCACGACCTCTCGGCCCCAATGCCTGCAATTGCGCATCCTCCCTGCCTCACTATGTGCAGGACCTGCGGTTTTATACCTTACACTATTTTCAATCTTGTCTAAATTTTCTACTTTCATTTCAGAACTTCCTACTGACTGGCAGGGGGCTGGCTACCCTGTGTAGACTGCTAGACCTTGTATCTTGAGCGGTGCATCCTCCCGGCTCGAGTGCCAATAAGAAGGCCTGGCTCACTGAGTTGCATTGAATTCTTTGACTAGGCCATGGGAAGCTGCTGCATTTCCCCTGTCCCTTTTGTCCCTGCCTTTTTTGTAAGAGTATCCCCATTCCCTCATTTTTTTTCTCCTATCTAATCTAGATTTAAGGACCTGACCATCTGGTCTTGTAGTAGGGGAGGCCATTGACAACACCTTCTCCCTGGTGGATGAGCTCACCCTCACCACATTCGTTATTTCCCCTTTGCTACCTTCAGTCAGACAGCTTCGCTTCTAAAAAGGAGGCACCTTGCAGATATGCTTTCTCAGGACCCAGTCCAAACATCTTCTATCGGAGAGGGCCTTCTCGTATCTCTCATGGTAAGGGGGCTTCTCTCTTACCCCCTTCTTCAGAGTCGCTGCTGGGAACAGCAGGGGATCTCTCTGGACCCCCTGAAAAGAACTATGGGTGGCGGAGGACCTCTTTGGACCCAGCCTTCACTTTTTTACCCGCGTGCCATTTCCCTATTTTTCCGTTTGGACCCTCCCCCATGAATTGCAGAGCTAAAATAGAGCATGAGCCTATCACTTTTCCTTTTTGGATCCCTGACGTCACGGAAGGCTGCGAGAATTTAGCCCCCCTCTTTCCCGGGGCGAGCACAAACCCCAAGATGTCCTTGCCTCAGACGTTAGGGTCTTCCCCAGGGGAGAATAGTGACTTGGTGGATAGCATCCCCAAGCAAGGTCCTCCCAATGGGACCATTTGTCTCCAGGAACTCGAATGGAGAGGAGGACTCTTCTCCTTCCGGTAGAGCTTCCCAAACTGCTGGGTCCTTTGCCATTTCGGCAAAGGACAAGGCCTAGGCTGCCTCGTCCAGCTTCGGGTCCACACCCTGCCTTCATCCCACAAAGGGGGTGGGGGTATGAGGACTGTGAGTTCGTCTTCATCTAGGGTAATTCCAGAGACAGATGAGTACCCTGACGAATCAGCTGGTGATCTGGCTAAGGATGGCTCGTCTGGCCCCCGGGTCCCCTTGAGCGGAAGGGGAAAAAACATGGCCGTGAGATGAGTGATCTCTCTGATGACGGGGCTCCTGAGGTAGAGTCTGCCCGTCATCTTTGAGCCTGCAGGCTTTAAAAGATTTTCATAGTTCAATCTACTGATGGTAGTATGCTGTCCAGAGGCGCATGTTGTATTAGTATCAGGCATTAGTCAGGGATCTCTATTGGGAACCGAAAGTTAGCTGTTTGCCAGGCAAGCTCAGCAGATGGGGTACCCTTTTAGCCTGTTAAACTTGCTACCCTGAAGAGCTGCACATCTTTTCAGCCTGAGTGCAAATTAGGGAAGCCCCATCATTGGGTTGAGGTGAACACACTGATAGGGCCTGGCAAAGTTGTTGGTAGGCATCCTCCTCACTCCCTCTCCGCACTACTTTATCTTTATTTATTATTATCATTCTTATTATTATTATATACTATTCTTATTTATTAGAATTATTTTTAATATTTATTATTATTATGGCTATCCCCTGAACCTTTTTTCTACTGGCACTTTGTACCATGAGAACCAGTCTCACCTGGCCAGTTCCGTCTGCTAGCCCTGGTGACCAGGTACGAGGGTAGTCCCAAAAGAAAGGTCTCCAAAACGCTGGGGACACAGGGAAACTGTTTGTGCAGCTGTTGGCAACACTCTTGTTTGTTGCTCATGCACCTGCCCTTGCGCGCGCCTCGCTGCCACGCTCACTCTTGGCTCGGCAGCCATTGGTGAGGGAGCGCTCTATTGACGCTACCACCAAGTGCGAAGTTCGCACTTGTTATTCGCTCTACTGATGGGGGCATGTTGGCTAGGGTAAACATACACTAAAGGAGAGTCTTAGCTAGCGTGATTGGTAGAGAACCGAAGGTGACTCATTTTTCGGACGAGAGCCTTCTGGCGAATGCGTCGAATCCCTCCGAGGCGGCTATGATTAGTGTCCTTCGGACACCTGATAGCACGCTCATGAGTGTGAGGCCGCACTCTATCATGAACTTTGTGAAAGGACTGGTTTATGCGAGGGAACTCATGGACTACTCGATAAAGGACATCACCTTAGAGCTGGCCGACCATGGAGTGGTCAAGGTCGAACGTGTGATTAGAAAACAGGGACGGGCCTCGATACTCACCCTTACACTCTTCGTCACGTTCGACTGCGACAAGCTCGCTGAGTCGGTGCGTGACGATTAGTATCACTACCGCGTCAAGGTATACCTGGCACTGCCGCGGAGGTGCTACTACTGTCACCGCTTTAGCCATTCGAATCGCTCCTGTAGACGTGCAAATTCGGAGTGAGTCGAGATCTGTTTTAAGTTGCTCCAAGGCCGTACACGATAAGTCATAAATCGTGTGTGACTAAGTGTCTCAATTGCGGAGAGCCGCACCCAGCTTCTTTAAAGCAATGTGGTTTATATCTCCTTGGAAGAAAATCCTGGCCCGTTCAGGACCATGACCGTCTCTCATTTCTCAATGTTAAGAAAGACTGCTCCTGGTCCGTCCAGGCGTACGAGCACGCTCGTTTCCACGCTCATTCGGGACCCTTTGCGTGTTCTACGTTCTACCCACCCCGGGCGCTTCCCTGGTACAGCTGGCCGCACAAAAGGCTCACACCCAGCCCCGGCTAAAACCAGGGCTCCTCCCCCCCCTCTTCACCCAGCGTGACCGTTTCCCATAAGGCGAAACGGCCGTCCGCCGAAGCCAAGTCGTTAGACTCACAGGAGGCAGAACCCTAAAGTTGGTCGTGGGGCCATCTTCTGGGGTTCCTAAAGCTGCTCTCTGAAAGGAGGACAGCACTAAAGGAGTTTCAGATTTAGATCCTCCATAGGAGGAACCCACCTCGCTACGGTTTGGAGACGGAGGTATGAAATGATTTGCATGGCAAGCCTAACATCTCCCGTTAAGTCTTAGAACGAGACAGCGCGTTGTCCGGCCAACAGCGCCCGGAGTTCTGCCTCCGAGTAGTGTACGACCATTTCCGTGAGGGTTTTCTCTTGGAAGATGGTCCCTGCATCTCCGCCAAGCTTGGCCTAGAAGGCAACTTGCCTCGGACTCCGGGCCAACTAGGAGGAGTTGCGGAGGCTCGTCTCCTCCCGTTTTCCCTTGCTATCTTTTTGTAAGGGACCATGCTGCGTGTGCCCCCTGCCCACTCTCCCGGAGTATAAGGGTTTTGCGACCCTACCGCCACGGTATGGGGGCCGAGCAGGAGATGCCACATTTTTACCCGGCATAATGTCTCTGTCCTTCGGTTTGATTTGCATACCTCCTTTGATGCGGTATCTATAGAATAGGAGGTATACTGTTATTTCTATGTACATTCCACCGTCAGCCGCCTTCGACGTGGGCGACTTCCGCCGCGTCGTGGCACAGTTGCCGAGACTCTTCCTCTTGCTTGAGGATTTGAAAGGTAGACACCCTTCCTATGAGACTACTCGATCAATCCCAGCGGTCAGGTCCTTCCCGACCTGATCGATGAGCTGGAGATAGGCGTCCTAAATGGGGGTGAGTTTACGCATCAATGCTCGAGAACACCTTCATTTTCCAGTCTTGATCTATTTTTGTGGGGGGGGGGTCGATGACCTCCATGGTAGTGATCACTTTCCTATTCAAATATCATTTTGGGGGCTGCTGCCGCCTGGGAGCCCGCCCCGGTGGTACTTGGTGCGGCTGCGTTGGTCCGCATTTCAGGAAATGACTGATTTCTCTATCTGATTAGAGAAGTTTAGGTTAGTGGATGAGACTGTTTAGTTCTTCTCCGGACAACTCATCGCCGAGGGGCCTAACTACTATTCCTAGAACGTGTGGCCATTTTGCGCCCTGACCGCTCCTGTGGTGATCAGTCGAGTGTTAGGCTCCCCTGAAACAGAAGCGTTATGCCTATATGCGCTATAGGTGCTGCCCGAACGATTTCACTGCCTGTTGATTTCGTCCACCTAGGTCTAGGTTCCGGTATGTTTCGAACCACGCCCGCCGCTCTTCCTGGCGGGCATACGTGTCTTCACTTAACGGGAAGATCCCTCTAGCAGAGGTGTGGAAGCAAGTCAAAAGGATTCGGGGCAAGTTATCGCAGGACCCCCATCCCGTTCTCCAGAAGAATGGCACTGCAATCTCGGAACCCGCGTCTGTGGCGGAGTCCTTTGCTACCACTTTATCCGCTTCTCTAGCAATTATTGCGCGTCGGGATGTCGAGGAAGGCCGCCAACTGGACTCTTACTTCCAGAGTCAGGGAACCCTTCAACGACAGGTTTATATTGAGCGAGTTGCAATCCGCTCTCGCTTCGTGTGCCGACACCGATCCTGGTGTGGATGATGTACCGTACGTCTTACTTCGACACTTGTGTGAGCGAGGCATGGCCTTCTGTTGGATTTGTTCAATAAGATTTGGGTAGACGGTATCTTCCTCACACCGACTACATGGCAGGAATACGGGCAGCTCTTCGGACAGCTTGGCAAAGAAGATGGGAGGCGGTCGAAGGGAACTTAAAGTTGCGTGTCATTGCGCCGCGACTGTTCCCATGTACCTATCCTCCAATGCCGCGACGGCTTCAGGTCGCTTTCTGTCGTCTTCGAATCGGACACACTCGTGTGACGCATCGCTATTTGATGGAGCGCTCGCCTGCGCCCTATTGCGACGACTGCGTCGGCCCCAGACTGTTCGTCACATTCTTGTCGAATGTCCCAGTCTGGGTGATCTTTACGCACGTTGCCTGTCCCGGTACCGGGATGGGCGGGGTCGCTACCACCTGTCCTTTGTACTCAGGACGAGTGCGTGCACATTGACTGGTCGACTTGTTGACTTTTTGGAGGAGGCCAGCCTTCTCCCTTTCATTTAACCAGGTTTAATTGTTGTTGTTGTTTTTTTTATTGTTTTTGCTATTGCTTTGTTATTGTTATTTCTTTCTATTGTTGTAGCCTAGAACTAGGCTGTTTGTTTACGGCGACTTATGCCTAAGTCGGCAGTCGCCAGATAGCCCCTTAAATAAAAAAAATAAAAAATGTCGATGCCGGGCAGATGCCACTCGCTCTTCGCCGTGCACAGTGCATTTTCCGTCTGTACGTGCAAGCCCGGCGCCTCCAACAGTCGCCAACAGCTCTCACTCCATCCACAGCTGATCTCGACGGTTCCTATGCCGCCGAGAGACGCCAGGCCTATCCTAAGCACTTGGTTTATGTCTAGGAAACCCCTTCGAGAGTTCTGTATAGCTCGCGGTCCGGTGGCACAAGAGCTATACCGAGTAGGTTGATCACACACCCTACTCATTAGTGGACCCATCACTCTCTATTTCTCTTTTTATTACATTCCGTCTACCGTCTTCCAAACTTTCGTTCTCTTCTGGGTGCTTCGTTGAGTGGCAGTGTACACTGTAAGGTCACTACCTACCTCGAGGTTTGAAAGGTCGCTCTCTAAAACAAGTATTAGGTATGAGGGTGTTGGGCCGTCGACTCGTCTCACCTTCTTCCAGTACACGTATAAGGTTGATGCACCATCCTCCCTGGTTAAAGCTCGATGACAATTTCGACTGAATAGCTGGCTGAGTTGTCAAAACCCATTTAGCTCATACCTGTGGTCCGAGTATGTGTAAATGATCGCATTCTGTAAGTTCCTGATCCTATGGAGACGGAGTGAGACGCGGTGCTCGCACGTACAGGCGCATAATACACTGTGTGCCGTGCATTACCAGTGGTATATCCCCAGCATTGACAAATAGGCTCTCAATGGGGGGCGTGTAGAAGGCCAGGTGGAGTCCGGTGTGATTGATCGAGTCCACCTTCCGCAATACACGCTCGGCTACAGATACACAAAACTCGCATCCGTAGTCACGATTCGAACGAACAAAGGATTGATAGAAAATAAGGTAGTAGACCTATCAGCACTCCATGGGCTGAACGTCACAGAACGAAGAGTGTCCATGGTGCGCGCGTACAAGAGTGCCTAGGGCTGCGAATATGAGCCTCCCAGATGAGGTGTCGATCGAAAACTAGTCCAAGGAAACGATGCGAATCCACCACTTGTAATCGAACCACGTTTAAGAATAAGTTCCGGTTGAGGTGGAGTCTTGGAAGTCGGCAGTCGACACGGCCGAGTTAGTTAGCATCAGAGCTACACCAAAAGAGATCGAAAGGTCTTCCACTTAGAGCGTAGCGAGAACATTTTCCGGCAGCACCGAGGTGATGCTGTTGATGCTCAGGGCAAAGATTGGTACGCTGAGAACACACCACCAGTACGTGGAATTGACGATCTCGCAAAAATTCATAAATAAAGATTGGGTGGCGTTCCCATCGTGTGGAGAGTCTCCATGATCCCATATGGCCAATCGGTATCATACGCCTCCAGATCGCCAACGGCTTCTCACTGCATCCGCAGCTGATCTAGATGGTACCTATGTCGCCGAGTCACGCCAGTCATACTATAAGCTTTTTAGGCTTAGGGCTAGAAAACTCCTTCGAGAGTTCGGCGTAGCTCTCGGGCCGGTGGTGCCTCTGGTTCTGCTCAGGACGCCACACTAGAGGGTACCACCTTTGACTATTTGTCACCACGCCTCTGCTCCTACAGCTTCCACAGCGCCGGAAGTATTGCGTTCGACCTTTTGGGAGCACTCTTCGTGTCACACTGGATCCGTGCAAGTGCACATGGATGACTCTTAAGTTCTAGGAAGGTGGTGGCCTACCACGCCGTATTCCCTCAGATTAAAGTCGGCGGGTGTCTACCAAGAAAGCTTCTGTCTTCACAGTTGCGCTGGTTGCAATGCACTGCCCTGTACGGGAGATAACCCGTCGTGTCGGGTTCGGAGAACCGATTGTGATCGTTAGCCATTCACATAGGACCTTGAATGCTCTTGGAATCGCCACACCTCCTGATTCTCAGTATCCGTCACGTCACGGTTGCCGCGAACCGAGTAAATGTCGAGATCATCTGCTGGTTTCCTGGTATGTTGGAATTGCCGGGAATGAGCGTGCCACTGAAGACGCCAAAGATCTCGTGATGACTGCGCGACTAGACCAGCGTTTCGCTCTTCCTCACACCGCCTACATTGCAGGAATCAGGACAGCCCTCCGTCTACTTGACAAAGGATGGGAGACGGCCGAGGGAAACGTTAAGTTGCGTGCCATTGCGCCGCGCCTCTTCCCATGGACCTAGCCCCAATGCTGCGACGGCTTCAGGTTGATTTCTCTCTTATCCGAATTGAGCACTTTCGTGAGATGCACCGCCATTTGAAGAGCGCTGCGATGACCGCGTTTTTCCCGGACTCCGGACTATTTGGCACATTCTAGTTGAATGTCCCAGTAATGTTTATCCTCACGCATGTTACCTGTCCTGATACCGGAACAAGCGTGGTCGCTCCTGCTTGTCCCTCGTACTCCGGACGAGTTTGTGCACACAGACTTGTAAACTATCAAACTTTTTGAAGCTCCATTTTATTTCACTTCTCTGTTGGTCGCATGTTCTTGCACTGGGTAAGGGGGGCTGACAATGGAAAATGTTTCCTTTTTTTGTTTTTTTATTTATTTCGTTATGTTTTGCTTTAGTTTGGGAATTATGGGGGATAGCTTAGCACTAGGCTGAAATTTTAAATTAGATCGACTTATGCACTTGAAGGTAGTGGCCAGATTGATGATTAAGAAAAAAAAGGTAGGGGGGCTGTTAACAGCACCCCACCCTTTTTTTCTTTATGGCGGTTCATGCTCTTGGCTGCTGTCACCAAGCTGTACACCATCTTTTGGTTGAATGTACTATGCAGGATGGCTGAGACCCTAACACAGCCTATTAACCTTATGCCTAGGATTATACATATGTGCCAAATTTGAGCTCAATCAGTCCAGAAATGTGGATGGACTCTCACAATCAAATAAATAAACATAAATAAATGTCCTCTTATAGATAAATGCAAGTGATTTTGTGTTTGCAGGGAAAGGTTTGGCGTTTGTTAATTGAATCACATATTGGTAAATACAAATCCACCTTATCTTCATCCTACTACCAAGATATTCTGTCACGCAGGTATTCTACCTCTGCCTTAGATCCCTCAGCCAAACAGGTTAGTGTTTGTATTTTGAGTCATAACCCGCACAAGATACTTTTCATATCTGAATATTTATCCAGTCAATCTACTTAAGGTCCATCTGGAGTTCTATTACTTTAGAGACGCCATTATTTTTTTATTTCCTTTTCTTTTCCACATTCTTTTCCAATTTTTTTTTCATTTTGAATTCTTTTTTCTTTTTTTCTTTTTTTATTATATGATTTTGAATGCTTTTCTCCTCCATGAGGTAGGAAGTAAGTATACCACTACAATAATATCAGTTGTGTACCCTACAGGTTAATTTACTGTAACTGCATCCATATATGAAATGGCCTTAGACATTGGGTCTGGAATGTGCTCCTGAGTTCGTTGACTTTGCATTGGGTCAGGGAATCGCCAACCCCGACCCCAGCTCGCCAGTTGGCCCATTCTGTCTGTCTCCCTTCTTGCTTTTCCAGATTTTGTCTGCCTCCCCCTCCCTCCTCCCATTCCTTAAGCATTGATACTTGCATGTTGATTTGGCGATGGTATATAATTTTTTTAAAGGCTTCATTATTCTTTTGTAATGATAACACTGATAACACTGTCTAAAAAAATTAACTTTTTGTCAACTACAAAGATTAAAATAACATTTGTTAATGTAGTTTTATGTATAGATTTCAAAAATGGAAGTCATTTATATTGAAATGACTCCAGTTTTTTGTAAGTTGCCAACTACTATTTTTGTCAAATTTTGAAGATTTTAACAAATTTCATTCTTTTATTTCTTATTTTCAGGTTATTTAACTAGATAAAATTTTAAATAAAAGCAACAATTTTAATTAAAATGCCAAGAGGACAGTGTAAAAATAGCCCAGATAAATTCTGCTACATATGTGGTTCAGTAACATTTAAAAAAATCAAAGAAAGTTTTCTTCTCTAGTGAAAAACTATAGAATTTGTATTTTGGATGTAAAATTGGTCACCAAGATAAACCATGGGCACCACATATCTGTTGCACAACATGCTTTAATTCTTTATCAAAATGGTTTAAAGGAAAAATAAAAAGCCTTCAATTTGATGTTCCAATGATATGGCCAGAGCCCCAAGATCATGCCACTGACTGCTATTTCTGTTTGGTAGACATACAAAATAAGTAATTGTTTATTGTCCACTGTACCTATATTTTGAAGTAGTATACTGCAATATTATTTTTTTTTTAAATATAAAATTAATTAAGTTTAGAACCACTTTATTGTAATCATACATATGTACATAACTAAATTTTATTCATGTATTTTCCATATATTTTTAGATAAAACAACGAAGTGCACTTCAGCTGTGGTATATCCCAACCTTAGATCTGCTATTCGGCCTATACCTCACTCAAAAGACATTCCAGTACCTGAACCACCTGCAGAAATTGTTTTGTCTAACTCTGATAAATCAGATATGGAATCATGTGAACCAGAAACTGAAATTTATGTTCCTGAAACTGTTGATACTACTCCAAAACCTTTCTCACAACTTGATCTAGATGATCATTTAAGAGATCTAAACTTAAGAAAGCAACAGTCAATTACTGTCATTGAGACTGAAAGAAAGAAATTTAGTAGCAGATGTTCAAATTACTAAGTTTTGCATTTGATCAAACAATTTACAAGACAAATTTTCATTTGACAACAATTTATGCTACTGTAATAATATTCCATGTCTCTTTGAAGAATTAGATATACATTATGAACCCAGTCAATGGAGACTTTTCATTGACACTTCTTTATATAGTAGTAAAGCCGTGCTTCTGCATAATGGAAATAAACTACCATCGATACCAGTAGCTCACTCTGTTGTTTTGAAAGAAACTTATGAGAATTGAGATTTCATTTTAAAAAGCATTAAATACAGTGAACATAAATGGTTGATTTGTGCTGACTTTAAGGTAGTAGCCATTTTAAATGGCTTGCAGTCAGGCTACACAAAGTTCATGTGTTTTTTGTGCCAGTGGGACAGTAGAGCTCGGGGAGAACATTACATACGCTCAGAATGGCCTTTAAGAGAAGAGACAAAAGTAGGTTGTCATAATGTCATAGGTGAACCATTGGCTCCTAAGGAAAACATAATTTTGCCACCAATTAACATAAAATTAGGTTTAATGAAACAATTTGTCCAATCTTTGGGTTAATCTTGGGATGCTTTGCACTGACGAGCGATGAGCCAACAGTGAATCCTTTGACGAATGGTGGGTGGTTTGAGAGAGTTCACTTTGAGTATTCCTCAATGGCGAGGACTATCTCTGGTTTTTGTTGCAAACCAGGATAGGGGGTTTCTCTGATGAGAGATGTAAGAGTGTTTCTCAATACACAAAAAAAATCATTTTCAGTGTGACCACCAGGAACTGGCTCAGCCTGAGCTTCTGTGTTCCTTTCTTTGATTGCTGGGCACTGCCGCCGTACTTCGTTGTGTCAATCTCTAACTCAATCTTCCTCGTTCTTCTCCGATTATCCGCCTATATACTTCAACAACCCACTGGAGGTAGGGGAAGGAGGGGGGGGGGGGGAGGAAGACTTAGGAATTACACCTCGCTCCTCTAATGACTTTTCTCCGAGCGTCTTCCACTTAGCCCTAAAGGTACCTTCTGGCTTTTGGCCACCGCTCCTCTAATTTCGTCTATGACACGAAATTAGATCCCAACACTTGGGGAAAGAGTGCCGGTTTAACCAATGTTATGCTCGCTGGCCCAGAAATCTGATGATTCGTGCATCTCATAGTTGGAGGAGGCCTTCTGCTGTCCGCGAGTCGAGGGGAGAGAGAGACGGGGGGGGGGGGAGTAATCAGGTTACGCTGCCAAGCACCAGGACGATGTGGTGACCGAACAGGGCCTCTGTTTTTAGGGTGGGATATTGACTTTCCTACATCTATATACTGAATAATCTAATAATGAAAAAATAAATGTGCAGATTACAAAAAACTGAAGTCATTTCATAAAAATAAAGTTCATGTTCGTAATCTATGCAAAAAACTACTTTCTCATTTCTGTTGCAAAATCAGTGTTGGACAGTGTAATTAGTATTAAAATTGTTGATAACGATCATTATCATCACTACCTCGTACACAGGTTGTTTATAGCTCCCTACAGGTAAAACTGTGTGCAGGTGAATGGGAAACTTGGAGCCTTCTTTCTGGGGCTGAACTCTGACTTGATGAAACGGTATAGTACATAGCGTTCAATTGCTATGAAGGGCCTATGGTGTGTGACAAAGCGAGTATATGGAATTCTTTAGTGGCATTGACCTCATCTCTCCCTCTGGAACTTTTGTTTTCATGGGTTGGTACCAGATCGGCTCTACCTTTCTCATGGGGAAGGGGTCATCCATGAGGCCCTTCAGGGACCCCTGGTGCATCGAACAAGACTTTTATCAGACCCCTTTTTCCCCTCCCTATTACTTTTACTGCCATTTGTTTGTCTCTTCTTTCTCCTATCTGTTTGTTCTAAGGGTTACCTGAACATGGCTAGTTTTTTTTTTACTGATTCTGGATTTTTCTTTCATGAAGGTCGGAGTTTGGACGTCTTCCTTCGCCTTGGTTGTGATGTTAATTTTGTTTGCTATGGCTTATATTAAATCTAAAACTTTCCCAAACTTCCCCTTCCTAAGGGTTTTTGTGTCAAACGTTCTTCTGCTCCTCTTTCATCCTTCGTTCGTTTGTTGGATCCCTATGCTAACGATGTAGACCCAAACCTAGATTATCCACGCTCTTTGGTCTTGAGTCCCTCGTCTGAAACCCTGCTTGCAAAATGGACTTGGTTGACGTCAACGAATTGTTTGAGTTCCGGTGTGATAAAACACGCCGGATGTGGTCAAGAGGTAGTTGTGATATCGTGGTTGAGGTGTCATCTCACTGTCAACATAATCTTGTTCGAAATCTGTCTTCGATTGCCGAAGTTCCCGTAACCGTTTCGCCCTATCCACGTCTCGTCCCATCCACGTCTCGCCCCATCGACCTCTCGCCCCATCGACCTCTCGCCCCATCGACCTCTCGCCCCATCGACCTCTCGCCCCATCCACGTCTCCGACCTCACCCGTCTCCAGATTAAGCTTAGTACCCAATACTTCACACATGTACAGATGATGACTACAACTGTGGGCTCTGATGGACTTCAAACTGCCACACTGATTTTAACGTTTGAACGTCAGGAACTGCCTTAGTTTTATTAAAGCTGGGTACCTTCATGTCCAGATAAGTCCCTACGTTAAATTACCCATAAGTTGCTTCAACTGCAACCAATTTGGCCATGTTAGTCGTGCCCGTCGGCACTCCCATTCCTGTGTGAATTGTGGTTTTGATTACTAGTGCCTTGAATGTGCCAGAATAGTACGCTGTGCCAACTGCAGTGGTGCTCACATGATACGTCGAAAACCTGTCCAATCTTCTTATCCTCGCTTTGCGCGACTCTATTTCTGGACATGAGGGAGGCTCGCCAACGTGCTCGAACACAAAGTTCGCCTTATCGACTTCTTTTCTCAGATGTTTCGCGCGACGCTGGACGAAACCAACCATCGCGTTTGAGTTCTAACACACCTGTAGCATCTCATCGCCCATCTTCTACCGCTAACGTCAGTAGTATACCCGATATACCTTCGAACTATCGCTCTCACACCGAGATAGCTAGCGTTGCTCGCGTCTCCCCGGCGCCGCTTAGAGTGAGACCCTTAACATTATACGTTATTTGAAAGAATCCTCTGTATCGACTTGTGATTGTTCTTCTACCCCGAGCCTTGAGAGTCTTCAATGGAATCTTCCAATGCTCAATATGCTTTGTCCAAAGCCTGCCCCGTTCTTTACAGGACAGAGACCCATACTGGTCCAAAAGGTCGCAGAAATCCACCCAGTGCTTTGTACTCTTCCCCGGACGCCTACTTCGCCCACTCAACCTCCTCGTCACGATCCGATGGAAGTTGTTGATATTCCAACATCGCCAGCCACGGTTGTTGGCTCGCTATTCCGGATCTGCCGTCCGGAAGTTTCTCCTCGACCTTCCGTTTCCGCTGGACTGTGCGCCCCAGTTACAGCCAGGTGCCTCTGTCGGTTCCTAGGGGCCCAAGGAAATATCCCCCATCGACGCTCTTTCCAGAATCTCATTCCCTGCTATAGCAGCCTCTTCAAAATATGTTCACCGTCCCCGTCAGCTCTTTGGGACGCTCTTTCAAAATCAACCTCAGCCGCAAGGGAGAAGAAGATATCTGCTGTGGTATCTAACTGTCCCACATAATATCATCCATTTTATAATGGAATTGTCAAGGTGTTCTTTGTTGTTATCCTGTTTCTGTATCGTGAGCTGGTATCATGTTGGGATTTCAGTTATGGTTTCGTCATCCCACCATTTATCTCCCCTCCTCCGCCACACTACCTTCTAAGCTGTTGCCATGAGGGTTTTTTTTTACCAGGCTTTTCTCCCCCTTCCTTCTTTACCATTGTTAAGACGCGATCTTTTCGAACTTGTAGATCAGTTGCCCTCCCCTCTGTTATTACTCAGTGATTTTTAATGTCCGTCACCCATATTGGGGCGACGTTACTCGTAATGCCAAAGGTAGTGTTTTAGAGTCCCTCTTATTCTCTGACTTTCTCTGCATTTTAAACACCGATGCCTTTACCTCTCATCATGCCACCACAGACTCGTTTAGTAGTATTGATTTATCTCTCTATTCTCCGGATTGTCTCACTGATTTTCGGTGGTCCGTCTTTGATGACCTCCATGGGAGTGACCACTTCCTTATTGTCTCGTTGACTGTTCATTTAAGCCTTTATCCAGCCATGCCGCTCAAGTTGGGCTTAGGCCATGCTTATTAGGAAAGCTTCCGAGAGGCGTCTTTCACAAGTACCTCTTCGGGGACCTTTAATGGTGTGGATGCGGTGTTGTACTTCACCTCGATTATTTACAACGCGGTCGCACAGACCATTCCCCGGAAGCTCAATTGTCCCCAGGTGGACATCGGAGTGCGCGACAGCCGTTAAGAACTACAAATTAGCTCATTCCGGATTCTGGTGGAACCCAACCTTGTGTAATTAGGTTGACTGACGCCGAACTTCATGGCGTCGCTCCATTTCATCTGGAAGAAGATTAGCAATATTTGGGGTCGTTATGTCGGCAATAATACGCCCACCCTCAATTTGCAAGGATACTTAGTGAATGTAGCTTGGTATTCAGCAACGCTTTTGCTAACCATTTCCCTGCTGTCAGCAGTGTCAGGCGTTACAATAAGGCTTTTCTAGCCTATAAATCAAACAAAATGTCTCTTTCCTTAATTTTACGACGAGCTCCAACCTTCCGTTCCCCATCCACGAGTTGCATGCTGCAATGTCACTTTGCGGGTCTACTCTCCTGACCTTGACGGGCCTCATTATAATACTATTCTGCACCTTCATTCACATTGTCCTGTTCTTACTTCGACTTAAACAATCTATATGGGTGAATGGTTCTTACCATCATCATGGCGCGTTGGGTTTGTCCTTCCCTTTGTCAAACCAGCAGGGACGGATAACATAAGAAGAACATAAGAAAAGAAGGAGACTGCAAAAGACCATTCATGGCCTACACTTGGCAGCTCCTGTTCCAGTCAACACACAAAAGATTTCTTACCAGAGAAAAGTCATCAACATTGTCACCCTTTACAGGATTGGACGCATATCACCACTGCCCGATAGCTCGTACCAGCTAGGGAAGAGGGCGCTGGTGCACCTGAATTGGATCCATCCTGAAACCATTCATATACTGTCTCCATTTCAGTGCGGGTTTCACAGGGGTCATAGCACTCGACCTCTTAGTACAATTTAAGGGATCGGTCTGAAAAACTTTCTTGTTAAAGCACCGAGTCTTGGCCTTATTTTTTGACATTGAGAAAGCCTACGATACAACATGGAGATACGACGTCTTAAAGCAGCTATACGTTTGAGGTATGATGGGTCTTTTCCGTCCTTTATTCAAGTTTTTAGCATCTCGATCCTTTACAGTGCGTGTTGGAGACACCTACTCTAACCTGCCACCCCAAGAGAAGGGAGTTCCTCAGGGCAGTATTTTAAGTGTTTTATGTTTTGTAATTGCGATCAATGATATCATTTCCTCTCTCCCAGAGGGTGTATCTGAAACCCTGTTCGTCGATGACTTGGCACTATACTGTTCCTCGCCTCGCCTTCCCTCACTGGCGCGTCGTCTGCAGTTGGCAGTCGATGCGGTTTCGAAATGTGCACAACTTAGGTAATTCCGCTTTTCCACGAGAAAGACGAAGGTTATTTACTTCGAGTGAGGGTAGAGGAGTTCTTGTTCCTCTACCGATCTCCTTGCAAGGTGTAGAGATTAAGTTCATCCCTGAGTTTCGGTTCCTGGGCGTAACTCTTGATCCCAAGTTATCTTGGTTACCACACCATCGCCGTCTTCGAACGGGCTACCTGCGGGCTCTAGACATTTTAAAGGTCCTCCTCTCCCACGTGCCATGGGGCAGTGATCGTCGGAGACTGGTCACAATATACTGCCCTCGTTCAATCTAAATTGGACTATGTATACCAAATTTAGTCCAGCTTCACTCTCACCCCTTAAAATGCTGAGCCCGATTTCCAACCTCCGAGTTCGTCTTTCCCCCCGTGGAGTCTGCCGCACCTCCCACGTGAACAGTCTTTACTGCGAGGTTGGGGTGCTTGCCTTGCCCTATCATCGAATCCAGATCTGTATGTGATACCGCTGTCATGTACGGCAGATCTCTGCTGAATCATCGGCGGCATTTGTTAAGTTGCCGTCTTTAACCCGCCCCTTGAACCTCTGGAGAGGAGATCATCTCTACAATCTGGGTGCTCTAAGGGTCGTTGCCACTCCATAGTTGGCATGCTCCATTAACCACATTTCGCTCCAGTATGTAGAGCTCGAACAAGTGTCCTCCGTGGACCCTTGCTCCCTGTTCCTCGAACATGCGACCTCATGCACAATATTGCCCCATATACACAGATGGTTCCAAGGCGGAGTGAGGCGTGGGTGCTGCACCCGTTTACTGAGGAGTTTTTTTAACTTTGCCTTTGCCACTGGCAGCTTCTATTTTTACCTTCAACTTTCGGCCATTCTTTTAGCTTTCAGACTGATCCAAATTTTACCTTTTAAAGATTTCGTTATCTTCTCTGATTCTGTGAGTGTTTTACCAGCGATTCGCTTTTTTAGTGCTTCCCATCCCTTAGTTTCAGAAATTTGCAACTGGCTGGTCCCGAATGCATCCCGTTATTGGGTTCTATTTTGTTTGGTTACCGGGCATGTAAGGTTCCTGGCCAACGAGAGAGCTGATCAGCTGGCCCGCTCAAACTATCCTGGGGAGCCAGATAACTGCACTGCTTTCTCGAGATTTCTTTCCATCTTTAAAAGATTGTTTTTCGTTTGTGGCAGGATGAATGGGATAGGTGTTCATCCTTTAAATTACATCATATCAGAGCGTGTCCTGTTTTGACCGTCAGGCTTTCAGAGACTACAGTCCCTAGAAGTGGCCCCTTTGCCGCGATCGCATCGGCCACAGCACTCCGTCCGGCCCCAGCTTAGCCTCTCTTCCTTCCTTCAAAACACTTGTTTCCTCTCTTTTCATACAACCTCCCCCACAACTTTCTCTGGTCAGCCTCTAATTTCACAGTGTAGATGCTGACCTTCTTCTCAGTCAACCGTCCCGGATCGGGGCTGAGGGGGAGGGGACAATGTTCCCTAACCCCTGAGCTCCGGTCTGGGGTGGTTGGTTTTTAAAAACCTGCTTCATCCCCACCCATACCTTCCTCACATCCCTTTTCCTCTCCTCTTCACAATCTATATATTTTTACTCCGTGTCCAAGGTAGAGCCGCCATGCCGATGGACTGCCAGGCCACCAGGCGGGAGGGGTGGTCCCAAATGGCGGCGCCTGGCTCTGCCAGGCTTGTAAGCACCTCTCGCAGTGCGGGCTACTGCGAGAGGTGATGCGCGATTGCATCTCGTGTAAAAAAAGAGGGTCACCATGCCCATGTATTATGATCAAAAACCCAAATCTCTCCCCAATTCCCCTTCCTCATCACTGGAGCCACCCTCGGGTAGCTCCACCTAAAAAAATGGAGGTCCCCCCCTGTGCTTGCTCAGGGGGCCCTCCATATCTCTCTAACCGGAGAGGAGGCTTACTCCTCTCCTTCGCTTACGGGTGTAGGGGACTCCCCCTCACCCCCTTCTCTGGAGGTGCTTTCGGGCACCTCCCTTTTACCAGCGGCAGTCCCCTCTGTTCTTTCCAAGGGGACTGCCAAGAAAGCCAGCAGGCAGCCCTTAGCCTGCCGCTCCACATTGAAGCGGCTCGGTAGGGCAAACCCCCTTAGGGGGGAGAGGGAAGCCAGGCCCCTTCAGTCGCTTCCCTCAAAAGACCTGCTGGCAAGAATATTGAACCTTGCCGGGGTCAAGGCCCATGCCTCCTGGAACAAGACTAGTGACGATACTGCCAACGGGACCTGCGATGTCTTGAGGGGGGTGGGATGGCCAACTGGAGGCCCTTGCTGAGATAGACATGGTCCTTGAGGAAACCCATCCTCAGACGGTAGGGCCTTCAATGGGGAAGAATCATGGCTCGGTGCCAAGCACCGAACCCGAATCCGCCCCTATGCAAGGTCCTCCTCACGGCTGTGGTTTCCGAAGCAGTACAAGGAGGGGAGGGATCTCCTCCGACCGGCGCCCCCACGACTACCAGGACCTTCTCCATTTCGGAGAATGACCTGGCTGAGGCTGGTCCATCTAGCCTGGGGGCTCCTTCCGGCGGAGGTGAGAAGCGGGTTCATTCCCCGCTTCCAAAAATGAAAAAGAGAAAGACTAAAAAGACAAAAAAGACTCGGGGCTCCTCTCCATGCGGGGCGGATGGGTCTGCTGCCACTCTGGCAAGCGACCAAGCCAAGATCGGCACATCCGGCCCCTCTGCCCCCACGGTTGCGGAGCCCCTGACTAAGAACAAAAGTGCACAGGGCGGAGCCTCGATGACATCGGGGCCCCTCATTCAGAGGTTACCTGGCGTTTTCGATCCCGCTGGCTTCAAACGCTTCCTCGTTATTCGCTCCATTAATGGCACCATGTTGTCCAAGTGCAACATGATCCATCAGAGGAGAGGATTTGCTAGTGCAATTGGTAGAGAACCGAAGGTGACCCGTTTCTCGGACGGGAGCCTTCTGGCGAATGCGACGAATCCCGCCGAGGCGGCCAAGATAAGTGCTCTTCGGGCACTTCATGGCACCCCGGTGAGTGTGACGCCGCACTCTACCATGAACTTTGTGAAAGTAGTAGTTTATGCGAGGGAACTCGTTGACTACTCGATGAGGACATCACCCTAGAGCTGGCCGACCATGGGGCGGTCGAGGTCGAATGTGTGATGAGAAAACAGGGAGGGGCCTCGAGACCCACCCCTACATTCTTCATCACGTTCGACTGTGACAAGCTCCCTGAGTCGGTGCGTGCCGGTTGGGACCGCTACCGCGTGAAGGCATTCGTGCCACTGCCGCCGCGGTGCTATTACTGTCACCGCTTCGGCCATACGAATCGCTTATGTAGACGTGCAAAGTCGGGGTCACCCGAAGTCTGTGTAAATTGCTCTAAGGTCGCACATGATAAGTCCAAATCGTGTGTGGCCAAGTGTGTCAATTGCGGAGAGCCGCACCCTGCTTCTTCGAAGCAATGTGGTGCATATCTCCTTGAGAAAGAAATCCTTGCCTTCAGGCCCAGGATCGACTCTCATTCCGCGAGGCAAAGGAATTGGTCCTGGCGTGCCCGGCTCTGCCTGGGACGTCATATGCCTCAATAGTTAGTAAGGCACCCTCTGCTCCTGGCCCATCCAGGCCAACGTGCATGGTTGTTTCCGCGCCCATTCGGAGCCCTTCTGCGGGCTCTACCCAACTAGGGCGCTTCCCTGGTAAAGCTGGCGGCAAAAAGGGTTCATACCCAGCCCCGGCTAAAACCAGGGCTCCCCCTTCTTCCCCCAGCGTGACCGTTTCCCGTAAGGCGAAACGGCCACGCGCCTCCACCGAGTCGTTAGACTCACAGGAGGCAACACCCCTTAAGATGGTCGCTAGGCCATCTTCCGGGGTTCCTAAAGCTGACCCCCGAAAGGAGGACAGTAAACAAAGAAGCTTCGGCTCCTTCGCCCACGCCCCGAGGTGGAGCGAGTGGCTCGGAGACGGTTCCTCGAAAAGAGGGCCCCCCACCTCCGAAGCCACAGCGCCTGCCTAAGGTTTCGAGATGGAGGGAGGAAAAGACTCGCATGGCAAGCCCAACCTCCCCCAACCTCCCACAATAAGTCCTCGAAGGCGACAGCGCCTTCAGCGCTTTGTCCGGTCAACAGCGCCTGGGGTTCTGCCCCCGGAAAGCGTACGGCTATTCCCGTGAGGGTCTTCAATTCGACGAGGGCCCCCGCGTCTCCTCCGAGCTAGGCCTGGAGGGCATATTCCTTCAATGGAATTGCCGTGGACTCCGGGCCAACTGGGAGCAGCGGCGGAGGCTCGTCTCGTCCCGTTCCCCGTTAGCTATCTTTTTGCAGGAGACCATGCTAGGCGCGTGTCCCCTGCCTGCCCTCCCGGGGTATAAGGGTCTTGCGACCCCACCACCGCGGGATGGCTGGGCTGGGAGATGCGCGGTTTACACCCGGCATGATGTCTCCGTTCTTGCTTTCTCTTTATATACCTCCTTTCAGGCAGTGGCTGTGCAGCTGCACCTGGATAGGAGGTATACTCTAATTTCTGCATACATTCCACCGTCAGCTGACTTCGACGCGAGGGACTTCCGCCGCGTCGTGGCACGGTTGCCGAGGCCCTATCTCTTGCTTGGAGATCTGAACGGCAGGCATCCTCTCTGGGGCGATTACTCCATAAATCCCAGGGGACAAGTCATTGCCGATCTGATCGAAGAGCTTGAGATGGGTGTCCTAAACGTGGATGAGTTTACGCATCACTGTCCGAGAACCGCTTCATTTTCTTGCCTTGACCTATCTTTGTGCTCCTCGGATGCACAGCCTGATTTTGATTGTGGGGTGGTCGATGACCTCCATGGTAGTGATCACTTTCCTATTCAAATATCATTTTCAGGGCAACTGCCGCCTGAGAGCCCACCTCGGTAGTGCTTGGCGCGGGCGCGGTGGCCTTCATTTCAGGAAATGACTGAATTCTCTATCTCAGTCGAGGAGTTTAGGTCGGTAGATGAGGCCGTTGAGTTCTTCTCCGGCAACCTCATCGCCGTGGGCCTTACTACTATTCCTAGGACATCTGGCCGTTTTGCATGCCGACCAGTCCCATGGTGGTCGTCCGACTGTGAGACGGCCCTCAAACAGAAGCCTTATGCCTACATGCGCTATAAGCGCCGCCCCAACGATTTCACTGTCGCTGAATTTCGTCGGGCTAGGGCTAGGTTCCGGTATATTTCGAAGCACGCCCGCCGCTCTTTTTGGCAGGCATACGTGTCTTCATTTAACGGGAAGACCCCTTTAGCTGAGGTGTGGAAGCGAGTCAAAAGGATTCGGGGCAAGTTCCCGCAGGACCCCCCTCCCGTTCTCCAGGAGAATGAGACCGCAATCTCGCACCCCGCGTCCGTGGCGGAATCCTTAGCGACTTCTTTTTCCGCATTCTCTAACGTGATGCTGCTCCGCCAGCATTCAATGCACGTCGTGATGTCGCGGAAGGCCGCCGGCTGGACTTTACCTCCAGAGGCGGAGAACCCTTCAACGACAAGTTTACTGTGAGTGAGTTGCGTTCCTCTCTTGCTTCGTGCGCGGACACCGCCCATGGTCCGGAGGATGTCCCGTACGCCATGCTTCGACACCTGGGTGAGCGAGGCATGGCCTTTCTGTTAGATTTGTTCAACAGGATCTGGGTGGAAGGTCTTCTCCCAGACTCCTGGCGAATCACTACTGTGCTCGCCTTTCGCAAACCAGGGAGAGATCACTCTACTCCGACCGGTTTCCGCCCAATCTCTCTAACCTCTTGCGTGTGCAAGTTGATGGAAAAATTGGTAAATGTTAGATTAGCCTTTTTCCTGGACAGGGGAGGCCATCTGTCTTCCGCACAGTGCGGCTTCCGCAAGTTCCACTCCACGTCGGATGCTCTGCTCCGACTGGAAAATGCCGTCTGCGAGGCTTTCCTTCGTAGACAGCACTACGCCACGGTCTTTTTCGATCTGGAGAAGGCTTATGATACCGCATGGCGATACGGTATCATGGAGACTCTCCACACGAATGGGGGCGAGGGGACGCCTCCCAATGTTTATATCTGAATTTTTGCGAGATCGTCGATTTCGCGTACTGGTGGGGGGAGCCCTCTCCGGCCCAAAGGAGCAGGAAGAGGGTGTCCCGCAGGGAAGTGTCCTCAGTGTCACACTCTTTGCCCTGAGCATTAACGGCATCACCTCGGTGCTGCCAGAAGATGTTCTCTCTACGCTCTACGTGGACGACCTTTCGATCTCTTTTGGTGCGGCTTAGATGCCAACTCTGGAGCGTCGACTCCAACAGGCATTGAACAGCGTCTCTCGCTATGCCGAAGCGCACAGGTTTCGGTTTTCTTTGGCTAAGACTAAGGTGGTGCACTTCTGCCGCCATCCACGGCTTCACCCCGACCCAGATTTGTTTCTTAATGGGGTGCGCCTGGATGTGGTTGAGTCGCACCGTTTCCTTGGTCTTGTATTCGACTGACGCCTCACCTGGGAGGCTCATATTTGCAGCCTTAGGGTCTCTTGTACCTGCGCCATGGACATTCTCCGTTCCGTGACGTTCAGCGCTTTGGGCGCTGATAGGGCTACTGCCCTACTTTTTTATCTATCCCTTGTTCGTTCGAAGCTCGACTACGGATGCGACTTTTATGCATCCGCAGCCGAGCGTTTATTGCGGAAGGTGGATTCGATCCACCACACTGGCCTTCGCCTTGCGACCGGTGCCTTCCGCACTTACCCCATTGAGAGCCTGTTGGTCGATGCTGGGGAGATGCCACTCGCTCTGCGCCGCGTGCAGTGCATCACTCGCCTGTACGCGTGAGCCCGGCGCCTCCCTCAGTCACCAACAGCTCTCACTGCTTCCGCAGCTGATCTCGATGGTGCCTATGCCGCCGATAGACGCCAGTCATACCCTAAGCCCTTTGCGTTTAGGGCTAGGAAACTCCTTCGAGAGGTAGATATAGCTCTCGGGCCGGTGGCATCCCTGGTTCTGCATAGGACGCCACCCTGGAGGGTACCACATTTGGCTATTTGTCGCCACGCCTCTGCTCCCAAAGTTTGTACTGTGCCGGGAGTATTGCGTTCGACCTTTTTGGAGCATACATCGTGTCACGCTGGAACCGTGCCAGTGTATACGGATGGCTCCAAGTCCCAAGAGGGGGTCGGCTTCCACGCCGTATCCCCTCTGTTTGAAGTCAGCGGGGCTCTACCAGGCGCTGCGTCTGTCTTCACGGCCGAGCTGGTGGCAATACACCACTCGGTACGGGAGATTACGCGACGTGCTCGGTTCAGAGACCGGATTGTGATCTATAGCGACTCAGAAAGCGCCCTGAGTGCTCTCGGGGCATTTGAATCTCTGCATCCCCTGGTTCGCGTAATATCCGTGACGCCACGGTTTTTTTGAGCCGGGCAGATTTCGAGATTATCTTCTGCTGGGTTCCTGGACATGTAGGAATTACGGGGAATGAGCGCGCCGATGAGGGCGCCAAAGAGTCCGCGAGGACTCTGCGACCGGACCAGCGTTTCGCTTTTCCTCACACCGACTACATGGTAGGCATACGGGCAGCTCTTCGGACTGCTTGGCAAAGAAGATGGGAGACGGTCGAAGGGACCTTAAAGTTGCGTGCCATTGCGCCGCGACTGGTGCCATGGACCTATCCCCCAATTCCGTGGCGGCTTCAGGTCGCTTTCTGTCGTCTCCGTATCGGACACACTCGTGTGACGCATCGCTATTTGATGGAGCGCTCGCCTGCGTCCTATTGCAACGACTGCGTCGTCCCCCAAACTGTTCGGCACATTCTTGTTGAATATCCTAGTCTGGGTGATCTTCGCGCACGATACCTGTCCTGGTACCGGGATGGGCGGGGTCGCTACCGTCTGTTCCTTGTACTCGGGACGGATTCGTGCACATTGACTTGTGGACTTTGGGGGAGGCCGGTCTTCTCCCCTATATTTAAGGTTCCCTTTTTTTTGTTATTGTTTTGTTTGTAGGTTGCACTCTTCTTCACCGGGGTGAGGGGGACCTCCCCCCCGCTCCCGGAGATTGCTTCCTGACTGTTAAGTTTTTCCAATTTATATCATTGTTAAGTTTTCATATTTTTATTTTAAAGTAGCCTAGTTCTAGGCTGTCGTGTTTTTCGGCCACTTATGCCCAAGTGGGCAGTTGCCAGATGGGCTCTATTGAACTATAGAATTAATTTTTTCGCATCGGCCTCACGGAACTTAGCCTCGTCTATCTTGTTTAGGCTGGTACTGGAATCACCTCTGGCTGCCTTTTTTGTGGTGGGGACCAATCGGTCGCCCATCTTCTATTGGAATGTCCTCATTTTGCCACTCTCCTATCGTCCTTTTCCCCCGAATCCTTTCAAGTATCCCTCGCCTCTCCCGCTTTCGTTTTCTTTTGGCAGAGGAATCTTTTAAACCCCCATTTATTTATTTTTTTATCTCATAGTGGTCTTCTCCCTCTTTTATTATTATTTTGCCCCTACATATTTTTTTTTTGCTGCCATCTAGAATCCACTGGGATTGGGCAACTGTTCATATTGTCCTTTCCTTAAATCCTTAGTTGCGTTGATAGTTGCCTACTCTTTTATGTGAAATAATAGAAAAACTTTAAATGTGATATTATAATTTTTTATTCCATTGGTTAATGGCGTTTTGTTTGATTTTCTGCCCTTTTTCACAGATCGAGTTAGATTTACTTCGAACATTGCCCAATAATCGGCACTACCAGTCGCCGTACTCAGATGGCATTCCAAAGCTTCGACGTTTGCTTTTAGCCTACTCGAGGCGCAATCTTTCTGTCGGATATTGCCAGGTAGGGATCATTATGCCATGTCTCTGTCGGAGGTGTGGGAGAATGAATGTGCCGTGTCCGAAGGGTAAAGGGATTGTATAAAATACTGTTTGAGAATGAGCGATATAAACGAGTGTTTGATTAGGGAATAGAATAGGGAAGATGAGATATTTGAACAATTAAGTATCCTTATAAAGGAAGAATATCCTGACAGAGGGTTCGCGAGGGAACCTACTTTAATAGGATGTTGTATATACTCTGGTGAGATCTCTAGGGAAGGCGGGCCTCTTCTTTGCTTTTTTGCTTCATGTTTTGTTTTTTGACTTTGGTTTTGGGTTTGTTTGTTTTTTTGGTTGTGGTTTAATCTAGCCTACCATTAGTCTGCAAGATAATTACGGTGACTTGTGCCCTTGTTGGCAGTCGCCAGAGGGGCACTAAAGAAATCTGGTGTGATCTTCATGTTTTCATTTGTCCTGAATTAAGTAAATCTACAGGGATTGAATCGGCTTGGCGCGATCGCTTTACTCTTCCTGAACGAGGAGGACGCGTTTTGGTGTCTAGTTTACATCGTGGAGTTCCTGATGCCGGCGGATTTCTACTCGAGGAATCTTCTTGGAAGCCAAGTTGATCAGGTACCGAGTTCTTCGCTATTTTCCTTAGGATGATCCCTGGTCAGAGGATTGTCTTCTTTCCTTTGACCCTTTTATAATGCAGTTTGAGTTTTATGTTTCTGCCAAATGGTGTCAAGTCTCTATTTCGATGGGACAATATCTCCCCGGTTTTACACCAGACACAACTTCATTTGTTTTTTTTTATTATTCTTCCATATTCTACCACAGCCCTGATCTGACCTTTTCTCGTTCTATCTTTGATTATCTATTCGTTCATTGTTCTTTGTATTCTCTTCTGTCGACACCTTGGTTTATTCGTTTTTATACCTTCTACCCACCCCTTCCCCAAAAGAAGGTTTTGAGTGAAACCTACTGTTACTGTTCCTAATAAGCTTTTCCCTAGATGCCTGAAATAGAACACCTCCAAAAGGATCCTTGAGGTCTGAGTCGCTATTCTTTTTATTTGTTGTCGTCCTTTAGCTATTCTTTCTGATGAGTGATAATGGCCCCGCTGAACTACTAAAGTTCCTTGTCTTCAATAATGTATAGGCCTTCATGTCCTCAGAATAGGATTTAATAAATTCGAATCTTTGAGAGTCTGTACTGTGAATACGAATTTGAATGAACATGCCCTCGTTCGTTAGAGCCGTCTCTTTTTCTCAATTACGAAAATTTTGTCCTCTTCCAATTATCCGTCTTAGAGGTGGCACTCGGAAGCTTATAAATTTGAGCATGATCATGAAGACTCGTCTTTGTTACGGTAGTGTTCCGTATTCAGGAGAGTTGTCTGTCGTCCTTGTCTATAGCTCCACAAGTAATCTATTTGATAGTCTAAATACCTTTTACACATGAGCTATGACATAACCGATCCAACTTATTTTCAGCGAGTTTTAAAAGATCTGATGAACGAGAAGCTCCCTCGTCTCTCTGCACACTTCGACCATCATGGCCTTGATATTACGCTCTTCACTTTCAACTGGTTTCTCTGCATCTTCGTGGATGCCATCCCACCCTCCACCTACCTCTACATCTGGGATTCATTTCTCGATGAAGGAAGCAAAGTAAGATTTGGGGGGCGGAGGGGGTTGGGCTATTGCAGGGAAGGTCTTGTGGTAAGGTTCTTTGGGTCACGTCGAAGAGAATTTATATACTTTTTAGGACATTGTTTGGTGGAATAATAGATTCCAATGTTGGGATATTCTCATGATTTCACCCCGTAAGGGGCGCGGCGATTTGCCATCCTGGCCGCCGTGCTGACGGGATCCAGCGCTCCGTCCGGCCCCAGCTTTGCCTCTCTTCGTTCCTTCAGATAGCCCGATTTCTTCCCTACCTTGTCGCTTTTCATACAACCTCTCCCACAACTTTCTCTGGTCAGCCTCTAATTTCACAGGGTAGAATGCTGAGCTTCTTCTCAAGCAAACCACCCCGGATCGGGGCTGAGAGGGGAGGGGACATTGTTCCCTAACCCCTCAGCTCCGGTTCGGGATGGGTTTTTTTTAACAACCTGCTTCATCCCCACCCATACCTTCCTCACATCCCTTTTCCTCTCGTCTTCAAAATCTATCTTTTTTACGCCGTGTTCAAGGTGAAGCCGCCATGCCGAAGGACTGCCAGGCCACCAGGCGGGAGGGGTGGTCCCAAATGGCGGCGCTTGGCTCTGCCGGGCCTGTAAGCACCTCTTGCAGTGCGGGCTACTGCAAGAGGTGATGAGCGATTGCGTCCCGTAAAACAAAGAGGGTCACCATGCCCAATGATGCAAAACAAATACATCTCCCCTTAATTCCCCCTAAAACAACGGAGCCGCCCTCGTGCAGCTCCACAGAAAAGATGGAGGTCCCCCTCCCCCTTTGCTTGCGCAGGGGACCCTCCATACCTCTTTAACCGGAGAGGAGGCTTACTCCTCTCCTACGCCTACGGGTGTAGGGGACTCCCCCTCACCCCCTTCTCTGGAGGTGCTTTCGGGCACCTCCCTATCTCCAGCGGCAGTCCCTCCTTTGCTTTCTAAATGGACTGCCAAGAAAGCCAGCAGGCAGCCCATTGCCGACCGCCCCTCGTGCAAGCGGCTCGGTAGGGCAAACCCCCTTAGGGGGGAGAGGGAAGCCAGGCCCCTTCGGTCGCTTCCCTCAAAAGACCTGCTGGCAAGAATCTTAAACCTTGCCGGGGTCAAGGCCTGTGCCTCCCCACAAAAGACTGGTGAAGCTGCCAAGGGGACCTGCGATGTCCTGGGAGGGGATGGCCAACTGGAGGACCCTCCTGTGATAGACATGGTCCTTGAGGAAAACCAGCCTCAGACGGTAGGGCCTTCCATGGGGGGGAATCCGGGCTCGGTGCCAAGCACTGAACCCACATCCGCCCCTATGCAAGGTGTTCCTCAAATGGCTGGGGATTCTCAGGCAGTACAAGGAGGGGAGGGATCTCCTCCGGATGATGCCCCTACGACCACCAGGACCTTCTCCATTTCGGAGAAGGACCTGGCTGAGGCCGGTCCATCTGGCCTGGGGGCTTCTACCGGCGGAGGTGAGAAGCGGGGTCATTCCCCGCCCTCCTCTCCTAAAAAAAAAAGAAGACAAGAAAGACTAAAAAGACTCGGGGCTCGTCTCCCTGCCCCATCGGGTACGGAGCTCCTGACCATGACAAAGACTAAAAGTGCACAGGGCGGAGCCTCGATGACATCGGGGCCCCTGATTCAGAAGTTACCTGGCGTTTTCGAGCCCGCTGGCTTCAAACGTTTCCTCGTTATTCGCTCCACTGATGGCACCATGTTGTCCAAGGGCAACATGATCCATCAGAGGAAAGGATTAGCTAGTGCAATTGGTAGAGAGCCGAAGGTGACCCGTTTCTCGGACGGGAGCCTTGTGGCGAATCCCGCCGAGGCGGCCAAGATAAGTGCTATTCGGACACTTGATGGCACCCCGGTGAGTGTGACGCCGCACTCTACCATGAACTTTGTGAAAGGAGTAGTTTATGCGAGGGAACTCGTTGACTACTCCATTGAGGACATCACCCTAGAGCTGGCCGACCAGGGGGTGGTCAAGGTCGAACGTGTGATGAGAAAACAGGGAGGGGCCTCGAGACCCACCCCTACACTCTTCGTCACGTTCGACTGTGCCACCTACCTGAGTCGGTGCGTGCCGGTTGGTACCGCTACCGCGTGAAGGCATTCGTGCCACTGCCGCGGCGGTGCTATTACTGTCACCGCTTCGGCCATACGAATCGCTCATGTAGACGTGCAAAGTCGTGGTCACCCGAAGTATGTGTAAATTGCTCCAAGGTCGCACACGATAAGTCGAAATCGTGTGTGACCAAGTGTGTCAATTGCGGAGAGCCGCACCCTGCTGCTTCGAAGCAATGTGGTGCATATCTCCTTGAGAAAGAAATCCTGGCCGTTCAGGCCCAGGATCGACTCTCATTCCGCGAGGCAAAGGACTTGGTCCTGGCGCGCCCGGCTCTGCCTGGGACGTCATATGCCTCAATAGTTAGAAAGGCACCCTCTTCTCCTGGCCCATCCAGGCCCATCCAGGCCAACGAGCACGGTTGTTTCCGCTCCCATTCGGAGCCCTTCTGCGGGCTCTACCCAACCCGGGCGCTCCCCTGGTAAAGCTGGCGGCAAAAAGGGTTCATACCCAGCCCCGGCTAAAACCAGGGCTCCCCACTCTTCCCCCAGCGTGACCGTTTCCCGTAAGGCGAAACGGCCACGCGCCTCCACCGAGTCGTTAGACTCACAGGAGGCAACACCCCTGAAGATGGTCGCTAGGCCATCTTCCGGGGTTTCTAAAGCTGACCCCCGAAAGGAGGACGGCAACAAAGGAGCTTTGGCTCCTTCGCCCACGCCCCGAGGTGTGGCGAGTGGCTCGGAGACGGTGGTTCCTCGAAAAGAGGGCCCCCCGCCTCCGAAGCCGCAACGCCCGCCTAAGGTTTCGAGGCGGAGGGAGGAAAAGACTCGCATGGCGAGCCCAACCTCCCCCAATAAGTCCTCGAAGGCGACAGCGCCTTCAGCGCTTTGTCCGGCCAACAGCGCCCGGGGTTCTGCCCCCGGGAAGCGTACGGCCATTCCCGTGAGGGTCTTCAGTTCGAGGAGGGCCCCCGCGTCTCCTCCGAGCTAGGCCTGGAGGGCATATTCCTTCAATGGAATTGACGTGGACTCCGGGCTGACTGGGAGCAGCGGCGGAGGCTCGTCTTGTCCCGTTTCCCGTTAGCTATCTTTTTGCAGGAGACCATGCTAGGCGCGTGCCCCCTGCCTGCCCTCCCGGGGTATAAGGGTCTTGCGACCCCACCACCGCGGGATGGCCGGGCTGGGGGATGCGCGGTTTACACCCGGCATGATGTCTCCGTTCTTCCTTTCTCTTTAGATACCTCCTTTCAGGCAGTGGCTATGCACTGCACCTGGATAGGAGGTATACTATCATTTCTGCGTACATTCCACCGTCAGCTGACTTCGACGTGGGGGACTTCCGCCGCGTCGTGGCACGGTTGCTGAGGCCCTATCTCTTGTTTGGAGATCTGAACGGCAGTCATCCTCTCTGGGGAGATTACTCCATAAATCCCAGGGGACAAGTCCTTGCCGATCTGATCGAAGAACTTGAGATGGGTGTCCTAAACGTGGATGAGTTTACGCATCACTGTCCGAGAACCGCTTCATTTTCTTGCCTTGACCTATCTTTGTGCTCTTCGGATGCACAGCCTGATTTTGATTGTGGGGTGGTCGATGACCTCCATGGTAGTGATCACTTTCCCATTCAAATATCATTTTCAGGGCAACTGCCGCCTGAGAGACCACCTCGGTGGTGCTTGGCGCGGTGGCCTGCATTTCAGGAAATGACTGAATTCTCTATCTTAGTCGAGGTGTTTAGGTCGGTAGATGAGGCCGTTGAGTTCTTCTCCGGCAACCTCATCGCCGTGGGCCTGACTACTATTCCTAGGACGTCTGGCCGTTTTGCACGCCGACCACTCCCATGGTGGTCAGCCGAGTGTGAGACGGCCCTCAAACAGAAGCGTTATGCCTACATGCGCTATAAGCACCGCCCGAACGATTTCACTGTCGCTGAATTTCGTCGGGCTAGGGCTAGGTTCCGGTCTATTTCGAAGCACGCCCGCCGCTCTTCTTGGCGAGCATACGTGTCTTCACTTAACGGGAAGACCCCTTTAGCTGAGGTGTGGAAGCGAGTCAAAAGGATTCGGGGTAAGTTCTGGCAGGACACCCCTCCCGTTCTCTAGGAGAATGGGACCGCAATCTCGGACCCCGCGTCCGTGGCGGAATCCTCAGCGACCGCTTTTTTCGCATTCTCTCGCCGGGATGCTGCTCCGCCAGCATTCAATGCACGTCGTGATGTCGCGGAAGGCCGCCGGCTGGACTTTACCTCCAGAGGCGGAGAACCCTTCAACGACAAGTTTACTGTGAGTGAGTTGCGTTCCGCTCTCGCTTCGTGCGCGGACACCGCCCATGGTCCGGACGATGTCCCGTACGCCATGCTTCGACACCTGGGTGAGCGAGGCATGGCCTTTCTGTTAGATTTGTTCAACAGGATCTGGGTGGAAGGTCTTCTCCCAGACTCCTGGCGAATCACTACTGTGCTCGCCTTTCGCAAACCGGGGACAGATCACTCTACTCCGACCGGTTTCCGCCCAATCTCTCTAACCTCTTGCGTGTGCAAGTTGATGGAGATATTGGTAAATGTTAGATTAGCCTTTTTTCCTGGACAGCGAAGGCCATCTGTCCTCCGCACAGTGCGGCTTCCGCAAGTTCCACTCCACGTCGGATGCTCTGCTCCGTCTGGAAAATGCCGTCTGCGAGGCTTTCCTTCGTAGACAGCACTACGCCACGGTCTTTTTCGATCTGGAGAAGGCCTATGATACCGCATGGCGATACGGTATCATGGAGACTCTCCACACGATGGGGGCGGGGGGACGCCTCCCAATGTTTATATCTGAATTTTTGCGAGATCGTCGATTCCGCGTACGGGTGGGGGGAGCCCTCTCCGGCCCAAAGGAGCAGGAAGAGGGTGTTCCGCAGGGAAGTGTCCTCAGTGTCACACTCTTTGCCCTGAGCATCAACGGCATCACCTCGGTGCTGCCGGGAGATGTTCTCGCTACGCTCTACGTGGACGACCTATCGATCTCTTTTGGCGCGGCCCAGATGCCAACTCTGGAGCGTCGACTCCAACAGGCATTGAACCGCGTCTCTCGCTATGCCGAAGCGCCCAGGTTTCGGTTTTCTTTGGCCAAGACTAAGGTGGTGCACTTCTGCCGCCATCCACGGCTTCACCCCGACCCTGATTTGTTTCTTAATGGGGTGCGCCTGCATGTGGTTGAGTCGCACCGTTTCCTTGGTCTTGTCTTCTACCGTCGCCTCACCTGGGAGGCTCATATTCGCAGCCTTAGGGTCTCTTGTACCCGCGCCATGGACATTCTCCGCTTCGTGACGTTCAGCGCTTGGGGCGCTGATAGGGCTACTGCCTTACTTTTTTATCGATCCTTTGTTCGCTCGAAGCTCGACTACGGATGCGAGTTTTATGCATCCGCAGCCGAGCGTTTATTGCGGAAGGTGGATTCGATCCACCACACCGGCCTTCGCCTTGCGACCGGTGCTTTCCGCACTTTTCCCATTGAGAGCCTGTTGGTTGATTCTGGGGAGATGCCACTTGCTCTGCGCCGCGTGCAGTGCATCACTCGCCTGTACGCGCGAGCCCGGCGCCTCCCTCAGTCGCCAACAGCTCTCACTGCATCCGCAGCTGATCTCGATGGTGCCTATGTCGCCGAGAGACGCCATTCATACCCTAAACCCAAAGGTTTTAGGGCCAGAAATCTCCTTCGAGAGGTAGATATAGCTCTCGGGCCGGTGGCGCTCCTGGTTCTGCCCAGGACGCCACCCTGGAGGGTACCACATTTGGCTATTTGTCGCCACGCCCCTGCTCCCAAAGCTTATACTGCACCGGGAGTATTTCGTTCGACCTTTTTGGAGCACACATCGTGTCACGCTGGAACCGTGCCAGTGTATACGGATGGCTCCAAGTCCCAAGAGGGGGTCGACTTCCACGCCGTATCCCCTGTTTTAAGTCAGCGTGGCTCTACCACGCGCTGCGTCTGTCTTCACGGCCGAGCTGGTGGCAATACACCACTCGGTACGGGAGATTACGCGACGTGCCCGGTTCGGAGACCGGATTGTGATCTATAGCGGCTCACAAAGCGCCCTGAGTGCTCTCGGGGCATTGGAATCTCCGCATCTCCTGGTTCGCGATATCCGTGAGCCACGGTTTTGTTGAACCGGTCAGATGTCGAGATTATCTTCTGCTGGCTTCCTGGACATGTAGGAATTGCGGGGAATGAGCTCGCCGATGAGGGCGCCAAAGAGTCCGCGAAGACTCTGCGACCGGACCAGCGTTTCGATCTTCCTCACACCGACTACATGGCAGGAATACGGGCAGCTCTTCGGACTGCTTGGCAAAGAAGATGGGAGACGGTCGAAGGGAACTTAAAGTTGCGTTCCATTTCGCCGCGGGTTTCCCATGGACCTATCCCCCAATGCCGAGCCGGCTTCAGGTTGCTTTCTATCGTCTCCGAATTGGACACACTCGTGTGACGCATCGCTATTTGATGCAGCGCTCGCCTGCGACCTATTGCAACGACTGCGTCGTCCCCCAGACTGAGTGATCTTCGCGCACGATACCTGTCCTGGTCCCGGGATGCCCGGGGTCGCTCTGGCCTGTCCCTTGTACTCGGTACAGATTCGTGCACATTGACTTGTTGACTTTTTGAGGGAGGCCGGCCTTCTCCCTTTCATTTAACCAGCTTTAATTGTTGTTTTTGTTATTGATATTTCTTTTTATTTTTGTTTCCTGTTCAATTTTTTAAAGTAGCCTAGAACTAGGCTGTTTGTTTACGGCGACTTATGCCTAAGTCGGCAGTCGCCAGATAGCCCCTTAAATAAAAAAAATAAAAAAAAATATAAGAAATCGGGCTCCCCAAAGGACATTTTTCCGCCTAAACTGTTATGTAAAATTCTGCCTGCTATCCTCCCAACGCTTCTTCACCCGTTCAACACTTCTCTTGCAACTGTTCTTGTTCCCTCTTCCTTCAAACGTGCCCACATCCGTCCGATTCTTAAAAAGCCTCAACTGAACCCCACTGACCCTTCCAATTATCGCCCGATTTCGCAACTTCCTTTCCTCTCTAAGGTTCTGGAGAGAGTGGTTGCTTCACGCATCAACAGTCACATGGTGGCCTGTAACATTGATGAAACCTTTCAATCTGGTTTCAAGTAGGTTACTCCACAGAAACCCTCCCTTCTCAATGTGTCCGATTGCTTACGAAGACCCGCGGACAGGGGTTGTGCCTCCATACTCGTTCTACTCGACCTCTCCTCTGCCTTCGATACTATTGACCACACCGTCCTACTTGATCGTCTCCACTCTTTCCTCGGCATATCAGGCACCGTGCTTGACTGGTTCCGCTCTTACCTCTCGTCTCGTACCCAATCCGTTGTGATTGACGATGTTTCATCCGACTCTACCCCCATTCGCTTTGGAGTGCCACAAGGCTCTGTCCTTGGTCCTCTACTATTTCGTACATACCTTCTCCCTCTTAGTTCCGTTCTCCGTAATCTCGGTCTATCCTTCCACCTCTATGCTGATGACACTCAAATTTTCGTTTCCTCATCCCCCACGTCTCTTGCCTACTCTATCACTGACCTCCTGGCTGCCTACTCCTCCATTTCTGACTGGCTCTCTACCAACTTCCTCAGGCTTAATCACTCCAAAACTGAGGTCCTCCTCGTCGGCACCCCTGCTCTTGTCAAAAAATCTAAATCTCTCTTTCCCTCGCTTACTCTGGGTGGTAATACTATCATTTTCTCTGACTGCGTTAGGAATCTGGGTGTTGTTTTTGATGAGCATCTCTCCTTTAAGCCTCATATCCGCAATGTCAGCAAATCCTCTCTATGTTTCCTTCGTAACTTCTCTCGCATTCGCTCTCACTTTGATCGCCAAAGTCTTGAGACTGCTTTCATGCCTTCATCACCTCACGCCTTGACTACTGTAACTCTCTGCTTGTGAATCTGCCATCCTCCTCTCTCCGCCCCCTTCAACTTGTACAGAACTATACCGCTCGGCTTCTCCTCCGTCGCCCTCGCTTCTCTCCCTCGAAACCCTTGCTGCATGAACTGCACTGGCTTCCTGTCAGATCCCGTACTCACTTCAAGATACTTCTCTTCACATTTAAGGCCCTAAACAACAAGGCCCCATCTTACCTCTCTTCTGCCCTCTCGCCTCGCCATGTCCCTCGGGCCCTTCGGTCATCACATGCACCTCTTTTGAATATTCCTCGTTCTTCCCTCTGCTCAATGGGGGACTGCTCCTTCTCAATCTGCGCCCCTAAGTTGTGGAATGCTCTTCCTGCTGAAATCAGGTCTTCTTCCTCTCTTACCACATTTAAGCGTCTGCTGAAAACGCATCTTTTCAGAATTGCCTTCTCCCCCTCTTGAATTTCCATTGAATTTCCATTCTCATCTCAGCACAACGTGCGCTCTGGGAAGGCCTCAGGCCTTGAAGAGCGCATTACAAAAGACTTATTATTATTATTATTCCCTTCATCTTAACCACATTATCTAATTATTGGCATGAACTTGCATCTCTCCCATAAGACTGGAATAAAAGCAGCAGAAAGAATTGGAGAAAGTGATAGCTAGAATAGGCTTCATGGGATTATACAGAGACTGGGCTACTATCTCAGGGTGTCTGTCTATTTCATGCATTTGTCTCGTGCTATTTCGTCTCTCTATGACTAGAGCTCAAGGGTGTTTTAACATTGTTTCTTTTTTTCAGGTGTTATTTCGATTTGCTATAGCAATTTTCAAGGTATGTGAGGAGGATATTTTGAACAAAAAGGATTACACTTCCATTTCTGACTATCTTCGATCTATGCCTGATCAGGTAGCTAATCTTCAGAAGCTCAAGCAGGTAAATAGCTATTTGTCATTTTGGTGAAAAGGATCTTGGGGCTTTGCGGAGTGAGGTTGTTTGAGCCAATCCAGTTGATTGTTTTCGCTTTTGAGTCATCCGTTTTGTCTTCTAAATTTCATTCTAATCCTTTTCACCATCTTGAGATTTTCCGAGCCATAATAAATAACTGTGTTGACTACGTACTTTTCCCTCTCAGATGAATTGTTGCGTGCTGTAAGGAGGTATGAAATGAATAGGAGATACATCTTTGGCCAAAACTATAAAGCACCCTATTCTTGGTGTCGATGTATGTATTGCATGGGGATGTTTTCCCGTGATATATGATTGATGTCTGCTCTACGTGTTGCAAGACATTTTCTGCCTCTTCTCTTTCTTGATATAGTGATTTGGACAACATATTTTGAACATTTTATTTTTTAGCAATTTCCTCTTGTGATAACCCTTGGCTATGTAGAAGTTGGATTTTCACTCTGTGCTTCTGTAAGTTTGTTAGGTTTATCCATATTACTTATTTAAAACGATATTGAATACATAATAGTTATAAATTCAAGCTTAAACATAGAATTGGTTAAATTCTGACTTAGAAAACATATCTTTTTATTAATCACACACTATTTAGTAAAATAATAAATAATTCAAGCATATTTACAAAATACACATATTATCTTGCATATAAATAATATGATAAATTCTAAAAAAAAAAAAATATGTTAATATCAGGGGTGCTTTATACTTTTGGCCTAGGCTGTAGGTAGAATAGGCAACTTTAATTATCGGCGAGTCCCTGACCTGATTCATGGTCAATTAACGCCTCCATGGGATTATTAGAGAATGGGGCAGCTGTCAGTTCCTCGTCCAGCTGACGCCACCAGTGTAGTATTTATATTCCCTTCTCTCACAAGGAGGATAAAGCCCAGGTATCTTCATCAGCTTCTTATTCTTTTTCTTGGTTTTTCTCCTGTTTGATTTTTTTTTTTTTTTTAATGTAGGCTAGTATTAGACTGTATGATTCTTACAGAGACTATGCTCCCTGTGGCAGCCCCATAAGGGGCGCGGCGATTTACCTTCCTGGCCGCCGTGCTGACGGGACTCAGCGCCCTGTCCGGCCCCAGCTTAGCCTCTTCTTCTTTCTGACAGCCTGCGTTTTTACCCCCCTTCCTCACTCTCCCTACAACCTCTCCCACAACTTTCTTTGATCGGCCTCTAATTTCACTGGGTAGACGGTGAACAGCTTCCTCTCACCCAACTATCCCAGATCGGGGCTGAGGGAGGAGGAGACAACGTTTCCTTATCCATGAGCTCCAGCCTCGGGTGGTGGTTTTTAACAACCTGCTACATCCCTACCCACACCTTCCTCACATACCCTTTCTTCCTCCTTTCTCTATCAGTTTTACACCCTACCCAAGGTGGAGCCGCCATGCTGATGGGCTGCCAGGTCACTAGGTGGGAGGATTGGCCTCAAATAGTGGCAGCTGGTTCTGCCGGCGTCATTTTCACCCCTCGCAGAGCTGGCTACTGCGTGGGGTGATGAGCGTTTGCATCCTGAGGTGACCCAGCCCCAGACGGTAGGATCCTCCATGGGGTCGAACCCGGCCTCGGTGCCAAGCACAAACGCAGGCTTCTCCTCAGAAGGCACGGGTCGCCGAGGCCTCACAAGAAGGGGAGTGATCTCCTCCCCTGTCTGTTGCTGCTGTAAAATGCAGAACCTTCTCCATTTCGGAGAAGGATCTGGCCTAGGAGCTCCTACCGGAGGGGGAGAGAAGCGGGTTCATTCCCCGCCCTCCTTTCCTAAGAAAAAAAGTATAGGAAAAGACAAAAAAGACTGGGCTCCTCTCCTCCATGGGAGCCACGGGGACGGACGGGGTCGCTGCTGTTTCGGTATGTGACCAAGCTAAGATCGGCACGTCCAGCTCCGGTGCTCCCCAGTGTAAGGAGCCCATGACCAAGCTCAACAGTGCAAATGCGCAGAGCAGACCCTCGATTACGTCGGGGCCCCTAATTCAGAGGCTACCTGGCATTTTCGAGCCAGCTGGCTTCAAACGCTTCCTCGTTATTCGCTCCACTGATGGCTGCATGTTGGCTAATGGCAACATGATCCATCAGAGCAAAGCTTTAGCTAGCGTGATTGGTAGAGAGCCGAAGAGTTTCTCGTACGGTAGCCTTCTGGCGAAAGCGTCGAAACCCTCTGAGGCAGCCATGATTAGTGCCCTTCGGACACTTGATGGCACGCCGGTGAGTGTGACGCCGCAATCTACCATGAACTTTGTGAAAGGAGTAGTTTATGTGAGGGAACTCGTGGACTACTACATAGATGGCATCACCCTAGAGCTGGTCGAGTGTGTGATGAGAAAACAGTGAGGGGCCTCGAGAACCACCCCTACGGGCCTACACTCTTCGTCACGTTCGACAGTGACAAGCTTCCTGAGTCTGTGCGTGGCGATTGGTATCGCTACCGCGTGAAGGCAATCGTGCTACTGCTGCGGAGGTGCTACTACTGCCACCGCTTCGGCCATACTAATCGCTCCTGTAGACGTGCAAAGTCGAGGTTACGCGTGCCTCCTCACGAGTCTTTAGACTCACTGGAGGCAAGAACCCTCAAGTTGGTTGTGAGGCCATCTTTCGGGATTCACAAAGCTGCCCCTCGAAAGGAGGACCACTAAGGGAGCTTCGGCTCCTTCACCCACATCCAGTGGTAGGTTGGGTGACTCGGAGACGGTGGATCCTCGAAAAGAGGGGGACCCCCCCTCCCCCGCTAGCCTAAGGTTTCGACGCGGAGGGAAGAAAAGACTTGTATGGCGAGCCGAACCTCCCCCGATAAGTCCGGAGTTCTGCCTCTGGGAAGCGTACGGCCATTCCAGTGAGGGTCTTCTCTTCGAAGAGTGCTCCCGCATCTCCTCCGAGCTAGGGTTGGAAGGCATATTCCTTTAATGGAATTGCCACGGAGTCCGGGCCAACTGGGACGAGCTGCGGAGGCTCGTTTCCTCCCGTTTCCCGTTAGCTATCTTTTTGCCTGAGACCATGCTGGGCGCGTGCCCCTTACACACCTTCCCGGGTTAAACGGTTTTGCCCCCTACCACCATGGGATGGGGGTCGGGCAGGAGGATGCGGGATTTACACCCAGCATGATGTCTCCGTTCTTCTCTTCGCTTTAGACACCTCCTTTCAGGCAGTAGCTATGCAGCTGCAGCTAGATAGGAAGTATACTGTTATTTCCGTCAGCCGACCTTTACGCGGGAGAATTCAGCCGCTTCGTGGCACGGTTGCCGAAGCCCTTTCTCTTGCTCGGGGACTTGAACGATAGACACCCCATTTTTGGAAACTATTCGATCAATCCCAGGGGTCAGGTCCTTGCCCAACCTGATCGACGAGCTGGACATAGGTGTTCTAAATGTGGAGGAATTTACGCATCATTGCCCGAGAACCGCTTCATTTTCCTGTCTGGATCTATCTTTGTGCTCTCCGGATGCACATCCTGATTTTGGATGGAGGGTAGTCGATAACTAGCATACTACTGATCACTTTCCCATTCAAATATAATTTTCTGGGTCGCTGCTGTCTGAGAGCCCGCTTTGGTGCTTGACGCGGCGGTCCGCATTTCAGAAAATGACTAATTTCTCTGTCTCAGTTGAGGAGTTTAGGTCGGTGGATGAGGCCGTTGAGTTCTTCTCTGGCAACCTCATCACCGTGGGCCTAACTACTATTCCCAGATCGTTGGCCGTTTTGCACGCCGACCACTCCCGTGGTAGTCAACCGTGTGTGAGACGGCCGTCAAACAGAAGCGCTTTTTGCTATAAGCGCCGCACGAACGATTTCAATGTCGCTGAATTTCATCGAGCTAGTGTTAGGATCCGGTATGTTTCGAAGCACGCCTGCCTCTCTTCTTGGCGGGCATACGTGTCTTCACTTAATGAGAAAACCCCCTTCTAACAGCTGTGTAAGTGAGTCAAAAGGATCCGGTGCAAGTTCTCACAGGAGAATTGGACCGCAATCTCTGGCCCCGCAACTGTTTTCTCCCCATTCTCTAGCCAGGATGCTGCCCCGCCAGCATTCACTGCGCGTTGTGATGTCGCGGAAAACCGCCGCGAATCCATCAATGACAGGGTTACTCTGAGTGAGTTGCGTTCCGCTCTCGCTTCGTGCCTGGACACCGCCCCTCTCCGGACGATGATCCGTACTCCATGCTTCGACACCTGGGTGAATGAGGCATGGCCTTTCTGTTAGATTTGTTCAACAGGTATACTCCCAGACTCATGGCGAATCGCTACTATGCTCACTTTTCGCAAACCAGGGAGAGATCACTCTACCCTAGCCGCTTTCTGTCCAATCTCTAACCTCCTGCGTGTGCAAGTTGATGGATAAATTGGTAAATATTAGATTAGCCTTTTTTCTGAACAGCGGAAGCTATCTCTCTTCTGCATGGTATCATGGAGACTGTCCACATGATGAGGTCGAGGGGACGCCTCCCAATCTTTATATCTGAATTTTTGCGAGATCGTCGATTCCGCGTACGGGTTTGGGGAGCCCTCTCCGGCTTAATGGAGCCGGAAGACGGTGTCCCGCAGGAAGGTGTCCTCAGTGTCACACTCATTGCCCTCATCATCAACTGCATCACCTCGGTGCTGCCAGAAGATGTTCTCGCTAAGCGCTACGTGGACGACCTTCTAATCTCTTTTGGTGCGGCCCAGATGCCAGCACTGAACGGTGTGTCTCGTTATGCCGAAGCGCACAGGTTTCGTCGGTTTTCCTTGGCCAAGACTAAGGTGGTGCACTTCTTGCGCCATCCACGGCTCCACCCTTAACCAGACCTGTTTCTAAATGGGGTTCGCCGTTTCCTTGGTCTTGTATTTGATCGACGCCTCACCTGGGAGCTTCATATTCGCCTGGGGCGCTTATATGTCTACTGTCTTTCTTTTTTATTGATCTTTTTTTAGTTCGAAGCTCGAATACGGATGCGAATTTGATGCATCCGCAGCCGATTGGGTATTGCAGAAGGTGGACTCGATCCACCACACCGGCCTTCGCCTGGGGACCGGTGCGTGGATTCCGAACGTCCTCCATTGAGAGCCTACTTGTCGATGCTGGGGAGATGCCACTTGATCTGTGCCGTGCACAGTGCATTATTCGCCTGCACGCGCGAGACGGCGCCTCCTTCAGTCGCCAACAGCTCTCACTGCTTCGGGAGCTGATCTCGACGGTGCCTATGCCGCCGAAAGATGCCAGTCATACCCGGCTGTGATACTCCTTCGAGAGCTCGGTATAGCTCTCAGGCCGGTGGTGCCCCTGATTCTGCCCAGAATGCCACCCTGAATGGAATCTCATCCCCTGGTTCGCGATATCCGTGACGTCGCGGTTTTGACAAGCCGGGCGGATGTCGAGATTTTCTTCTGCTGGCTTCCTGAACATGTAGGAATTGCGGGGAATGAGCACGACGATGAGGGCGCCAAGGAGTCCGCGAGGACTGGGCGACCAGACGAGCGTTTCGCTCTTCCTCACACCGATTACCTTGTAGGAATACGAGCAGCTCTCCGGGCGGCTTGGCAAAGAAGATGGGAGACGGTCGAGGGGAACTTAAGGTTACGTGCCATTGCGCCGCGACTGTACCCATGTAACTACCCCCAATCCCGCGACTGTTCCCATGTACCTACCCCCCCAATGCCGCGACGGCTTCAGATTGCTTTCTGTCGTCTCCGAATTGGACACACTCGCGGGACCCACCGACATTTGATGGAGCGCTCGCTTGCGCCTTATTGTGACGACTGCGTTGTTCCCCAGACTGTTCGGCACATTCTTGTTGAATGTCCCAGTACCAGGATGAGCCGAGTCGCTACCTCTTGTATCCTGTATACGGGACTAGTTCCTGCACACAGACTTGTGAACTATACGACTTTTTGGAGGAGGCTGACCTCCTCCACTTTATTTGACTTTTTTTTGTAAGTCGCTTGTTCAGGCGCCAGGGAAAGGTGGGCCTACCCCTGACTTCGGAGCGCACTTTCCTTCTTGTTGCCTCTGCTTTTTCCTTTTTTTATTGTTGCTGCTTTTTGTTTGCTTTTTTAGCCTTTGTTTAGTCTTTCTTCTTATTTTGGGGGGTTATTTACATGTTATTATTTGTATTATATCTAGCCTACTAGTAGGCTTTAGCGTGAGTACAGCGACTTTTGCCCTAGTAGGCAGTTTCCATATGGGCTCTCAAAAAAGAAGAAAATAAAAAGCCCATTTTTTGGCGCATTTTATATGGTTCCATTTTAATTGAAAAACCAAAAAAAAACGAAGAAATCCATACCATATCGGACGATATGATTCTCTTATCCCGCATAACTCAGTGCGGAAAGAGTAGTAATGGCCGACGAGGGTACAAATCCTTAACACTATCGGGTCCGGAGCATGGCGCCCCTCTGTTACCAACTTATAACAAGATCTCCGAACATCGAATGGTTATCGCGTTCCGAAGGGGCTGGCTGGGAACCGGGGATGGAAATTCTTCGTTTCCTCTTGCTCATTTTTTCCCCGTAAGGGGCGCGGCGATTTGCCATCCTGGCCGCCGTGCTGACGGGATCCAGCGCTCCGTCCGGCCCCAGCTTAGCCCCTTTTTCCTTCCTTCACATAGCCTGTATTTCTCTCCTACCTCGTCGCTTTTCATACAACCTCTCCCACAACTTTCTCTGGTCAGCCTCTAATTTCACAGGGTAGAAGCTGACCTTCTCAGCCAATCGTCCCGAATCGGGGCTAAGGGGGAAGGGGACAATGTCCCCTAACCCCTGAGCTCCGGTCTGGGGTGGTTGGCTTTTAACAACCTGCTTCATCCCCACCCATACCTTCCTCACATCCATTTTCCTCTCGTCTTCAAAATCTATCTTTTTTACGCCGTGTTCAAGGTGAAGCCGCCATGCCGAAGGACTGCCAGGCCACCAGGCGGGAGGGGTGGTCCCAAATGGCGGCGCTTGGCTCTGCCGGGCCTGTAAGCACCTCTTGCAGTTCGGGCTACTGCAAGAGGTGATGAGCGATTGCGTCCCGTAAAACAAAGAGGGTCACCATGCCCAATGATGCAAAACAAATACATCTCCCCTTAATTCCCCCTAAAACAACGGAGCCGCCCTCGTGCAGCTCCACAGAAAAGATGGAGGTCCCCCTCCCCCTTTGCTTGCGCAGGGGACCCTCCATACCTCTTTAACCGGAGAGGAGGCTTACTCCTCTCTTACGCCTACGGGTGTAGGGGACTCCCCCTCACTTCCTTCTCTGGAGGTGCTTTCGGGCACCTCCTTTGCTTTCTAAATGGACTGCCAAGAAAGCCAGCAGGCAGCCCATTGCCGACCGCCCCTCGTGCAAGCGGCTCGGTAGGGCAAACCCCCTTAGGGGGGAGAGGGAAGCCAGGCCCCTTCGGTCGCTTCCCTCAAAAGACCTGCTGGCAAGAATCTTAAACCTTGCCGGGGTCAAGGCCTGTGCCTCCCCACAAAAGACTGGTGAAACTGCCAAGGGGACCTGCGATGTCCTGGGAGGGGATGGCCAACGGAGGCCCCTCCTGTGATAGACATGGTCCTTGAGGAAACCCAGCCTCAGACGGTAGGGCCTTCCATGAGGGGGAATCCGGGCTCGGCGCCAAGCACCGAACCTGAATCCGCCCCTATGTAAGGTCCTCCTCAAACGGCTGGGGCTTCCGAGGCAGCACAAGGAGGGGAGGGATCTCATCTGACCGGTGCCCCTGCGACCACCAGGACCTTTTCGATTTCGGAGAAGGACCTGGCTGAGGCCGGTCCATCTGTCCTAGGGGCTTCTGTCGGCGGAGGATAGAAGCGTGTTCATTTCCCGCCCTCCTCTCCTAAAAAGAAGTAACAGACAAGAAAGACTAAGAAGACTCGGGGCTCCTCTCCATCCGCGGGGGCTGTGGGGACGGATGGGTCTGCTGCCACTTTGGCAAGCAACCAGGCCAAGACCGGCACATCCGGCCCCTCTGCCCCCCCGGGTACGGAGATCCTGACTATGACAAAGACGAAAAGTGCACAGGGCGGAGCCTCGATGACATCAGGGCCCCTGATTCAGAGGTTACCTGGCGTTTTCGAGCCCGCTGGCTTCAAACGCTTCCTCGTTATTCGCTCCACTGATGGCACCATGTTGTCCAAGGGCAACATGATCCATCACATGAGAGGATTAGCTAGTAGAATTGGTAGAGAGCCGAAGGTGACCCGTTTCTCGGACGGGAGCCTTCTGGCGAATGCGGCGAATCCCGCCGAGGCGGCCAAGATAAGTGCTCTTCGGGCACTTCATGGCACCCCGGTGAGTGTGACGCCGCACTCTACCATGAACTTTGTGAAAGGAGTAGTCTATGCGATGGAACTCGTTGACTACTCCATTGAGGACATCACCCTAGAGCTGGCTGACCATGAGGTGGTCAAGGTCGAACGTGTGATGAGAAAACAGGGAGGGGCCTCGAGACCCACCCCTACACTCTTGGTCACGTTCGACTGTGACAAGCTTCCTGAGTCGGTGCGTGCCGGTTGGTACCGCTACCGCGTGAAGGCATTCGTGCCACTGCCGCGGCGGTGCTATTACTGTCACCGCTTCGGCCATACGAATCGCTTATGTAGACGTGCAAAGTCGGGGTCACCCGAAGTCTGTGTAAATTGCTCTAAGGTCGCACACGATAAGTCCAAATCGTGTGTGGCCAAGTGTGTCAATTGCGGAGAGCCGCACCCTGCTTCTTCGAAGCAATGTGGTGCATATCTCCTTGAGAAAGAAATCCTGGCCGTTCAGGCCCAGGATCGACTCTCATTCCGCGAGGCAAAGGAATTGGTCCTGGCGTGCCCGGCTCTGCCTGGGACGTCATATGCCTCAATAGTTAGTAAGGCACCCTCTGCTCCTGGCCCATCCATGCCAACGTGCATGGTTGTTTCCGCGCCCATTCGGAGCCCTTCTGCGGGCTCTACCCAACTAGGGCGCTTCCCCGGTAAAGCTGGCGGCAAAAAGGGTTCATACCCAGCCCCGGCTAAAACCAGGGCTCCCCCTTCTTCCCCCAGCGTGACCGTTTCCCGTAAGGCGAAACGGCCACGCGCCTCCACCGAGTCGTTAGACTCACAGGAGGCAACACCCCTTAAGATGGTCGCTAGGCCATCTTCCGGGGTTCCTAAAGATGTTCCACGAAAGGAGGACAGCAACAAAAAGGCTTCGGCCCCTTCGCCCATGCCCCGAGGTGGAGCGAGTGGCTCGGAGACGGTGGTTCCTCGAAAAGAGGGCCCCCCGCCTCCGAAGCCGCAACGCCCGCCTAAGGTTTCGAGGCGGAGGGAGGAAAAGACTCGCATGGCGAGCCCAACCTCCCCCAATAAGTCCTCGAAGGCGACAGCGCCTTCAGCGCTTTGTCCGGCCAACAGCGCCCGGGGTTCTGCCCCCGGGAAGCGTACGGCCATTCCCGTGAGGGTCTTCAGTTCGAGGAGGGCCCCCGCGTCTCCTCCGAGCTAGGCCTGGAGGGCATATTCCTTCAATGGAATTGACGTGGACTCCGGGCTGACTGGGAGGAGTTGCGGAGGCTCGTCTCATCCCGTTCCCCGTTAACTATCGTTTTGCAGGAGACCATGCTAGGCGCGTGCCCCCTGCCCGCCCTTCTGGGGTATAAGGGTCTTGCGACCCCACCACCGCGGGATGGCCGGGCTGGGGGATGCGCGGTTTACACCCGGCATGATGTCTCCGTTCTTCCTTTCTCTTTAGATACCTCCTTTCAGGCAGTGGCTGTGCAGCTGCACCTGGATAGGAGGTATACTCTGATTTCTGCGTACATTCTACCGTCAGCTGACTTCGACGCGGGGGACTTCCGCCGCGTCGTGGCACGGTTGCCGAGGTCCTATCTCTTGTTTGGAGATCTGAACGACAGGCATCCTCTCTGGGGAGATTACTCCATAAATCCCAGGGGTAAGTCCTTGCCGATCTGATCGAAGAGCTTGAGATGGGTGTCCTAAACGTGGATGAGTTTACGCATCACTGTCCGAGAACCGCTTCATTTTCTTGCCTCGACCTATCTTTGTGCTCTTCGGATGCACAGCCTGATTTTGATTGTAATGTGGTCGATGACCTCCATGGCAGTGACCACCTCGGTAGATGAGGCCGTTGAGTTCTTCTCCGGCAACCTCATCGCCGTGGGCCTGACTACTATTCCTAGGACGTCTTGCCGTTTTGCACGCCGACCACCCCCATGGTGGTCGACCGAGTGTGAGACGGCCCTCAAACAGAAGCGTTATGCCTACATGCGCTATAAGCGTCGCCCGTACGATTTCACTGTCGCTTAATTTCGTCGAGGTAGGGCTAGGTTCCGGTATATTTCGAAGCACGCCCGCCGCTCTTCTTGGCGGGCATACGTGTCTTCACTTAACGGGAAGACCCCTTTAGTTGAGGTGTGAAAGCGAGTCAAAAGGATTCGGGGCAAGTTCTCGCAGGACCCCCCTCCCGTTCTCCAGGACAATGGGGCCACAATCTCGGACCCCGCGTCCGTGGCGGAATCCTTAGCGACCGCTTTTTCCGCATTCTCTATCCGTGATGCTGCTCCGCCAGCATTCAATGCACGTCGTGATGACGCGGAAGGCCGCCGGCTGTAATTTACCTCCAAAGGCGGAGAACCCTTCAACGACAAGTTTACTGTGAGTGAGTTGCGTTCCGCTCTCGCTTCGTGCGCGGACACCGCCCATATTCCGGGCGATGTTCCGTACGCCATGCTTCGACACCTGGGTGAGCGAGGCATGGCCTTTCTGTTAGATTTGTTCAACAGGATCTGGGTGGAAGGTCTTCTCCCAGACTCCTGGCGAATCGCTACTGTGCTCGCCTTTCGCAAGCCGGGGAAAGATCACTCTACTCCGACCGGTTTCCGCCCAATCTCTCTAACCTCTTGCGTGTGCAAGTTGATGGAGAAATTGGTAAATGTAAGATTAGCCTATTTCCTGGACAGCGGAGGCCATCTGTCTTCTGCACAGAGCGGCTTCCGTAAGTTCCACTCCACGTCGGATGCTCTGCTCCGACTGGAAAATGCCGTCTGCGAGGCTTTCCTTCGTAGACAGCACTACGCCACGGTCTTTTTTGATCTGGAGAAGGCCTATGATACCGCATTGCGATACGGTATCATGGAGACTCTCCACACGATGGGGGCGAGGGGACGCCTCCCAATGTTTATATCTGAATTTTTTCGAGATCGTCGATTCCGCGTACGGGTGGGGGGGAGCCCTCTCCGGCCCAAAGGAGCAGAAAGAGGGTGTTCCGCAGGGAAGTGTCTTCAGTGTCACACTCTTTGCCCTGAGCATCAACGGCATCACCTCGGTGCTGCCGGAAGATGTTCTCGCTACGCTGTACGTGGACGACTTTTCGATCTGTTTTGCCGCGGCCCAGATGCCAACTCTGGAGCGTTGACTCCAACAGGCATTGAACCGCGTCTCTCGCTATGCCGAAGCGCACAGGTTTCGGTTTTCTTTGGCCAAGACTAAGGTGGGGCACTTCTGCCGCCATCCACGGCTTCACTCCGACCCAGATTTGTTTCTTAATGGGGTGCGCCTGGATGTGGTTGAGTCGCACCGTTTCCTTGGTCTTGTATTCGACCGATGCCTCACCTGGGAGGCTCATATTCGCAGCCTTAGGGTCTCTTGTACCCGCGCCATGGATATTCTCTGTTCCGTGACGTTCAGCGCTTGGGGCGCTGATAGGGCTACTGCCTTACTTTTTTATCGATCCTTTGTTCGCTCGAAGCTCGACTACGGATGCGAGTTTTATGCATCCGCAGCCGAGCGTTTATTGCGGAAGGTGGACTCGATCCACCACACCCGCCTTCGCCTATCGACCGGTGCCTTCCGCACTTTCCCCATTGAGAGCCTGTTGGTCGATGCTGGGGAGATGCCACTCACTCTGCGCCGCGTGCAGTGCATCACTCGCCTGTACGCGCGAGCCCGGCGCCTCCCTCAGTCGCCAATAGCTCTCACTGCATCCGCAGCTGATCTCGATGGTGCCTATGACGCCGAGAGACGCCAGTCATACCCTAGGCCCTTTGGGTTTAGGGCCAAGAAACTCCTTCGAGAGGTAGATATAGCTCTCGGGCCGGTGGCGCCCCTGATTCTGCCCAGGACGCCACCCTGGAGGGTACCACATTTGGCTATTTGTCGCCACGCCTCTGCTCCCAAAGCTTGTACTGCGCCGGGAGTATTGCGTTCGACCTTTTTGGAGCACACATCGTGTCACGCTGGTACCGTGCCAGTGTATACGGATGGCTCCAAGTCCCAAGAGGGGGTCGGCTTCCACGCCATATCCTCTCTGTTTGAAGTCAGCGGGGCTCTACCAGGCGCTGCGTCTGTCTTCACGGCCGAGCTGGTGGCAATACACCACTCGGTACGGGAGATTACGTGACGTGCCCGGTTCGGAGACCGGATTGTGATCTATAGCGACTCACAAAGCGCCCTGAGTGCTCTCAGGGCATTGGAATCTCCGCATCCCCTGGTTCGCGAAATCCGTGACGCCACGGTTTGGGCGAGCCGGGCAGATGTCGAGATTATCTTCTGCTGGCTTCCTGGACATGTAGGAATTGCGGGGAATGAGCGTGCCGATGAGGGCGCCAAAGAGTCCGCGAGGTCTCTGCGACCGGACCAGCGTTTCGCTCTTCCTCACACTGACTACATGGCAGGAATACGGGCAGCTCTTCGGACTGCTTGGCAAAGAAGATGGGAGACGGTCGAAGGGAACTTAAAGTTGCGTGCCATTGCGCCGCGACTGTTCCCATGGACCAATCCCCCAATGCCGCGGCGGCTTTAGGTTGCTTTCTGTCGTCTCCGAATCGGGCACACTCGTGTGACGCATCGCTATTTGATGGAGCGCTCGCCTGCGCCCTATTGCAACGACTGCGTCGTCCCCCAGACTGTTCGGCACATTCTTGTCGAATGTCCCAGTCTGGGTGATCTTCGAGCACGACACCTGTCCCGGTACCGGGATGGGTGGGGTCGCTACTGCCTGTCCCTTGTACTAGGGACGAGTGCGTGTACTTTGACTGGTGGACTTATTGACTTTTTGGGGGAGGCCGGCCTTCTCCCTTTCATTTAACCCGGTTTAATTGTTGTTTTTGTTATTGTTTCTGTTATTGCTTTGTTATTGTTATTTCTTTTTATTGTTGTTTCCTGTTCAATTTTTTAAAGTAGCCTAGAACTAGGCTGTTTGTTTACCGCAACTTATGCCTAAGTCGGCAGTCGCCAGATAGCCCCTTAATTAAAAAAAAAATATAGATATTGCTCATCTTTTGCTGTACTGTTGATTGTATTGGTCAAGGAGTTGTTCCGATAGCCGCCCCCTGTTGCCATAACACTAGCTTTCGTTGTATTTCACATGCCACACCAGGTGAATAAATTTTGCTTACGGTTGAGTGAGAACGCGTATTTCCTCTTAGCATTCTGCATTGGAAGAGTTTTTCACCCTCTAATCTTTCCCATCTATATCGTTAGTTCCTCTTGTTTCTTAGATTGAGAATCAAATCCCCTTTTCGCCTAAGGCTTTTCCTCTTGTCTCTCATCCCTTTGCCTCGTTTCTCGTGCATTAATCTTATAGCCATTCATTTGTTACATGAAAAAATGAATGAGATGAATATTTGGGGTGACCATTCTCCAGTGAACAATTCCTTCTTTCCTGTAACGATTTCTATAAGTACTTTGGCAAGGATAAAAATAAATAAAAGTAAGACTCATTTCTATTAATAGCCTCCCGCAAAGGGTTACTTTCTTGTAATGAAATTAAAAATGTAGGGTCTCTTATATACCTAAGACTAATTACTAGACCAAATGCTAAAAAAAAATATGAATAACCTAATCTGAAGCTCTTCTGTTTATATATCATCATAAAATAAGGAAGAAACTGCTACTTTTAACCATCCAAAAATTTGGATCACTTTGAGCTTGCTCTATTTCTTTCCTATTGAGTTACATTCGAACTTAAAAGTCGAAGAACAATTTTTAAATGTAAGCAGCTCTAGATTACGAATAAAACAGGGTTGCGTTGGAACGAAGGGATCTACATACTTAGCTATACTTGTGTACTACCATTTGGCATAGAAAATTATAATTTTAACTTTTTTTATAGAATAATTCGATTGAGGTAAGCTCACCAAACTGCAGTAAATAATTAAAAAAAATTACCCCAAATAAATGGTAATTGATATAATGCTGAAAAGCGTGATTATTTGAATAACGGAAGCGCAATAAGTTGTGGAGCTTTTACTTCTCAGATGAACTGCTTTTACGCACACAAATTTACAAATTTCTAATAATCGTGCCTACTTCAAAACCAAATCCAGTCCCGTTGTCTTTACAAGAGAGTCAGGGTTTTTTTTAAGATCTTTCTAATGTATGTAAATGTTCAAAGTCTATGGACGCATTATCATTGAAGTCACATGGCATGGTAGAATAACAACTACCTGGATAAGTGAAGAGACCAAGCTTCAAGTTATAGTTGAAATAATAAAGAACCTATCCCTTAGCTGGATATGTGGAAAGGTTCCATCATAGGATCGCAGATTAAATTTCATCTGATAAAGACCTGAAAGATAAACATCAACAATATACCAAAGACTGAGAGAAAATTGCCCAAGGTCCGCGGAAATCACAATATCCTTTAGAGCGCCTATATCGATTGACCATAAATGTTGCAATTCTATAGAATTGAAATTATGAAATAGTTCGGGCTATATTTTTATGTTGACTATAAAATGAGATGGTGAAATTGCAGTTACTGGTATTTGAGCCGTTTCCTAGTTTCCTACTACTTAACGGTTGCTGAGCATACGTTACCGTAGAGGAAGTGACAAATACGGATGATTTATCTTAAAAAAAAAAGTTTATCAGTTTTAGAAAGAATCTAATCCTTCAAATGGGCCTAGCTTAGAAAAATCTCGGGCCTCTTCGTGTGTTATTATAGCATTCTTTCATCACTTAGCCAATGCCGTTTATTTACAATCTAAGGAGATTAGAATATATTGGAGCGCTATTCGTTCAAAATTAGCATTACCTAACTCGCTATGAGGTCTGCATCTTTATATATAGTTCGTTTGTTTTCTTTCTATATATGACGAACCATTCGTTCATTCTTCACTTGCAACGAGCGAGATATCGAAGAGTCCAGTATATCTGAGCCACCCTCGGATTTGATACGCGTATCAAAATTGGTTTTACGATTGGCCTTAATGTATTGTTCGTGGCTATGAGTCGATTTAAACGGTTACCATCTTTTCAAATGAGACTTTTATTCCACTTTCCGCCATCTTTAACTCACGTGATCTTTCATGGATGATATGAAGAATGCTGTCTTGTTAATTGAGAAGATGGAAATCTTTAACAGAAACGGGGTAGGCAAATTCGAATTTCAGTCTATAGAAACTAAAAAAAATAGATTCCTTATGTGGGTGATAGTTACGCTTTGGATTTAATGATGCTGATGAGCGCGGAAAAATAACGGAGTTTGGGGTCTTAAGAAGATAGCATGCATGGCATGTTGTGAATAAACCCTTTGATATAAATATTATTATTATTATTATATATATATATATATATATATATATATATATATATATATGAAATAAATATCCAACATTATTTTTTAGAATAAGCAGATTTTTATTAGTGTTACACCAATTCCCAAATTAAACACGATTTTCAAATTAATTATATATATATATATATATATATATATATATATATATATATATATATATATATAGTAACGTAAATTTATGTACGGAATATTGGATGCAAGATCCTGGAATGAAGCTACAGATGATGGAGTAATTTAAACTTTCTTTTCGTTTCCTTTGTTAGCTGTTTTCATTTTTTTGTTTCTCTTTTCACGTTTTTCCTTCTTTTCCCCTTTTCTGTCACGCTTTTCTTTTTTCCTGTCGCCCTGTTTCTTCTCTTTTTGGTTCTTCTTCCAATTGTACTTTTTAGGGTAGCGTCGCCCTTTGGTCGCCTTGGCAATGCCCTTGGCCGTCTCGCGCCTCTGCTCCGTGGAGTCTCCTCTCTTGCCTTGCGGCGCATTTTGTCGCTGCTTGTTGCGCCTGGGCTTCGCGGTGCCGCTTTTAGTCGTGCTTCTTGAGTTCCCCCGTTCCCCCTTTGGGTTCTTCGGGAACTGGTTCTGGGTGAGAGCCGACGACCCCTTGCCTTTTGGCGTGGGTGGGCGGCGCTTCAGATTCGGTGACGTCCGTCCTTTCCTCGTGTTGGGCGGGTGGGGCGTGACGTGGATCAGGAACTCCGTCTCCATTGGGATGCCGTCCTGAAAGAGAGAGAAGAGCACTCAGTCTCATAGGGAGGGTGACGCACCACCCATTCGAGAACCAGTTAAGGTCAAGGCCAACAATAAATGAAACTGATAATAATAAAGAAGAGCAAATGTGCGATAACGCCCCCACCCTTTATTGCCAGACAAGGTAGGTTGGTAAAAATTAGGCACATTCCCAGTCCCTCGACCCTCCAAAGTATTTTGACTATTGCTTGTATATACAGGGGATGTAGAAAATAATGAAAACACCAGCTGTTTCTACTGTATATATCTGTCAACGATTATAGAGAATAAAACCTCAAATTGGGAACAAATTGTGCTTAAGGGCTTTACAGACAACTCATACCTGATGCTAAACGTTATTTTAGGATCTACAATGGCTGCAAAAGGTTTCTGGACCTTCCCATTGAAAATACATGGCTGCCCGTTCATGAAATTAATTGCATTTCCGACGCTATAGGTTAGTTTATAGTGATCACACGAGGACTGGCAACTTGGCATTGGTAAATAGAGACGACGGGATAGGTATCTGAGAATTGTGTTTGATCAGACAACGGAGGAAAAGGCCAGAATATTGGCATAGAGGGAAAGAAAGTCGCCATTAAAGAAATATGTTATCGTACTAAGCAAGCAAGTCGACTGCAATGGCGCTGCTCTGGACGCCCACGAAAGACTACAAAAGCTACGACAACCTTCCTCGACGAGAGGTGACAAAGAACCCACGTTTAACATCACAACTGAAAAATAATAATCCCGTGCTTCTGAAAGATGTCTCATCCCCCCTGCATTATCCAACCTCACCTCGCCTCGCCTGTTCCCCGTGCAGCTAAGAAACCTCTTCTCACGTACCGCATGAAGAAGCAACGACGAGGTTTCGCCAAGAAATGGGCTCATTAGACACCAGCAAATTCCAAGAAAGTTATGTGGTCGAATGAATCCACTTTCCAGTGTATCCAGAGTCGCACAAGGACACTTCAGCTCCATTCCTCAGTCAACAGGTACGACCCAAAATTGGGAGGGCTGTACTTCTTACCTTAGAATGTTAAGATGAATATTGACCGCTACATCACCGTACTCGAAGATCGTTTGCTGCATTCTTAGGAAATTATGGGAGGCCTAGAAACTTTTTGCCGAGTTTATGTATTAGAGCAGGGAAAAATTATAGACTTTTCATATTTTCAAAGAGGGCAAACTGTTGTGCCATGATCTGAGAGAATGTAATCTGAAGTAATGTTGGCGTCTCCAAATCAAGGAAAAACCGTTTCTTGTCAGCGTATCTCTGAACTGAAGACAAAATTCAGTCCGTTATCGTAGAGCATTAAAAAGCATGCCTGTGAAAAGCATAAACCCGTAGCTGCAAGAGTGGTGAGAAGGCCAAGAAGACCTCACCAACTCAGAGTCGACCAAAGAAAGCACTTGGATACCATGAAAGAGCTGCAATTACCAAATCTCTCGTTTCTGATATCAATATTAAAAATAAATCAAGATTTACTGATAATTTTAAGAACTGGACAATGAGAGAATGTCAATCTAATGGATCGCTTCACACTTTTTTCAGGACGTGTTAACTTGTGAAGGCAAACCAAAGAATCTGTTAATATCGACTGGATGACAACCGCCACCCTCGCATGGCTGCGTAATGATTTGTGCAGCCATATCATGGACTTGTCTTTGTCATGCTGTACCGGTTAATTAACACTAAATAGAATGATCAGTTTTGAGTGATCGAGTCCATCCTACAATTTAAACAGTTTACCAATAGTGGTGAGGTATTCCAATTGTTAAAGACTCTTCCAGAAAGATAGAACACGTAGACTTTTACACAATTACCGGATCTTATCATCGAATACCTATGGTTTGTGGTGGGGAAGTGCTCTCCTCCTACCCTCGTCGCTGAAGGAATTGGAACAGGCTTTGCTTCAAGAATGTTAAAAATTCCAGTCACCACTGTCAAAAAGTTGCACGAGTCAATTTCTCTATACATACAAGCATTTAGAGCTACTAAAAGATGACCAAGTCAATATTAAATAATATAGCTTGTATTTTCAATTTCCATCATTTTGTCCACTTCTGTATATCTTCGACACATTTCCATCGACTTCAAACCCCTTTTTAAACTATTTTTCAAAATATTCTCCGTTATCGTCGTTTTGTTTTACTTTTTGGAAAAATAAAAATGGTTCCACTTCCTTGGTGAAGCTCGCTCGTGAGCACCTATCGATGTATCGCTGGAACCCTTTTCCCTCATCCGAATCAGCCGTTCAGTCCAATATGAACTGTAACCCCCCCTTCAAGGCCCCTCAATGATTCTCCTAGCGGAGAGGGTGTATCTCACTGGTTACTTTTGCTTTCTCAGGGTCCCGCCAAGAACACGGAAGACAAAGGACGCGCCGCCTCGGTTCCAGGCTCCTCCGATCGGATCGCGTGAACCACCTTAATCCCTTAAATAGGTGTAAAAAATATCGTCCCATCAAACTTGTCAAGGCACATCTTCCGGAAAGAGATCACTCTACCCCGGCTGATTTCCGCCCAATCTCTCTAAACTCCTGCCTGTGCAAGTCAATGGAGAAATTGGTAAATGTTAGATTAACCTTCTTTCTGGACAGCGGAGGCCATCTGTCTTCTGCACAGTGGGGCTTCCGCAAGTTTCACTCCACGTCGGATGCTCTGCTCCGGCTGGAAAGTGCCGTCTGCGAGGCCTTCCTTTGTCGACAGCACTACACCACGATGTTTTCGATCTGGAGAAGCCCTATGATACCGCATGGCGATATGGTATCATGGAGAGACTCCACACGATGGGGGTGAGGGGACGCCTCCTAATCTTTATTTCTGAGTTTTTGCGTACGGGTTGGGGAGCCCTCTCCGGCCCGATGGAGCATCAGATGCCAATTCTGGAGCGTCGACTCCAACAGGCATTGAACTGCATCTCTCGCTATGCCGAAGCGCACAGGATTCGGTTTTCCTTGGCCAAGGTGGTGCACTTCTGCCGCCATTCACGGCTCCACCTTGACCAAGACCTGTTTCTAAACTGTGCTTTCCTGGAAGTGATGGATTCTCACCGTTTCCTTCGTCTTGTTTTCGAACGACGCCTCATCTGGGAGGTTCACATTCGAAGCCTCAGGATTTCCTGTACCCGCGCCATAGACATTCTTCGTTCCGTGACGTTTAACACTTAGGATACTGATAGGGGTGCTGCCTTGCTTTCTTACCGATCCTTTGTTCGTTCGAAGCTTTACTAGAGATTTGTTTTACGCATCCGCAGGCTAGCGTGTATTTCGGAAGGTGGGCTCGATCCACCAAACCTCTCTCCGCCTGTCGATCCGTGCCTTTCGCACGTCCCCCATCAAGAGCCTACTTGTCGATGCCGGGAAGATGACGCTCGCTCTGCGCCGTGCACAATGCATTATGCGCCTGTGCGCGCGAGCCCACGGTGTCTCTCTCAATCGCTAACGGCTTTGACTACATCTGCGGCCTATCTGGACGGTGCCTATGCCACCGATTTTTTTTTTTTAATTTTGGAACTTATCTGTTTTCCGCCGAGAGACGCCAGACATACCCTAAGCCCTTTGAGTTTAGGGCTAGGAAAGGCGTTATAGGGCTCAGTATACCTCTCGGGTCGGTGGCGCCTCTGGTTCTGTCCAGGAAGCCACCCTGACGTTTGCACCTTATACTGTTTGTCGCCACGCCTCTGCTTCCAAAGCTTCCACAACGCCGGGACTATTGTGTTCGTCTTTTTTGGAGCACACTCCGTGTCACGCTGGAACCGTACCAGTGTATACGGATGGCTCCAAGTCCCAGGAAGGGGTCGTTTTCCACGCCGTTTCCACTCTGTTTGAAGTCAGCGGGGCTCTGCCAGGCGCTGCGTCTATCTTCGCCGTGCTGGTTGCAATTCACCGCTCGCTACGGGAAATAACGCGTCGTGCCCTGTTCGGAGTTCGGATTGTGATATATAGCGTCTCACAAAGCGTTTTGAGTGCTCTCGGGGTATATGTTCGCCCCTCCTTCCTGGTTCGCGGTATCCCTGACTCCACGGTTTCGGCCAACCAGGTGAATATCGAGATTATCTTCTGCGGGCTTTCTGGACATCTGCAAATTGCTGAGAATGAGCGCTCCGATGAGGGCGCCAAAAAGTCTGCCAGGACTTGGCAACCAGACCAGAGGTTGGCTCTTCCTCACACCGCCTACATGGCGTGAGTCACGGCAGTCCTCCTGACTGCATTACAAAGAAGATGGGAGACGGCCGAGTGGAACTTAAATTTGCGTGTCATTGCACCGTGAATGTTCTCATTGACCTACTCCCCAATGCCGCAACGGCTTCAGGTCGCTTTCTGTTGTCTTTGAATTGGGCTGAACACTCGCTGGACGCATCGCCATTTGATAGAACGCTCGCCTGCACCTTATTGTGACGGCTGCCTTGTCCCCACGACTGTTCGGCACATTCTTGTTGAAGGCCCCAGTTTATTTTATCGTCCGCACGTTACCTGTCCTCGTGTACACTGACTTGTTTGACTGCCTGACTCCGGAGGAGACTAGCCTCCTCCATTTTATTTGACTCTTTGTTGTAAGTCGCATGTTCATGCGGCAGGGGACGCGGCGCCCCCAAGGCCTGAGCATGCCATCTTCTTGCTTATTTTGTTTGTTTGACAATTTTTTCGTATTATTATTTGTTTTTAATCTAGCCTAGCATTAGGCTTTAGTATGGTTGCGGCGATTTTTCCTTGTCTGTGTCCTCTATGTGTGGTCCTCACGAATGATCTTTCGTGTTTAGTGGCCTTTGATGATAAGGGATTTATTAATTATAGCTGCCTAGTGCTTCGTTGTCCTTGAGTTCATAATAGGAATTGATTGCGGCCGCTTTTATCCGAACTCACATGTTAAATACCATTAATGTAGGTAGGAAAATCATTAAAAGACTTATATTTGATGTAACTACTAGCAAAGCATTGCAGTAGTTCTGGAGAAAATATATACTACACTTTTTTACCCTCAAATTAAAAAAATTGAACTTCAAATTTAAAAAAAAAACACTTTCATATTAAAAAATTGAACTTCAAATTTTAAAAGTTTATTTTCAAATAAAAATAAGTGAATTTCCTCCGCCTGGGGAGGTAACCCATATTTATGCCCAATCCACCCGCACTTAGGTAGGGAGTCTAGCCTAGGCTTTTGCGACCCATTAAGACCATTTCAGCGCCAATGGTCCCACTTTGGTTTGCCATGTGCTGTAAGGTCGTTCCTTGCGACCTGGTGGTGGTATTGAGCACATCTTTTATTTCATTCACATTTATCTTTTCCAGGATATTATTTCGGTTTTTCAGAGATCTTAATTTTATACAGGTAGAAAATACCAGTATTGCAAATTTGCATTAAATATTTTGCCAGTGCAGTATTTAAAAAATACTCATTGGTTACTGAGACGGCTTGCCAGTTAGCTGAAATGTTGGAAACATTCGGAAGATGACTGATAGAGAATTTTATTTTTTTTCTAGTTTTAAGCAGTTTATCATTACAAATGCGTATGGTAAGTAATACTGTAGATATGGCTCCTACGAATGTTGGTATGTGGGGGTCGAAGATCGAACCTAGTAAACATTTGTTTGAAAAATTTAAACGGTTCACACATGAATCTAGTAAACATTTGTTTGCAAATTTAAACAGTTCACACATTTAACCTTATAAATAGGAAGATAAACTTCCCGCTGTTGATAGCTCTCTTTTGTAAATAGGAAGATAGACTTCCCGCTGTTAATAGCTCTCTTTTGTAAATAGGAAGATAAACTTCCCGCTGTTAATAGCTCTTTTGTAAATAGGAAGATAAACTTCCCGATTTGCAGTATTGCTCCTTCGTAAACAGGAAGCTAGACTCCCCAGTACGCAGTATGATATCTTGTGTCGGCCATACGTAGCTCCGTGCAAAAATAGATCTTGTTCATTAAGTCCCGTGGAGAAAAGGTAAAAATCGATGGCGTTCTTGAGTTTCCTTGCCCTCGACCTTTCCTCCTTTGCCGGCTGTGAACTTTTCGGTGAGCTCAATTTTCTTGTAGATTTCTTCCAAGTCTAAAAATTCGGAAAGTTGAAGTTGAAGTTGATGTAATAAGAATGAAATGTGTAGTAGGTATATAAAGATAAAAAGAGGGTTGAGAATTGCCCTGGTGTAGAGGGCTCCTCACCGGTTTGTCCATTACTTGTACTATTTACTTCTTCTCTTTATTCGTTTCTGTTATTTGTCTTAATCTTTTTCTATATTTAATTATATGTATTTGTTTTAATATATTTATTCTTTTTTATTTATTTATTTATTTTTTTTTATATATAAACTATAATTAGGTAAAATAAATATCTATACTATATCCTCCGTCGTGGCTTTCAAGCCTTTCAAGTATACTGTTTGCTTTTGCAATCTTGTGTTACATTTTGTAATTATATATTTCGTATCTGTCTTGCCGGGGTTTTTGGTTCTGTATATTAGTTTGTCTCAGTTGGGTTCGATGGGCACTACGCCTCTCTACTCTTCGCTTTCTTCTTCTGTGATTTTTGGTGTATTCTATCGTGCGGTTACGTATAGAGACCAACTAGTCGATCTCTGGAGCAGTTCCTTCCACTCGGGAAGAGGGATTTTCTACTAACCCGTTCTCTTACTGCTCTAGGTATATCTAGGTTTTGGTTCATATTCGGGAGTATTTCCTCTTCGATTTTGTCCCAGGTCTTTCTCCCTAGCCTTTGGAGTTCTACATTCAGAGGGGTTAGTCCTGCTCTTGCGTGCAGGACTGTCTGCTGAATGTAGTCCGTCCTTTTCGCTCCAGCTATAAGCAGGGCTGCTTTGTTCTGCACTCTCTGCATTTGTCTGAGAGAGGTGGAACTCACAGCCTGCATAACCACTGCCGGGTACACTAATGTTGAGCGCACCAGAGCAGTGTATAGCTTTTTAAGGTTTTTGGAGCTGAGGTTTTTAAACCTATACAGTTTGCCAAGCTGTATTTTGGCTAGGGAGATTCTGTCATTGATGTGACCTTTGTACCCTTTGGAGGTAAATTGTAGACCCAGGACTTTTCCTTTGTTACCATATGGGTAAACTTCGCCATTCACTCTGACATCCACATGTTTGCGGCGGTTAACTGGTAGGATTTGAAACTTTTGGCGGTTGGTCTTGATCTTCCACATTCGTTCATATCGATTGATGTTTTCGATTTCGATGGCTGTCTGCCTTGCTTGATATCCGGCGTGCTTGTAATAGCTGGGGACGATTTGCGTGATGTCATCTGCAAACTGCAGGTACATCACATCCTCCCCTACCGGATCAGGTAAGTCCAGTGTGTACAGAAGGTACAGCAGCGGACTCAGACAGCCACCCTGTGGAACACCCGCCTCAAGTTGAAATTCGGGTCCTCTGTAGCCCTCGATGGAAATTCGGGCTTTTCTACGCATGATGTAGTCGCAGAGGACCCTTTCCAGGGTAGGGTTCAGCTGGAGGCTTAGGATCTTGTGTTGTAAGCCTCGTAGCCAAACCTTATCGAAGGCCTTTTGCACATCTCGCATCACCACGTCTACGTATTTCTTCTCGGCCTTACATCGGGCAAGCTTTTCAGTGAGAAGGGCAAGGGCAGTATCCGTCCCCCTTCTCTTGCGAAACCCGTGTTGCTGAGAGCTGTGGGCTTCTAGCTCGGTTAGTTGGTCTTGTAACCTGTTAGCCAGAAGCTTCTCGTAGACTTTACCTATTATCTCCAGGAGGGATATTGGCCTGTAGTTCACCAGTTGATCAGGCTTCCTCCCTTTGGGTATAAAGATAATTTTAGCTATCTTTAGCCCGTCTGGGAAGTAGCCCGTATTCAGGGAAGCATTGTAGATGTTAGTGATTCCCTGAATGATCTGCCGGGGGGCATGTACCAAATTATTTCTGGTGATGCCCGTCCAGCCTGGTGCCTTCTGTTTGAAGGTTTTAATGACCGCCATGACCTCTTCCGGTGTAGTTGGCCGGCCATGGTCTACCATATTCCTCCCTTCGTCGACATAGGCATTTGGTAGAGTTCGATGCACATTCTGATTTAGTTCTTCCATCAGTTGGCCTTCGAATTCCTGGTCGAATTCCGCATTTTCCTCTGGTGTTATCCTGAAGATATTTTGCCAGAAGTTGCGGAATCTTTCCTCCAAATCCGCCGGGTCTTCCAAGTAGTCATCGCCCTCCTTAATGCGGGTCTTTTCTCTACTTGTCAGACCTTTCAACTTGTTCACAAGTCGCCAGAACACATCGGGTCGAACTTCGCTGTCAACTTTCTCAATCAGACTGTCCCAGACTTCAGCCTGTTGCTGGTTGATAGTCTGCTTAAGTTCTTCACTCAGGCGTCTTAGCAGCGTTGTTCTTTCCCGATTAACACCCTCTCTCCTCGTTTCTTCATACACCTCCCTGTGCACTCTAGCGATCTCTCTCATTTCCTCAGACCATCTGGGTTGGGGGAGAGTTTTGTACCTTTTCATCGGTACACTCTCGCGATCTGCTTCGATGATGCGGGCAGTAATCGCTTCCAACTCCTCGTCGATCCTCTCCAGACTCGCTCCGTCGAGGCCCACTGGTACATAGCTGGCAAGGTTTTCCTTGTAGCGTTCCCAGTTGGCCGAAGCATAGCTTTTCCGAAGTGGTATCGGGAGCTGAATTGGTGCAAGAGAAATGGTCGTCAGGATCGGTATGTGATCACTGGGTATTGTCGGGCCCGGCTCACTACGGTAATTGAAAGGGAAGCCATCACTTGTCATGATTATGTCAGGTTTCGTAGCGGACCTTACGGTGAAATAGGTTGGAAAATCCGGTCCTATACGCTGAATGTTTTTCCTTCTCATAATCATTTCCAAGTTGTGACCTCTTTCGTTTGTGTTCCCGTAGCCAGCCGTTCGGCATCTGGCGTTGAGGTCTCCCCCAAGGAATACCATCCTGCCGTGGCCAAACAGGGTGTAGAAGTTCGTCAGAGGGAGGTATCTGCGTCGAGGTGGTTGGTATGCCGCCGCTATTATGAGCTTGCCTACTAATGTATGCAGCTCTACCGCCACGAAGGATTCGTCCATGTCTGGAAGACGTTTGAACGACAAGTTCCTCCTGACGGCAATGGCAACACCGTCATACCTCTCTTGAGAATGGTTCTTAGATATCACTCTGTAGCCTGGTATCTTCAACTGCTTACTGGTCGTATCGATACCATGCTCAGTAATCAGTATGATGTCGGGATCTAGCACACGGAATATGTTGCCGTACGCCGTGGCTTTCCCCTCCCATCCATTACTGTTGAGTGTTAATATCCTTAACCTGTTGTTTTGGTTTTCCATTCTCTGTTCTGGCTTGTGTGGATGTCTTTAGTGCTTACGGGTGGTTGACTTCCTTTTCCCGTTTCTCTTTCTCTTGAACTCTGCCTGGGATAATTCCACGAAGGTTTCGCGATGGAAGGCAATACATTGACTATGTAAGGCTTCTTCCACCGTTTCCTCTTCGCATTGGGCATCATAGTCCCATTTGTAAAATTTCTTCTTAATGCCCACGTTTATTTTATTTGTATCCCCATCCTTCGGGAATGGGAACTGCTCCGATGCGTATAGGTATAGGTTAATCCTATCTGCATCTATCTTCTTGTTCTTAATCTTTTTTGCTTTTGTGGCTTTAGCTTCGCAGATAGAACCCTCTGAGTCCGAGGAGTCCGTGGTGTCGGGTGTCTCTTCTTCTTTCGGGTTCTCTGCGCTCTGTGCCTTTGGCTGGACTGTCTTGGTGGCAGCCATTCTCTCTTTCTTGGCCTCGATCCTGTGATCCGGCCTTCTTGCCTCTTTGTTGGTCTGTTTCGCTGTCTCTTCTTTGTTGTTGCTTGACTCTTTTGGGACCATTTGCAACTGGAGCACGTCCCCCGATGGTGGGTTCTCGGGGAACCACATCTCACTCATGCCATTTTTTGCCAGCATCTGGTTCAATTCTTTGGCAAAAGTCCCGGGATTGGTTAGGTTTCTGACATGCGCATACAGTATGCATGTCAGTATCTTTGTCGAGTTCTCATTTTCTATTCTCAGGTATGTTTTTCTCGCCTCTGTTTCAGTGAGGACTGCCTTCGCTGCCTGAGCATACGAAGTGTTTTGCCTCCTGTTTTGTTCTTCCTTCTTCTTCTGAACCTTGTTCTTGATTATTTCCTTTTTCAGAGGGCAGGCCATAGCCATGGAACGATGTCCCAGGCCGCAATTGGCACACTTTTCCCTCAGGCTACTACAGCTTTTCCAGTGGTGCCCCGCCTCGCTGCACCTCGAACATAGTTCTTGCGGTTCTGGACAGTCTTTTGTGGCGTGGCTCTCCATCTTATAACAGCGGAAGCAGAATTGAACGGGAGTGAATTCCTCCCTTTCTATTTGCTCTCCGCTGATTTTAGCGTTGAAGAGCAGAAGCCCGCTCTCCTTAGCTTTTTGGGCTATTGTAGTGTCCGTGAAGATAATTTTGAATACATGTGTGTATTCCGTATTATCTTTTTTATTCCAAAACTTAATGACTTCAGCAACCTTAGCCCATGATTGGTTTTTGGCTATCTCCTCTTTAATTTCTTCTTTGGTATGCTGGCCTATCCACGGGTCCAGCTTCCTACACACCACGCTTCTGTGGGTTTGTATTTGTGGAGGAATTGCAGGCTGAAGGCCTATTTCACGCAGTGTTTCCACTGCTTCCTCCTTTGTGATTCCCTCCACGTCCTTCTCCTTTTCACAGACCGCCACATAACCAGTGGGGACTTCGAGCAGGCGGAGCATGGCGATCTTCAGTTTCCCGAAGACCACCTCAAACACCTTCTCCCGTGTTGGCCTAACGCTACCACTGATGATGCGTAGCGGGATCTTTGTTGTCCCATTAGGCTCCATTTTCCCCTCGGGTGGGGGGCCCCCTGGGCCGCTTTTCTTCCTGTTATCTGTTCTTTTTTGATATTCCTTTTAATCTTCAATAATGATCCTTGTTCTTGGCGGATTTGTTGATTGGGTTTGTTTATTGCGGGCAGCCCCCTCCCCCCCCCATTGCAGGAGAACGTCGGCGAACATGAACTGTGGGATGGAGTGGATGAATGGTGGATGAATGTACCCGGGGAGGCCCCTCAGACGGATGATATGTGGCGGACTTAATGATGGGTGGTGATTGAATCAACTACCACCACCCGGGGGTGCCGCCCCGTCTGGGGTTTGGTTATCGATGCTGCTTCCAACTTGCACATGGACGGTTGTATGTCCCCCTGTGATCTTGGCCGGAAACTACCCTCAGAGATTAGAGCGAACTCTTCCCCAAAGCTTTCAGCATCGCCTCGTAACCGGGCGTTCTCTTCCGTAGAGTTCTACAGTGGGCTAATCCTCAAACCTGCTTCCCTTTACGTCCCCAATTATGTCTATCAAAGTGGACGGACATAGTTGGGGCGAGAATAATGAGTGTCAGTTCAGTTCGCCTCTGTCCCCCTGTTCCGGGGGGGGGGACTGCAAGGGGACTTAGCCAGACATTTGTCGTCTGTGTGTCTCTCTTCTAAAGGTTATTATTCTGCTCCCCGTAAGGAGTTGGCAAAGCTGGTTGGCGTTTTCAAAATTGCCCTTGGCTTTACCGCCTTTGCCGGCTACGACTTCTTGCAGAGCGTAAAAATTTCCAAATTTTCTTCTTCCAAGTCTAAAAATTCGGAAAACTGACTTCTGCCGTGTTTACGTGTAAACGGTTGGAGCGTTAGTAACATTTTAAATCTATCCTGACGCCTGATTGGTTGAAATGTTATAGTGTTAAGTTTAGATGAAATAACTATTTATATAGGTGAATTTTTGTGGAAAAATCGACTGCTAAGAATTCTGTATCTAAACTACTCTCTCTCGCAAAGTGACATTAAGCAAAGGAGGAAACCGTCGAGGTAACTACGCCCGACGCCTCCATAGATTTTTCTCAAAAAGTGAAATTCCCATGTGTTTCCCGCTTACCTCCATTAAACATTAAAAAGTGAATTTGGTACACAAATAAAGCCACACACAGTGCCAGTGCCACAAATATTCCGGACTACAGCAAGTTTTCGGACTCCGACTCTGCTTGTCAAAGGTAAAGTGCTGATTGGATTTTGGACATTCTATCCTTTTTCTGTTCTTTTCTTCCACTTTACACAAATCTGACAAAAATGACCATGACTAAAAAATGAGGACTCTCCCCGAAAGGACTAAGCCCGATCGGGGGGACGTCTTCTCTATAGCCTACGGCGAGCTCGACGTAGCTCTCGTCAGGCTAATTGACATTCCCTTTGGCTATACCGCTATATGCCAAAATGAAAAAAACGCGGAGATTCTGGCTTCTTCCAAAGCTGCCTCCGTGTTTAAAAGTATCAACCTGCCCCCTAAAATCTCCCCCCAGATTCAAGCCCACCGTAATGTGGTCTGCCATAGGCTAGACCCATGGGTGGGGCACCACACAGCTCAGGAAATTACAACTGAAATCGAGAACAACCACTCGTGGGCCAAGGTAACGGAAGTTATCAAATTTAAGGAATACACCCATGTATTCAAGGTGGTGTTCCAGGACACCACAATGGCCCAAAAGGCCAAAGAGACCGGTCTCATCCTCTTCCATGTCAGGGTCTGCCTCGAGCAAATAGAAAGGGAGGAATTCACCCAAGTCCAGACGTGCTTCAAGTGTTATAAGCACAATGAGCACATGACCAAATCGTGCCCACAAACGTCAGATGTCTGCTCCGTATGCAGCAAATCTGGCCACATTTGGCGCGAGTGCAAGAGTCTGGAGAAAAAGTGCGTAAACTGCAAAGGTGATTACTCTGCAATGGCGATATCCTGCCCAGCCAAAAAAAGAAGATATTAAGAAAGAAAAACAAAGGAAGAGGGACGAAGAAGAAAAAAAGAGCAACTTGTCGTATGCCAAAGTAGCAAAGGCGGCAGTGAAGGAGGCCTCTGCTCATCCTACCTTCCTCAAGGTAGAGAATGATCAGTCGACAAAGATCATGTGTTGCATTTACTATGCACACATCGCCAATCTCACGAGGCCCGGCTCCTTCAAAAAGGAGTTTAACCAAATGCTGGTCAAGAATGGAATGGATGAGATGTGGTTCCCGGAGAACCCCCCATCCGAGGAAGTGCTGCGCGTTAAAATGCAGCCCCCCCAAATCCCAAAATCAAGCGCCCCCTCCACCCCCCCCCCCTCAAAGGAATACGAAGAACCAGCAACCCCAAATCCCTCTACAGGAGCTGTAAAAAAGACGAAATCCCGTCATTGTAGCCGCAACAAGCGATCACCCAACCGGAAGGAGACGAGGTCAGCCTCATCCTCTAGAGAGGACAACCATGCCTATCATGGCAAGAGGATCCACCTCAAAATTTATACCCCGGAAAGTGCGCCTTTCCCAGAAGTTAATACGCCCAAGGACGTGAGTGACGGCGTGACGACGGGTCGCTATAAATGGGAATATAGCGAGGACGTTCCCGAGAGGGTGGTCGAAGAGGCCCTCATTTTGGGAATGTTCCGGCTGAACAAGGAGGCCTTCGTAACACTGACGGCCTCTGAGTTCTACAAGAAGAGATCCGGTAGATCCCGATCTCCAGCCAGCCCCTCCACCCCCAAGAAACTCGTAAATAGGAACGACTAACTGACAGACAATATGGCCAAACTAAAAAAGGACTTGACAGTATTACAGTTTAACTCTGACGGCTGGATCGGTAAACAAGTGACTTACGGCAACATTATTAGACAATGTGACCCTGATATCGTTCTGATATCAGAACACGGACTTAACTCGACACAGTTAAAAATGAAAATTTTTAATTATATCATCGTGTCTAAGAACCACAGCCAGGAGCATTTCGATGGCGCTGCCATCGCAGTCAAGAAAGGATTTCAGTTTAAGTCTCTCCCAGATTTAGACGAGTCATATTTGGCAATCGAGATCCAGACTACCCTGGGGCCACTAGTAGTGTCCACTGGGTACCAACCCCCAAGATGGGACTATATCCCGATGCACAATTTTTTCCAACTTTGTGCACATGGGAGAACAGTCCTGTTCGGGGGAGATCTCAATGCCAGATGCTCGGAATCCGGATACACCGGAGTTCTGAATAAGAAAGGGAGGAACTTAAGGCACCTTATTGGCGGGGGTATTGTTGCCCGCATTGGGCCCGACTTCCCCACCTATGTTACCGAAACCTGCGCAACAAAGCCAGATGTCATCCTGACCAGCTCGCAATTTCCTTACAACTACTTCATGCAGCCCGGCCCTCTAATCCCAAGCGACCACATATCTACCCTAATTAAGATATCCTCAAGCCCCATTCAAATACCCGTCAGGATGAGAAAGTGCTTTTCCAGAACGAACTGGGAAGAGTACCGCACCCTTCTCGGTGAGTTCAGACCTCTACCACTCGAAGAAGCCACCCTGGAAGAGATCGACCAGGAACTGGCTAGGCTAACGTAAGCAATGGTGGAGGCGGACGGCGCAGCAGTACCCAGAACATCATATAAAACGCTACCAGCACCAAGATGGACTCAGGAGTTATACGACTTAACGGACGAATACAAGAGACTATTTGAAGAAATCAGACAAACCGGCACTGACAGAACCAAAAACAGACGTTTAAGGATACTAAGGACTGAGATGAAAAGACACATAACGGAACAACAAGAGGCTTTTTGGAACAACCTCGTTGACAAGATGGATGAAGAAGTGGACCCCCGAACCTTTTGGAATACTCTTTCAAGACTGAAGGGTAAGCCACCTGACAGAGACACACTCCTCAAAAAAGACGATGGGACGAAAATGACCCCAATGGAAACGGAAGAAGTGTTCAGGACCTTCTGGAAAGATGTGTTCTCCATCACACCAGAGAAAAATGAACTCTTTGACCAGGACTTTGAAGACCAAATCCATGACCAATTAAGACCAATAGTAGACAGGACATACCCATTTAACAATACGACATCGGACAGAGACATGACTGGTGACGGTCGAAAAATAACAGAGGATGAAATCCTATCGACGCTACGTGCCTTCAAACAGAGAGCGCCAGGCAAAACAAACTTTTCCAAACTTAACTAGTTGAATGCCCCCCATAACATCCTAGAGGGGCTGGTCAATGTCATGAACGCGTGCCTGAACGTGGGCTATTTCTCGGACGAATGGAAGATCGCCAAAATGATCTTCATTCCAAAATCCGGGAAACCGCCAGACGGTCCAGTGAGTTTCAGGCCCATTTCCCTCCTCGAAGTAGCAGGCAAGGTCTTCGAAAAGATCCTTGCCAACAGGATCCAGGATTTTATGGAGGCGAATAACCTCCATAACGAACACCAACATGGATTCCGAAGGGGGAGGGGGACTGATACGGCGCTGGCTGTAATCACGGAAAAACTGGCGAAGATCGCTAGCGAGAAAAGGTACGCGGACCTGGTGTTCAGAGATGTTAAGAAGGTATTCGACAAAGTATGGAGGAATGGGCTCCAGTTCAAAATACTGAGACTTGGACTAAACCCAAGAATAGAAAAAATTCTATGTGACTATGTGACTGACAGAATAGCGTACATACAAATTTTCGACCACACTGGACCCAACTTCGATCTGACTGCAGGCGTACCGCAAGGTGGGTGCCTAAGCCCCCTGCTGTATATCATCTACACCCTCGATCTACCAAATCCGATCAGGGAAGACTCGCTGTACGTCCAGTTCGCCGATGACATCACCCAGATCATGACTGCCCCCTTCAAGAGTCCCGAACTTATGGCACGAATCACCGCCAGTGAGATCAACCATGTCAGCAGGTTCGAGAGAAGATGGAAGATCGCCACTAACACCCAGAAGTTCAAGGTGATCCCATTCTTCCGTATGAGACGGGCCGATATCGTAACGGATGACCCCCGTATTCCATACAGCTCGGACGGGACAGTTCTAGGACTAAGGATAGGTAAAACTGGATACGGCAGCCACGTCACCAAGTCGTCAGCGAGCGCGAAGGCCGAGCTTTCTAAGCTGTTCAGATTCAAAAATCTGAACACGGCCAACAAAAGAAAGATCTACAACGCGCTCGTAAGATCCAAGCTGCTGTATCCACCGATACCTATCTGCACTGGTTCTAGGAGAATAATGAAACTCCTCCAAAGAGTACAGAACAAAGGTGTACTCTTAATCACGAATACCAGGAGGAGAGAAAGAAGAAGGCAGAGGGACCTACACCGCATGATCCAAATGACTCCAATCAATTTGGAACTGCAGAGTAGAGCTCGCAAGATCTGGGAGAAAGTACCACGACTCATGACGGACGAGACCAGGCAAAGACACATAGACATTCCGCCAGAAGACAGAAACTGAAGGAAACTAGACTTCATCAGCAGCAAAGCGCAGACCGAAAGACGATAAGAACCGATATACACATAGGACTTTTACCACGACAAATAATAAATGCAACAAAAATCAACCAATGGCCAGAACATTTCAATAAAAACACACAAGCATACAAAGAGAATAACATGAGAGACACAGAAAACGACTACAAAGGCTCGAATGCTACAGGAAGAAACAAGATAAACCACAAGAAACAAACCAATAATCACAAACAATAAAAAAAACACAACAGAAACAACACGAAACAGTACCATAAACAAAGAAAAACACAACAAGAATCAAGAAAAAGTACGAAAAAAGATCAAGAATATTAAGATAAAGCACTGAGAAACAACACAAAACTCAAACAACGCCTGTGATTCCCTATCACCAGGGATTTTCCCTCCCCCCCCCACTCTATCCTTTTCATCAGGAAAATCTATCCCTACCTATTTTTCTTCGACTATTATATGCATAGATGCATACGTGAGTGCAGTTGCAATCTCATATGTGTGTATGTATTTCCTTTTCACTACTTTTTATATCCAAGTCCAAGTGGAAAAATCAGTCAGAAGAATCAGAAAATTATTATTGTTTTAAGAATAAAAGTTATATTCCTTGTTCACCATATTCAAAGCTTATTCCGGCTATAAATACATAGGAATAAAGAATCCAGATAATATATATATATATATATATTTTTTTTTTTTTTTCCTTCATCCCATAAGGAAGCTGATGGTCACTTAACCCAGCCTGCAAAACTAGAGAGAGAGTACTATAACTTACTCAGACCCTATAGGTATGTATAAAATATGGTATTTCATGAAGAAATAAGTGCCTGAGAAGCGAAAACACTGGGATATTTTTGCGTAGTTTGGTGGCGAAATTAGTGCTCTTGACGTTACACAAATTAATAGGATATTACATTTTTTTAATTGAATTTGATTTGTTTTTAATTGAAACTTTTTTTATGTTGAAAGTCAGCTTTTTTAAGTTGGAGGTAAATATGTTTAATATGAAATCCTAGTATTTTAATTTGAATGTCAACTTTTTTAATTTGAAGTTGAATTTTTTTCATATGAAAGTCAACTTTTTTAATTTGAGGGAGGAAAGGTGTAGATCACTAGATTTGGGAGAAGTATCAAATAATTGGAAATTAGCGAATGTTGTGATAATTTATAAGAAGGGGAGTAAAGTTTGACTTACATAGTTTGTAAAATTCTTGAAGATATTTAAAAGGGGTATTTCTGAGCATCTAGAAAGTGGTACGTTAATCAATGGTGGCCTTAGAACAGGTAGATCATGTTTAACAATCTTACAGGAACTTAAGGATTATGTAACAAAACAATTGGATAAAGGAGAGAATGTAGATACAATTTACTTAGATTTTAGCGAAGCCTTTGACACCGTTTCACATTGGAGACTGGTTAATAAATTAAAAAGTTTCAGGATATGTGGGAAAGTATTAAATTTAATGGCTGGAAGATAAGAAGCTGAGGATAGTGTTAAATGAAGTAAAGTCAAGTGGAGGGAGGTTGTCAGTGGGGCTTTTAAGTGCAGAGTGACTTAACAAGTTATTTTCTTCTGCACATTCATGGCAGAGGACTTTTAATCTTCAAAAATACAAATTTATACACTTGGGAAGAAATAATTGAAAATTTAGCTATGAAATGGATGGTCATTGCCTGAACTCAGTAGAGGATAATAAGGACTTTGAAGTGGTTATAGATAGGTCACTTAGATTATCTAAGCAGTGTGTTGGGCTTCATTAAGAAAGAATGTTAACTACAAAAGTAAAGAGACTTTCCTTAAACTTTATAACTCATACGTATGTTAGGACACATCTTGAGTATTGCATACAGGCATGGTCCCCACATTTTAGACAGTCATCATCTTACTAGTCCCTACAAAAGAGGGCAACGAAGATGTTACCTTACCTAAGATTCCTTGAGTATGTTGATAGACTTAGGGTATTATATGTTTTCATTTGAAAGGTGTGAGAGAGGGGGATATGATTAAGCTTTTTAAAATTAGTTCTGGGATGGATAAGTTTGATTTTGGAAAGTCCTTTGAGTGGGAGGGTAGTGATGGGATTAGGGGTCACCACTTGAAACTTAAAAAACAGGGGTGTAAGAAATTAATTTTCACTAATAAAGTGGTAGATTTCTGGAATGATTTACCACAGGAGGTAATAGAGATAAGAAATATAAATGTTTACAAACACAGGTTGGATGAATATATGGGGAGGGAAGGTTATTGGGGTTTTGAGTTTTACCTTGGGGTATGAATTGTACAAATTTTAATATTAATATTATTGTATATTGTAGTTGCGTGGTAGAGCTTTTGACGAGATTAGTATTGTGATAACTTCAATGCAATATTATGGAGTTTATGGAGGGATGTTGGAGTGGGAATTGGTTTTGTCCTTTGATAGGCCCATTGTGGCTTTTGACATGAATGTTATGTCATTTTCTTTGAGTTCTAACATCGAGTTCTTGTCAACTCTTGTAATCACTTTGTTCGTGGTGGTTCTGAATCGTGTCTCCGGCTTCATGGCATAAAGGGTGAATGGATTTCTATCTTTTCTCTAATTATTGATTATCTCAGTTCTTTCCCTCCGTTGGGTGCCGATCCCGACCTCAGGGAGTGCCAAGTGACGTTTTATAGTGGGGGAGGGGCAGTTCTTTGTATTATGCTGACTCGTATCCTGTTTGCATCTCTCGCCGGTTCATCCGACCAATCTTTTCCCTATGATTTTGCCACCTAAGTAAATTTAAGCTCCTTAGAACTCTCTTTAGTGTCGTTCATAATGATAAATAATTTGTACGGTTTTTATCCCTAATCTGGGATCATTAATGATGCCTCTTTGTTTCTGAATGGGGACCTACTGATTAACCTGGACTCCGATCCACGGGTGTCGACAGGGTACGGTACCCCCAGAAATCCCCCTTCCGAATCTTTCCTCCCCGTGAAGACAATCCACCTGGCTTGACTGCGGAGTGGACACCGCCCGGCCCTTCTGAGCTACCCGAAGAGGCTGGATGATTCCATCGTACGTGTTTGTCCAAGCTCCAACACAGAACCCCACACCATCGACCACATAATGCAAAACTGCATTGTACACAACCACACACGCCAACAACATAATATACGCTTAATGAGGGCCTTGTGGGAAAGGCCTTCCCTCGGTCTAGGGCACGGCCTTTCTCAGCGGCTCAGGGCTGTTCCGCCAGGCATCCTGAGGAACGACAACAACAACAGCGTACGGCATCCACTCTGAAGTTGACTTGAGTTGGGATTCAGTCCCTCGATCTTAGACGAGTCCTTATCATGTCGACGAGATCCCGCCCCTCAACAAAAGGAAATTAACATAAAGATCAGAATGACAATCGCTGATGAGCTCGAAGGCATCAAGGTCCTCGCCCGGTAATTAATAACACCCGATGTGAGTAAACTGAAATTATTTTTTTTCTATAAACCTCTTTAAAATTGCTCTAGCGGAAATGCCTCCGTTGGTTTTCACTTTTGCTTTTAAGTAAATAATAATGATGGCAAAAATGATGCTCCCTTTTAATTTACCTGATCATCGAGCTGCTTCTTGTTGACGTTGTGCTCCTGAGCGTTATTGTGGAGGACCTTCTGGTCACCCGGTAAGACTTTCTTCGGTCGCTTTAGTGCCGGTATCCCGGTGGCACTGGGGTCTGATGGCACCAAGGGTGTCCTCTCATCCATACCTACCGAGAGAAGCAGAAAATATTCAACTGCAAATTCCTACTCTTTGTTCTCCACAATGAGTACCCCTCCGCCCCATGCTCGCTAAAATTGGTTTGTTGCGCGCGCCTCTCCGCCAGGTTCGGATACTATTCGTGCTTTGTTTTGTTTTTCAGCTGAAGTTAAGCCACATAGAGTATGGTTAGTTATCGGATGGGAACCCCATTTGAAGTGGGTCGACTTTAAGCCGGCCACCATGGGCTTTTGACACCCGTGTTTCGGACCCCACGTGAAACTACGTCTTCACTGAGAAAGGCATCAAACTACGAATCGTTGCCCTAAATTATACCGACACAGCTACACTTGACCCTTATCAACCTATTGTCAGTAACTTTATTTTAAGCTGCCTTCGTTGATTATTCTTTTTAAATGAAAATATTTCCCACGAAATTTCTGGCTGCAATTGTCTGCTCTCGTCAAGGAAACGTCCCACGAAAGTAGAGCCATTGAATTCCAGGCCGTCTCTATTAGATCATAAGAAAGACCCAAAAGGGAAGCATTGCCGTTTGTATCAGCCTTATGTATTTAGATCCTTTTTTGAACATTTGAATTGGCCACCCAAGCCGTTCACATTTGAAGGATTACGTCCCTTCCCAGCCCGACACCATTTGCGGCTATATATCTTTTACACACTTCATCTCAATCTACACCACTTTCTTTACAGATATCTTCTTTTAAACATTTTGTAAGAGATGCCGTTGGTTTTCGCTTTTTTTAATCACGTCAGTTCAAATTGTGTTTGATCATTTTTTCTTCCAGTCATTCTCTGTTATTTTGCCCCTATCGGCCATCGTTCCGAGTCATCCCCGTTGCCACTCTTGCATTGGCTACCTCGACCCACCTTCATTATTAAGGTACAAAGGAAGCTTGAAAGCTAAGGGGGTCGAGTCGGCGATGTCGAGAACACTCCAGGAATCATTCACGCCACTGTAAGATTTTCTCTACCAGCACTAAATAAAATCCTTCTTTGAAGGCGAGTGAGGCCAGACTTTGTTCCCTTCCTCTCCTTTCTTTCTTCGTTGAGTAAACACTCCTTGGTTGGATTTCACCAGCCCATTTTCCCCTTTTAATTAAAAAAGTCTTAGAGGGAAATACCTTCTTTTATAGGGGGGGGAGTGTAGGTTTGTGTGTGTGTTGGTATCATCGATCCATTCGCGCTTGTATGGCTCACGTTTCATTGGGGAAGACGAACTGGCTAAGAGTCGCCGGTTCTTATCCACGACCTTGGTTGGAGAACCAATTGATACACCACTCCGTGACGCCATCGGAACCGATTAATACGTTCTCGTTTCAAAGCATCGGAATTACCTTGAGATTCGATTTGGGTTTAAAAGCCGACCTTACTCCCCCTTTTTGCCCCCTTCACTGAATGACATACCCCGAGCGAGGCGTTGGGGGTGGGGGGTGCTCAAAGATTACTCGAGATTGGCTCCGTTCAAAGCCCTCCCAGACGCCTTTGATCCTTCAGCCAACTTAAGTGATTGACTTTTTTTTTTATCTCGCGAGCGGCTGAAATTGACGAATTAAAGGGCATCGATTCGTGATTTCGTCTACCCTTCCCTGCAAGGCAGATGCGGGGAGGCTTAATAGCCGGCTTGTTTGAGCTCCAGTGCCCCGTCAGGATACTCGTTCGAAGCAGGACGGAGGCAAATTTCGGGAGAATATCACACCCAGGACGCCCCGAAGTCTTTTCTGGCTCTTCGGGTTTTGCGCCTTCCTCTTATTTTCACTCTGCCAAATTGGACTTTGTTTGCGAATGGTTTTTCAAAAATGCTCTAATGGAAGTGCCGTTATTGGTTTTTGCCCATTAAAAATTATATTGATGTGTTCTTGGAGATGATTTGTAAAAGGAAGACCTATAGCCCCATAATTGGGAGAATGAACCCCCCAGAAACAATTAAATGTCTGGTTGCCATGACTAGTGAAGGATTCGATCGGAAAATGGGATGGGCAACCTTACTGCATCTTGCGTTAGATCTCGCCGGCGCGGTCATGATTAGGGCCCTTAAAAAGTTTAACGGCACCCCGGTGAGTGTGACGCCGCACTCAACCATGAACTTGGTGAAAGGAGTAGTTTATGCGAGGGAACTCGTGGACTACTCCATAGATGACATCACCTTAGAGCCGGCCAACCATGGGGCCGTCAAGATCGAACGTGTGATGAGAAAACAGGGAGGGGCTTTGAGACCCACCCCTTCACTCTTCGTCACGTTCGACCGTGACAAGCTCCCAGAGTCGGTGCGTGCCGGTTGGTATCGCTACCGCGTGAAGGCATTCGTGCCACTGACGCGAAAGTCCTACTACTCTCCCCCCCCCTCGTCGCCTTGACCATACGAATCCCACCTGTAACCGCGCACATGATAAGTCATTTTCGTCTCCCATTTCGCAATGCTAAGGACTTGGTCCTGGCGCGCCCGGTGCTGCCTGGGCCGTCTTATGCCTCAATTTTTTTTTTTAAGGCACCGTCTGCTCTTGGCACTTTTAGTCCTACGAGGACAATGGTTTCCGCGCCCTTTCGGAACGCTTCTGCTAGTTCTACTCACCCCGGACGTTCCTCTGGTACAGCTGGCGGCACAAAGGGCTCACAGCCAGCCTGGGCTACCCCCCCCTCCTCCCCTAGCGTCACCGTTTTCCGTAAGGCGAAACGGCCTCATGCCTCCACCAAGTATGACTCACAGGAGGCAACACCCCTGAAGTTGGTTGTAAGGCAGTTTTCCAGGTTCCTAAATATGCACCGGAAATGAGGACATCACCAGAGAGCATAGGCTCTTATGCCCACACTACCCAGGGGTGTGCTGGGTAGCTCGGAGACGGTAAATCCTCCAAAAGAGGGATCCCCACCTCCAAAGCTGCTTCGCCCGCCTAAGGTTTCGAGATGTAGGGAAGAAAAGATTAGCATGGCGAGGAGAACCTCCCCCGATAAATCCGCGAAGGCGACAGTGCCTTCAGCGCTTTGTTCGTCCAACAGCGCCCGGAATTCTGCCTCCGGGAAGCGTACGGGCATTCCCGTGAATGTCTTCTCTTTAAAGAGAGCCCACGCTTCTCCGAGCTAAGCCTGGGTGAGGATGGTGGGCTTATTTCTTCAAAGGAATTTCCGCAACCTGATCGCCTTGGGCCTGGCTATTATTTCTAGAAGATATGGCCCGTTTTTCACGCCGACCACTTCTGTAGTGGTCAATCGAGTGTGAGATGACAATCAAACAAAAGTTATTCCTACATACGCTATAAGTGCCGCCCGAACGATTTCACTATCGGTGAATTGCGTCGAGCTAAAGAAAGATTCTGGTATGTTTCGAACCAAACCTGCCTCTCTTCCTGCGGGGCATACGTTTCTTAACTTAACGGGAAGACCTCTCGAATAGAGACGTGGAAGCGAGTCAAAGGATTCAGGGCAAGTTGCCGCATGACACCCTTCCCGTTCTCCAGGAGAATAGGAGCACAATCTCGCTGGAAAACACAAACTGGACTTTACCTCCAGAGGCGGAGAACCCTTCAACAACATGTTTACATTGAGTTGCTCTGACTGCCCTGTAAGGGGCGCGGCGACTTTCCTTCCTGGGACTCAGCACGGCGACTTACCTTCTTCTCCTCCTTCTTTCCAACAGCCGGCATTTTACCCTACTTCCTCACTCTCCCCACAACCTCTCCCACAATTTTCTCTGGTCGGACTCTAATTTCACAGGGTAGATGCCAACCAGCTTCCTCTCACCCAACTATCCCGGATTGGGGCTGAGGGGGGAGGGTACAGCGTCCCCTCACTCCTGTGCTCCGTTCTGGGGTGGTGGGTTTTTAACAACCTGCTCCATCTATACCCGCAAGTTCCTCTCATCTCCTTTCTTTCTCCTTACAATATACATCCATTTTACTCTGTGCCTAAGGTGGAGTCGCCATGCCGATGGTCTGCCAGTTGACTATGCGGGAAGAGTGGCCTTAAATGGTGGCATTCGGTTTTGCCGGCCCCGTATTCACCCCTCGCAGACCGGGCTACTGCGTTGGGTAATGAGCGTTCGTCTACCGTATTATTATTAGGGTCATTATGCCTGATGGTGAAAACTATGGAAGTAAAAACTCACCCTTTACCTAACCCTGGACCATTAATTGAGCCGCTTTCGGGTAGCTCCACTGAAAAAAATTGAGGTCCCACCACCTATTTTCACAGGAGACCCTCCAAAATTCTCTGACCGAAGAGGAGGTTTACTCCTCTCCTATGCCTTCGGGTGAAGTGGACTCACCCTCACCCCCTTCCCTGGAGTTGCCTTCGAGCAACTCCCTTTTTCCAGCGGCAGTTTCCCCTTACTTTCTAACGGGACAGCCAACAAAACAGGCAGCAGGCAGGCAGCCCATAATTGACCTGTTCGGGCCGGCCCCTTTAGGGGAGTAAGGTATGGTAGGGTCCGTCGTCCCCTGCCCCCATATATACAGCGCGAGTAACTTGAAGGTGGTCGAGGGGAACTTAAAGTTACGTGCCATTGCGCCGCCACTGTTCCCATGGACCTACCCACCATTGCCGCGACGGCTTCAGATTGCCTTCTGTCTTCTCCGAATTGGACACACTCGCTGGACGCAGCGCCATTTGATGGAGCGCTCGCCTGTGCCTTATTGCGACGACTGCGTTGTCCCCTAGACTGTTTGGCGCATTCTTGTTGAATGTCTAAGTCTGGGTGATCTTCGCGCACGTTACCTGTCCCGGTACCGGGACGAGCGGGGTCGCTACCGCTTGTCCCTTCTACTCAGGATTGGTTCGTGCACACCGACTTGCAAACTACAAGACGTGTTGGAGGGGGCTGTCCTCCTCCACGTTATTTGACAGTTTATTGTGGGGCGCATGCTCCTGCACCGGGAGGAGGCGGTCCTACCCTCGATGCTGGAGTGCGCTTCCTTCTTGATACCTTTTTCCTTTATGTTTTTGTTTTTAGTCTGATTTTTTTATCCTTATTATTTATTATTTTTTTGTTATTTGTTTTTTTAATATATCCTAGTCGTAGGCTGTAGTGAGTACAGCGACTTATGCCCGAGTAGGCAGTCACCAGATGGGCTCCTAAATAATCAAAAAATCTACTCTGACTGGAAAATGCTGTCTGCCAAGCCTTCCTTCGTAGACACTACGTCACGGTGTTTTTCGATCAGGAGAAGGCCTATGATACGGCATGGCGATACTGTATCATCGATGGTGGCGAGGCAACGCCTCCCAATCTTTATATCTGATTTTTTTCGAGATCTTCGATTCCGGGGGTGCCATATGTGACTCCTCTCTAGCCCGGCCCTTCCGTTCAGTCGCTTACCTCCCCCGTTAGCATTACCGATGTCATTGTCCGGGTGGAAGTTCACCCGGTTCCGTCTTCCTTGCCTCTTACACCGGTCCCTTCTTCCTTGCCCCTTACCTCTGTGCAGTCTTCTATGTCTCCTACCCCAGTTTCGTCTCCCTTGCCTCCTACCGCATTTCCTTCATCTCCTTCTTACCCTGTTCCCTCCTTACCCTCTGACCCTGTTCCTTTCTCCCCCTCTGTCCATGTTCCGCCTTCTGTTCCATTTTCTTCGCATCTTGTTATCGTCCGTCTCTACTCGATCTCCCTTTCCCTCCGGGCCATGAGCCCTCAACGTTGGGTTAGGTGTTCGGTCTGGCTCTCAGCTGTTGCCTCCCGCCGTTCACGCTGCCAAGTCCGTGCCGGGTGCGTCCCCGGCTCATCACAATTTGTCGCTTGCTCCCTCGGGGTCTTCTAGTCGTTGAGAACCTTCGATGGTTTCCGTCACTAGAATCCCGACGTTGGTGTCGAGACGACAGTAATGTCTGTCATTCTACAGTGGAATTGTCAAAGGGTTCTTCCCAAGCCGGAGGAACTCCAGCTCTAGCTTTCTAGCGTTCGGCCCTTGGTGGTCTGTTTACAAGAAAATAAGCTTGGGACTCCACTTCCAGGTACTTAATTCAATCTCCCCCGGCCGGGGGCGTGTCCCATGGTGGTGCTTCTCTTTTAATTTGCTCTTCGCTATTCTCTGCGCCACTTCCCCTCCGTACTACCTTGCAGGCCGTTGCTGCGAGAGTTTTTATTTCCAACCTTTTAGCTGTTTGTTCTGTGTACATCCCCTCGGATCTTAATTTGATTCGATCTGACCTTTTAGAGCTCACAAGTCAGTTACCTACCCCGTTATAAGCAGAACCCGACCGTCTTGAATAGGGTCGATCGGAACCGGGCTCGTGCCATCCGCCAAAGGACCCTCCGTCGTGCCCGCCTTGAGTCTTGGCGCCGGTACGTATCTTCCATTTCTTCGTCCACGCCACTGACTCGTGTTTGGAAGCGGGTCAATAAGATCTGTGGTCGCTACGCTAGTCATGCCATTCCCACTCTGGACATCGGAGGCTCGCTTGTGTCCGATGGCCGGTCGGTCAGCGAAGCTCTTGCTGGCCATTTTGCTTCGGTGAGTAGCGCTCGATCATAAGGTTGCCATAGAATCTCGCCTTTTAGATTTTACCACGTGCGCCACCTAATCTTATAATGCTCTGATTTCCGTCTATGAGCTGCGGGATGCTTTCTCTCACTGTGGCTCCACCTCTCTCGGTGATGATTGCGTCCACTACGACTTTCTCCGACGTCTCCATCCCCATTCGTAGTTATTTTTGGTTGAGCTCTAAACATGTTTTGGATCAAAGGAATCTATCCATCCTCCTGGCGTGTGGGGATTCTTCTACCCTTTCTCAAGCCCGGCAGGGACGGTTTGGACCCCCAGTTACTATCGCCTGATTGCTCTTACGAGCTACCTCAGTTAGTTATTCGAGAAGATGGTTCAAGTTTGCCTCACCTGGTTTTTGGAGTCCAACTCGCTCCTCTCTCCTGAATGCCTGACAAACAAGATGGGATACGACCAACCGGAACTTATAGTTGCCATCGCGCTGCGACTGTTTCCCTGTGCCTACCCTCCAATGCTCGGGGTGGGTTTGTGTACACCTTGTGAACTACCTGACTTTTGGGGGGAGGAGACTCGCCTCTAATTTATTTTACTCTTAGTGATGTCTGTGTGTGAGGTTGCGCTTGGAGTCTTAGTGTTGTCCTTGTCTTAATATCCAGTGGGTGCTCATGAGGTTTGTCATTGTACCTATTTTTGTTAGTGGTCTTTTTATTCATCGTTCATGTATTTCCTCTCTTTTCTCCACTGAGTAAGTCTCCTTTGGTCGCACCTATTTCCTTTCATTTGAATATTTAATTCCCACCGCTCTTTTTTTTTTTTTTTTTTTTTTACTAGCTGGTCCCTCCTACCCCGATATCTTTACATAGAATCCTAAAGCCCGTCTCCCGGCAGCCAGAACTGGAGCCGGTGAGAGGAGGCGTCGCTCTTCCCTCCATCTGTCTGCTGCTTACCTTGTGGCACTGCAGGGCTGGTAAGGCTATGATGAACCTCTTTGGAATTGCCATCTTTGAACGGGGTTCGACTGTCTGGGTTCTCGGTGGTGGCACTTCCGTGGTTATGGTGTGTCCTGCCGCGGTGACCCTGAAAATAGACAATTTTTATGGTTAGCTCAATTGGGGGGGGGTATTGTTTCTTGTACCTTACTGTCATGTGGGTAGAAGTTATTTCGCCCTGATTTATGTATTAAAATAAAGCTACATTGACCGTAGGCCTCTCGAGAAAGGTTTTGAAATGGCGATAGTGGCGAGGTTAGAGCCACTGAAATGTAAGTTATCTGTAGCCTAAAGTTAAGACGAGCGCTAAGGACCGGATACACAACTCTCCTGAGCCATCTCTCATTCACAACTAAGCCCTATGCGCTCTAAACATGAACAAATTCAACGCAAATGATATTGTGTGTGAGAGAGACAGAGAAAGGGTTCGAATGAGTTAAATGCAAATGATCGTTTCCCCAAACACCCTCCTTTTTATATCCCCCGACCCCTTTATTTTGTCCCTTGCACTAGGGACTGGTTCGTGCACACAGACTTTTGGACTGGACTATACGACTTATTGGAGGATGCTGGCCTCCTCCACTTTATTTGACTGGGGTTTTTTTGTAGGTCGCATGTTCCTACGCCGGGGGGGGGGAGTGAGGCGGGCCTAACTTCGACGCCGGAGCGCGCTTCCTTGTTGCCTTTTGCTTTATTTTCTTTATTTGTTTTTGTTGTTTTTTCTTAGCCTGTCTTTTTTTTATCCTTGTTATGTTATTTGTTTTTTTAATCTAGCTTAGTAATAGGCTGTGATGTGAGTACGGCGACTTTTGCCCTAGTAAGCAATCGCCAGACGGGCTCTCAAAATTTAAAAAATAAACTAGTCCCCCATTCCCGATGGCGGTTAAAAAGAAATCGCGTGGCAATGTTTTAATAAACTTTGGCCACATTCACTATTTGGGCCATGGGGTCATATCTTAAGCATCCTCCCCCATCCTTGAGAATTTCGGATCGGGGCCAAGTTCTGGAGAGTTACGCGCCCTCCTGATTCCTTGTACCCCAATGAGTCTCATTAGTTGAACAAATCTCTAGCCGAGATATCTCGTTGGGGAAAACATTTTTCTATAACTAACGGGACCCATCGAACCAGGGTCCCTGTGCCTTTTGGAGGTTTGTTCCTGTGGGCTTCTAATGCCCCTCGAGTTTTATTTTGGGTATAATGGCACAAACCCACCTATGGGAAACGCCGTTTTACACGTTGAGCGAAGTTAAGCCACATCGAGTGTGGTTAGCTAATAGATGGACTCTCGTTTCTTGTCCAATTTGTTCGATTAATTGTCGGAGCCACTGCGATAAGCATTAGACGGTATAAAACCGCACAAACAATGGCCCAAAAAAGTGTTCCTGAAACATTCGTATTTGAATATATTTTCTGCTGACGACGATCGTTTTCCGTGTGGAGGTATTTCGCCCCCTGTATTCTCCCATTAGGGTGGGGTGGGGTGGGGGTGGGTCACGCTGGGGCGGAATTAAAAATAAACGAACTGAAGGGTTATTTGGGGGGCGTCGAGCATGCTGATCTGTCGGGGGAATGGGGGGGGTCGCGCCTTTTGTTAGTGAAATATCACCCGCTCCCGCTCCCGATCCCGATTTAGCAACGGTGAAATTGCACATGAGGGGGGTGGGGGATGATCTCTTGGGTTTATAATTGCGAATTTTCCCGTGCAATGCGTCCCCCAAAGTCACGGTCAACGTCGAAACTGGGTATGTTGTTCGCAACATGAAATTTCCTCTTTCAACATTTTCGCATGAGCGAGACCATGGATCTGCTTATTCCCATGTGTTCGCTCTCAATTTCGAGGCGTATCTCGATTAGTATTATTTGGGTTTTTTATATAACTATTATTTTGGTTCCTCTTCGGCAATGGTTTTTAATCCTTTCCCATAGTTGCCTCCCCCTCCCCCCTTACGAAGCCCCCAAGTAGTTCTCGCACCTCTGTCCCCACTGCCATTAAAGAATAATGTAATGGATATCTAGGGCCGTTTTAACAATTATTATATATTTGCTCTATATGTGAACCCTGACCTGGATGATAGTATTCAGGATTGCCTTTTAACTGCTATGGTTGGAATCCAGGAATCTGACTCTGAGGCCTCTTTTGTCTTTGTTGGTAATTTTAATGCTCATCACCAGCAATGACTGAATTCTATCTCTGGGACGAACCAGCATGGTCGGGCTGCCTTAGACTTATGTAATCTTGCTGGATGTGAGCAGCTGGTTCTTGATCCGACCCACATTTCTGGAAATTGCCTGGATCTCCTTTTTTACGGATATTCCTGCCGTTGTTGATATATGGGTTGTTCCGCCCCTTGGTAACAGCGATCACTCAAGACTCAATTTTAAGATTCAAACCAAATTTTTACCTCCGGATGAGTCCATTACTCGAGTGGTCTATTTGAAATACAGTATCAACTGGCCTGGCATTGATACTGATTTGAACAATATCTGTTGGGGCGATGTGTATAGATCTGAGTGTCCCGTAACTGCCCTTAATGAAATTCTTCTTTCCATAAATGAGAGATGGATTCCACGTAAAACTATTCGGAGTCGTCGTACGGACAAGGCCTGGTTCAATGCCGACTCACGATTCTCCCAGCGGATTAAGCAGGCTGTATTTTGCCAGTGGTCTCGTTTGCGTTTCCCTGAATCTTGGGACTATTACGTGCAGCTCAGGTCACACGCACAGCGTACTTTATAGTGAGGCTCAAATAACCTATAATGATCATCTCAGAGTTATTTTAATTGGTTCCTCTCAGCCGCACTCTTGGTGGTCTGATCTTAAACAATCCCTGTTTAGGGTTGACTCTAGCCTTCCCTCGTCGTGTGCTGAAAGCTGATCTACTTGCCTCAATTTTTAATAAAAAAACAAAGCTGTGAGGTAGTGGACTTACCTTCATCTTGCTTTCCTCTTATTAAACTGCACGTCTTTTCTATTTTAATGACCTTTATTCTTTGTTTTTTTTTGCCCATTATTTATAAAAGAATTGCTCCATCAGTGGCCCCAAAATTGGCTGTTATTTATAGATTACTTATTCGTCGTAGTTCTTTTCCTGAATGCTGGCCTTCTTCAAATGTCACTCCGATCCCCAAAGGCTCTTCACCATCAATTCATCCTGAGAAATATAGACCCATTGCCATTAGACAGGTTCTGTCTGAAATATTTGAGTGTTTGCTGGCCAAACGCATAATTTATTTTCTGAATAATAATAATAATCAAAAATTGCTGCCGGAAAGAGTTTGATTTTCGGAAGGGTTTTAGTACTTCTGATACTCTTCTCTTTATCACCAATGACCTTCAAAGTTCTCTTGATGCTGGTTATGAATCTCGTCTTGTATCTCTTTATTTTAGCTCAGCCTTTGATCGTGTTAATCATAAGGCTCTTTTATTTAAAATTAGATCCCTCGGTATTGGTGGCCATTTCCTCGGCATACTGGTCGAGTTTTTTTACTAACAGAACGCAGTGTGTGTCGGTTGATGGTAGTTTTAGCTACTACTGCTTTGTTAAATCTGGTGTTCCCCCGGGTAGTCTCCTGGGCCCGCTTCTCTTTATTATTTATACCTCATATGTTTTCTGGGATTGAGTTGAATTTGGCTGTTTATGCTGACAATACAACTTTATATGCTGCAATTCCTTCCCCTTTGGACAGACAGAGTCGCTGAATTGCTTACTCTGGATATCAAGAGAATTTTATCCTGGTGATGTTTGCGGTATGAAACTTAATCCAAGTAAACCTCATAGCATTGTTATTGGTCGATCGAGGACCTTACAACCGCATCACCCTGACATTATTCTCAACTCCTTTGTGGTCCCTAATTGTTCTTCACTGAAATTGCTTGGTGTTACTTCTGATCTCAACTGACCTTTGAGTTGTACTTGCGCACTGTTGCGTCCTCAATTTCTCAAAAAGTTGGTTTGTTGCGTAAGTGCCGCCAGATCTACTCTACAGACAGTGGTTAGAAATTGATTTCATTCCTTCCTTCTGCCTCATTTTGAATCTTGTCATTCTGTCTTTCCTTCTGCATCGGAGACCAATTTGGAACTTAAAGTTGCGTGCCATTGCGCCGCGACTGTTCCCATGGACCTATCCCCCAATGCCGCGGCGGCTTCAGGTTGCTTTCTGTCGTCTCTGAATCGGACACACTCGTGTGACGCATCGCTATCTGATGGAGCGCTCGCCTGCGCCCTATTGCAACGACTGCGTCGTCCCCCAGACTGTTCGGCACATTCTTGTCGAATGTCCCAGTCTGGGTGATCTTCGCGCACGATACCTGTCCCAGTACCGGGATGGGCGGGGTCGCTACCGCCTGTCCCTTGTGCTCGGGACAGATTCGTGCACATTGACTTGTGGACTTGTTTACTTCTTGGGGGAGGCCGGCCTTCTCCCTATTCTTTAAGCAAGATTTGTTTGTTTTTTTGTTTTGTTTTGTTGTTTTTTTGCATTTGTTTTTTTTTTTGTTTTTTTTTTTTTTTTTTTTCCTTTAGTTGCACGCTCCTGCGCCGGGGGGACCTCTCCCCGACGCACCAGCTTGCTTCCTTTCCCCCTTTTGGGGTGTTGTTTTTTTTCTCTCTTTAATTTTATTTTAAAGTAGCCTAGAACTAGGCCAGTTTTAATACGGCGACTAATGCCCAAGTAGGCAGTCGCCAGATGAGCTTTAAAAAAAAAACAAAAAAAAACTGAGACCAATTTGAAGTTCCTTGACAGAACTTTCAACCAGATTAGTTTTCTGTTACCCGATGTACAGTTGAACCTTAGACATCGTCGACTCGTTGTAGTCTTGACTCATTTCTTTAAAATCGTTTCTGATCCTGCTCATCCACTTCACTGTCTGATGCCAGCTCCCTCACGTCCGGTTTGTGATACGCCCTACTCGTTAAGGTAGAATGACTGTTTTTCGGTCGCTCGAGTGAATACGACTCAGTTCTCTCGATTATGTTTTCTACTTTTATCGATGTTGCGCCGCTCGTTAGGCCCTATTGGGTTTTTAAGTTCTAGTTGTTGCCTTCCTATGGGCCGCCTTCATTGACTTTGATGATGATGATAATAATTAATAATATCACTAAAATGTCGCGAGTGAAGATCCAGGTGAAATGGGTGCCCTTCCCATTTCTACTACTTCAAGTGTCGGTGTGTTATATTAAAGCAATTGAATAATTAATAAAAGTCAATGGACTGATGTAATTCCCCCCCCCCCCTACGGATGCGAGTGGCTCAGGTTAAGAAGTCCTGGTCTACGGTTATGTTTTCACGATTGTGTTGTTCACAAAGGCTAGATTTAAGGAGATCAAATTTCGGAGTCTCCCTTTGCCCCTTTTCTCGAACTTGTTCTTAGGGACCCCGCAAAGGGGCTGCAGGATAATCATGCTGCATTTGACGTCTGGAGGATTACGTCCATTCCAAAGTCAACGCCCCCTCCCCGATGGGGAGTACCCAGTGTAGCCTCTTACACTTGGTATCCGGAGGAGTTGCACGTCTTCCTGGCCTGAGTGTAAATTAGGAAAACCCTCTGACCTGGTTGACTTGAAGTCTCTGATGGGGCCGCGACGCCTTCAGGTCGTTTTCTGTTGTCTTCGAATTGGGGACACTCGCGGGACGCACCGCCATTTGATGGAGCGCTGTGACTACTGCGTCGTCCCCCGCACTAGTCGGCGCATTCTTGTTGGTTGTTCTAGTCTGGGGACGAGCGGCGTCGTTACCGTTTGTCCCTTGTACTCGGGACTGGTCTTTGTACACAGACTTGTGGCCTATCACATCTTTTTTTTAGTAGGATGGCCTCCTACGTTTTATTCAACTCATGTAGGTCGCATGTTCCTGCGCTGGGGCGAGACGGGCATCCACGTGGCCATTAAGATGGAACGTATGATTAAAAAACAGGAAGAGGTCCAATTCCTAGCAGGGAATTGGCTTCCTCGCCGTATCCCCCTTGTTTGAAATTAGCAGAGTCTGTCTTCACGGTCGAGATGTTTGAAATACACCGCTCGGTACCGGAGATAACGCCTTCGTGCCCGGTTCGGACACCGAGTTGTGATCTTGAGCGACTCAGAAAGTGCCCTGAATGCTCTCGGGGCATTGCACGTTTGTTTTTTAATCTAACAAGGCTGTTGGGTGATTACGGTGACCTGTGCCCAGGTTGGCAGTCGGCAGATTAGCGCTGAAAAAAAATACCCCAACCCCTGGAGGTACCGTTAGCCCTTATTGTAAATTTTGAGTAGTGTCTGAAGAGAGAGCTATATGCCCCAAGTACTCTCTTTACACTACCCTGGTTATATACTTTCCACACGTTTTCTCCCATTTCATCATTCAGGCCTTTAATGGCAGTCTCCATATGGGACGGACCCCTTTAGAATCAGCCATTTCATCATTTTCTATCCGAAGTTTCTTCGCAAACTTTCTACCGGAGATGCCCTCGTTTGTTCTCTTACTTTTTAGTTAATAATAACGATAAATGGTCCGTACGCCGTATCCTACATTCTTTTTTTGAGCTGTTGGAGTTACAGGAGAGTTGGGCGCCCTTCCGCTCTCTACTACCTCTGGTAGTATCTTCTTGTTTCGCCCCGTGTCTACAATCGCTTTTCAAAAGGATCGACTGAAATCTGAGATCGCTTCTCATTTTATAAGAACATAACCAAAGATCTGCCCATGGGGCATCATGTTTATAGCGTCGCTTGTTCTTGTTTGTTTTTCAATATGTTGTTGCTTAGCTCGCTTCCTCGCCCCTTCCCCTCAGATACATGTTGGAAAAAAAAAACCTTTCCTGTTTCCAGTGAAACTGGTGTTTCGAAATCCATAGAGTTTTTTTACACGTTCAAATTGGCCCCTTTTTTGCCCACCTACTATTTAAGTGGCCACCAACCTCGACGAACTCCGCCGACCAGACGGGGTTCTCACAGAGACCCAGCACTCCGTGTATCTATATTTCTTTTTGTCTCAATTGTACTGGGGTCGGACATGTTGTGAATATGTGTTGAACTATGTCTGGGTTCCTGATCTCAACGGGGGCAGATGTCTGTATCGGCTCGGGCATTGCTGTATTTGTATGTTTAATTTTAGATTGTTGTCGCCCCGGAGCCCTGGCCAGGGCGACCTTCGAAGAAAGATCCATCGGAACGATGACACCGGATTTCCAATTCATTAAGGGCAAGAAACCTCTCATTCTCTTTTCAAATTTTCCTTGCAACCCTTTATTATCCAAACCCGCTGGGAGATCTGCCTGCATTGCCCAGGTTTGGCTGTTGCCGTGAATTGCGCGACCTTTCCCAAACACTTTAACTAAAAAAGACTACGCAAGTTATCCTCACTCTACAGCATATAAATTTCCCCTAACCTCGTTAGTTTTCACATACTAATAATAATTCTGGCTTTGGGTATTATAAAATTCTTCAGACGTATTTTCGAAATATTTAAAATAATGAAAACCTCGATGAATTATTGGTTTTATTTTCTACATAGAATACGACTGCCTTTGCTGGCGAAGGGTGCTTATTTTCAGCCACCATTCATCGCGTACACCTTTGGGGAACAGAATCTATTGAGATCTAGAACCATTCTTCCAAGACCACTTCCAATTTCCCGAGTGGTGTTATTGGCAGGAACTTGATTCTCACTGAGTTCTTCACTTATGACCTTAAAGGGATCAATTATACTTAAATAGGCCATTGTGAGGATTAGTCTTATTTGTTTGGCACCTACTCCGTGTTACCCTGTATCATTCCTATCAGCTTAGATCAGGGATTCTTAATCTTTATTCAGTCACGGACCCCTTTAAGAAGGTGATGGAAGCTATGGACCCCCTCCAAGGAAATTTTCACATAGTCTTAAAAACAACTTTGCATGCAATTAATATATCTACTTTATTTTATTAGCATAATATAATTATGATTGCTTTATACATGTAGGCCTATAGCATACAAAAGTATAGATAAAGTAAACAATCTTAACAAATAACTCACTCCTTTTCAATTTAAAAGTAAATTATACTCATTCAAATAAAAGAAATACAGTCATTTTGTGCAAACTAAACAAAAATATTTTTATCCTGCTCAAATACTACTTTCTTTCTTGTTAGCTAGTTTATTTTAGTGAGACGGTTGTTCTTGTTTGTCTTGAATAATAAGCTGAAACTGTGGAGTAGTCTTTGATAAGGTGACACGCATGTCATCTCTGACGACCAATTTGTTTTGATTTTTCGTTTTGATATAAACAAGTGCTGAAAACCCTGATTCACAAAGGTACGTAGTAAACATGTACCAACCGGCCCAACAGCGAGTCAAGAGACTCCTAGCGGTCATCTCTATAAACAGTGGCAAGGTGCGTTTTCTTTCATTTAATTTAATGGGAAACATTTTTTTTCATCTGACCCCCATGGACCCCTTGAAACCCATCCATTTATTTTTTTTTTAATCTGACCCTCACGAACCCCTTGAAAGCTATCCATGGACCCCAAGTTAAGAATCCCTGGCTTAGATCATTGTGTCATCAAGAAATAACTTCGACCATCATCGATTGTATTACTTCTTTCTAAATCAGAACTCATTGAAAAGGATTTTACAAAGGAACACCGCTATATTTTAAGGGCGGGAAAATGCTGGTGCAACCAACGAGACTATCTTCTCTAGGTAGATAAAGAATAAGGACATGGCCATGCAGATGAGAAAGGGTGGTAAATATAAGAAAACTCAAACAATATTAATGTTAACGAAGACGACAATAGCAGAACTCGTTGATCTTAACTATGGGTGGGAGGGGGAAATTATGAGCTCTCAGAACCATAAAGGTAACAAGCCGTCAAAAGTACGAAGTTTAACCCCGTTGTTGGGTACACATTTGCAAAATGACCGTGAGACTGCCAATATTTTTTTCCGCGAATCCACCGCCATGCGTCGCTCTTATGGGGCCAAGCATTTTGCCACCTACTTTTAGATGTAAAACCAACGAGGTGTATCCCGCAGAGTTTTGTGATGCTTCATGTGACTATCTGACCTTCCATTGGCCCAATGCCCGCGTTCTGTACTCATCAAGCCATTGTTTCCGCTTAAGGCTAAATAATATCAGCTCTACGATGCGTATAGACTCATTGAAGTTCTCGACAAACTCTTTGCGTACGGAGTGTTTGGAGGCGATGATCATTTATTTTTACAGAAGCTATCGTAGTTTTGTCACGTTTCTTAACACTCCTTGGCAGTGTCTGACGGGGCCATTTCGCGAGCTTCCTTTTACCTCTACTTGTGCTTCCCAATAAGTTTTGTTGGGAGATTTTTCAGTATGTAGTTCTGGCGTAAGATAGTACTTGCGAACAACCCATTAATCATAACACTTATTGTTCTTGCTATGGAGGCCTCGACAATTTGGTCTGAAAATCCGTTAGATCGCTTATCGTTTTCATTTTAAACGGAATTTAAAAAAATAAACAATTTCGAACATAAATTTCAATATATGAATAACAGAAGTGATTTCCATCAGTTGATGAACCTCATTTTGGGTACAAACGTGACTCTTATTCCCATTGCTTTATTCAACCCCTGACAATATAGTGTCGCCAAACCAGGTATACATTTATTTAAACTTATAACCCGCGAACCCACTAACGGATTCAGCGGATCGTTATTTCTTTTTATAGGTGAAGTATAAATCATCAAAATAGTAGATACTTCAATTTGTTTTAAAAACGTAAGTGTTCGAACAGTCAACCATTGACATCAATTCACCACTGCCATCTTTGATTCACTGATTGGCAGACTTCAACAAAAATGTTTGTAGAGATAGTTTTAATTGTTCAAGTGATCTACGTCTTGTACTGTACACTTTATTTTTTTCAATGACCCCATAAAAATGTCCAGGGGGTTCAAATCTGGTGAACGTGGTGGATACTCTACCACCTCTTCGTCCGATCCACCAATTATGAAGTATTTCATCCAAAGTAGTTCCTAAAGTAATGGTAATGAGAAGATACTCGTTGTTGAGAGAAAATGTCATCATCTCCGTCTAACTATTAAATTGAAGGAAAGGTTTTGGCCCAAGGCACGTTTAGATAGCTGTAACCGGTAAATTACCATCGAAAAAACATGGACCAACCAAACATTTGGGACTAAACCACCTGAGTTATACTCGGTAATTTAGGTCGTTCCACATAAATGCGTGGATTTTCTTGTGACGAGTATGTACAATTATGACGCTTAATTATACGATCCAACTTAAATTTAGCCTCATCAGGCCACACAATTTTGTCGGCAAATTGGCCATCTTCTGTGTTTTGGGGTTTTTTTTTACACTTTTAATCTATTCGCAAAACTAGATTCTGCGAGTCGGATCATCCTCTTCAAGGCATGTAATCATATTGGGATGTAAGTTTTCCCTTTAGCATTCTTCAGAATTCAATGGACACGTGGCTTACGTGTTTCACGAACACATTGTCTCAGATTTTCTTGATCAGAAGTGTTAGTGCCTGTTGATTCCTTTGAACGCCCAGTCGTTTGCTTTTACACACGGTGCCTAGTGCCGTATACTTCAAATTTCTCACAGATAGGTGAAATGGTAAGTCGAGTTGGATGATTTGTTCCAAAATTTCCTCTTCACTATTGTTGAAGCTTGATATCTTCTCAACCTTACGACCTTACTATGCATTTTCATTTCTCGATTGATAGGTGCATGCTTCCATTGCCATGTTTACCGTAGGCGGTCAAGGCTATTACTAATTTGGATTTTTTATCTCCTTAAGCTAGGCAAGGTTGTTAACAATCCACTGTTGTATCTCATTAGGCTATATAAAGAAAGAAAAATCATCCTAATCTGTTCTTGGGTTCGCCTGTTATGTTTTTAAAAATATGTATACATGGTTTTGGTACATTGTATACAGGCTGTTTCAGAGAAACCTATACCCATTTTTCATCATGAATATATTCTGCAGAAATGATACTTTATAAATTTGTAAGTTCAATTTTATGTAGAATATATATATATATATATATATATATATATATATATATATATATATATATATATATATATATATATATATATATATACATAAAATTTATTTACGAGACTAGTTTCGATATGAAGTTTACCATACCCTCTTTTCAGTCGTATACTGAGAATGGAATGAATAACACAAGTTACTAAACACCTCAAGATCCCAACAAAAGGAAAAAAAAAACGGAGAAAAGGGATCATTAATCAGGGTGTGGTTCAAAGATGATTAACTAAACTGTTTACGATCAGGTTCCGGGAATAGGAGTTACACATAAATTAACCATCCGAAATATTAAAATTAGGAATTTCTCCTATTAGTATTGATTCTACAATTTTTCTTTTATGGAAATCTTTACAATTATATATAATTTGGGTCTTTGAATAATCTATCTGGTGGTTGTAATTGCTAATGTGGTTAAAAATACTGGATGTAGTACTGCTTCGCCTGACATCACCTTTATGTTCATATATTCGTTTTTTTTTTTAATATTCTCTCAGTCTCCCCTATGCAGAATGAGGGACAGTTGGTGGATTCACACGGGATTACATATACACCTGTCTCCTTGGGCTGGTCCATGGGTTTAGTCGAAGGGAAAGATTTATGGATGAAAAAGGGTATTTAAACGAGGCTCGATCTGGAGAAATAACCGTTTACTCCTTTGAGGATGGGAGAAAGTGGGAGTGATAGACAATTCGTGTTACTCTCTTTACTTTATTTTTCTCCTTGGGACGGTAGTATGTAGATTTAGCTTTAGATATGCTCTCGTGGATCACGTGGAGAGGATAATTTAATTCAATGAATCTGCAGGTTATATATGTAATCTGGTCTTCTAGAAAGCAAACATCACATATTCTAAGTGCTCTCAAAAACATACCCGATGCAACGGCTTTTTTTAATGTTAACATCATGATGTGAAAAGAAATGGATATAAGAGTTAGAATGGCTTGGTTTACAGTGGTACACAGTGAAGCTAATTTGGTCGATGACTCCTACAATTTTGACATCGAGAAAGGCTATACAATTATCTTTTTCCCATTCTACTTTAAAATTGATGCTCGGATGGAGGTCGTTAAGATTTTTAAGGAAATTTTATAGGCTAAATCGATATGACATCATCTACATACCTAAACCATACAAAATTTAATGTGGAATAACATAAGGGAGTAAAGTAACTTCAAAGTGTTCCATAAAAAGGTTACATAATATGGGCGATAAAGAATTGCTCATGCTAAGACCGTATTTCAGGCGGAAGAAACCCATATCGCTGATAAATTCATTTTCAGAAACACAAAGTTTAACAAGATTTATAATTTTATATTTGCGTAGTGGGAGATTTAATATGGGAGGTCTGCCTCCATCCGGCACCTGCTCGTGCCTGGCAGATATTCATTTGTTTTGCTGTTGTTGATGGTCGTGACCTTTTGTTTTCGTTGAGGGTGGTGGTGACCTTTGTTTTCGTTCTTGGTGGTGGGGAGCGCCATGGATATTCTTCGTTCCGTGACGTTCAGCACTTGGGGCCCGGATAGGGCTACTGCCTTACTTTTTTATCGATCTTTGTTCGTTCGAAGCTCGACTACGGATACGAATTTTATGCATCCGCAGCTGAGTGTGTATTGCGGAAGGTGGACTCGATCCACCACACAGGCTTTCACCTGGCGACCGATGCCTTCCGCACTTTCCCGATTGAGAGCCTGTTGGTCGATGCTGGGGATATGCCACTCGCTCTACGCCGTGTACAGTGCATTATTCGCCTGTATGCGCGAGCCCGGTGCCTTCCTCAGTCGCCAGCAGCTCTCTGCATCCGCAGCTGATCTCGATGGTACTTATGCCGCCGAGAGACGCACATCATACCCTAAGAAGCCCTTTGGGTTTAGGGCCAGGAAACTCTTTCGAGAGCTAGGTATAGCTCTCGGGCCGGTGGCGCCCCTGATTCTGCCCAGGACGCCACCCTGGAGCGTACCACCTTTGAATATTTGTCGCCACGCCTCTGCTCCCAAAGCTTGTACAGCGCCGGGAGTATTGCGTTCGGCCTTTTTGGAGCACACTCCGTGTCACGCTGGAACCGTACGAGTGTATACGGATGGCTCCAAGTCCCAAGAGGGGATCAGTTTCCACACCGTATCCCCCTCTGTTTGAAGTCAGTGGTGCTCTTCCAGGCGCTGCGTCTATCTTCATGGTCGAGCTGGTTGCAATACACGGCTCTCTACCGGAGATAACGCGACGTGCCTGGTTCAGAGACCGGATTGTTATTTATAGCGACTCACAAAGCGCCCTGAGTGCTCTCAGGGCATTGGAATCTTCGCATCCTCCGGTTCGCGATACCCGAGACACCACGGTTTTGGCGAGCCGGGCGGATGTCGAAATTATCTTCTACTGGGTTCCTGGATATGTAGTAATTGCGGGGAAGGAGCAGGCCGATCAGGGCGCCAAAGAGTTCCCGAGTACTGGACGACCAGACCATCGTTTCGCTCTTCCTCACACCGTCTACATGGCAGGAATACGGGCTACCCTTCGGGTGGCTTGGCAAAGAAGATGGGAGACAGTCGAGGGGATTTTAAAGTTGCGTGCCATTACGCCACGACTGTTCCCCCCCCCCCCCCCCAATGCAACGACGGCTTCAGGTTGTTTTCTGTCGTCTCCGAATTGGACACACTCGAGGGACGCACCGCCATTTGATGGAGCGGAGCGCTCGCCTGCGCCTTACTCCTACGATTACATTGCACTCCCCCCCGACTGTTCGGCACGTTCTTGTTGAATGTCCCAGTCTCGGTGATCTTCGGCCGCGTTACCTGTCCCGGTATCGGGACTAGCGCGGTCGCTACCGCTTGTCCCTTGTACTCGGGAGTGGTTCGTGCACACTGACTTGCGGTCTGTACGACTTTTTAGGAGGCTGGCCTCCTTTACTTGATTTTCTTGTTTGTTGTGGGTCGCGTGCTCCTGCGCCAGGGGGAGGCGGGCCTACCCCCCGACGCTGGAGCGCGCTTCTTCCTTGTTACCTTTTTACTTTGTTCTGTTTTTGTTTATAGTCTATGATCTTTTTCTCCTTGTAATTTGTTATTTACTTTTTTGTTTTTTTAATAGAGCCTAGTCGTAGGCTGTCGTGAGTACGGCGACTTATGCACAAGTAGGCAGTCGCCAGATGGGCTCCTAAAAAAAAAAGAGGTGGTGGTGACCTTTGTTTTTGTTGGTTGTGACCTTTGTTTTCGTGTTTCTAGGTGACCTTTTGTTTTTGTTGTTGGTGGGGGTGACTTTTTGTTGTTTCTTTTAATTAATTTTTTTTATTGACTTTGCCTAACAAAGAGAGCCCCTTTTTGTAATTTATGCGATTGTGCCATCACTGGCGTCTGCCAGAAGAGGAAGTACAAATTATTGAAAAAGGTCGGACTGTAACCTTATATGTATGGCTTATGGGGTGTGTTGGTGGTGGGGGAGGGGAGCTGGCCCTTATTTTTAGTTTCTTTTAGGCAAATAAAAATCATCTCGATAGTGAAACTAACAAGGGCTTTTCCGCCAGAAAGTTCAGGGAGATAGGTTCGAAGTAAAAGTGGTGACGGTGGGAGAAGTGAAAATATGTGGATAGTATATAGCTCGAGTAGTGTAGAGACTAACTAAATGACACGCAACTCTCAAGACTCCGTCTAACCACAATTAAACCAGGTCTCCTTGGGGGCTTTGTAGCTATCACTGGCGAAAGGCGGCCTGAGTGATAGTATTTTGACATATGTAGTTCTGGAAGATGTAGGTGTGTGGTGTCGGCAAGACTGTTTAATATTTTTTTTAGATACTGAGAGAAATACGAATGGCGAATAGGTGTTTGATTGGTGAGGTATGGGTTCGAGCTCTGTTGGTATATGTTGATGTCCTGGACTTCCTGGCTTAGAATGAGAGGGATTTGGAGTTGCTGATTGAAGCCTTTGACATGGTGTGTGTGAGGTACTAAAAATGAATGAATATTAAGGTGATTGCGTTTAGAGATGGTGTGTGGTTGTGATATGAAAGGCCGTGGCGTTACCCTTGAACAAGTTCTAAGTATCTCGGATGTCTCTGAATGATTGAAGTGCAGAAGTCGATTGTGACATTGGAGACTCTGGGGCAAGTAGGGCGTTACTGAATGCTGAGGTTTCAGTGTGGGCTGAGATCTACGGGGGGAGGAGTCACAGGAACAAAATCTGGCTCTATTAAAATGTGATAAAAAATAGTGATAAAAATGATTTAAAAACCTCTATTAACTGACTATAAAACTTGAACTTTCTGTGAATGTAATTTATATTATATATCTGGAAGAATGGCGCGCCCGCCCGGCCCCACCATTCTACCTCGCAACAGACTCGAGTGTAGCATGGGCCAGCATGTTATTGATGATACCTGGAGGATTATGTACCCTCCGCCCCCAATGCCAGGTCTGTGTTTTGTTTCATCCGCACTTTGTCACTTCCTCCATCTTCACTTCTTCCCCTATCTCTCTCTCTCCTTGCACACTGTCTACCGGAGATGCCCCCATCAGTTTCTACTTTAAATTAAAATATAAATGAGGGTAATATTCAAGTTTGAAAGGAAGATTTAGTCAAGCAAACTAAAGTAATGAAGTTAAATACTTAAGGCATTTATTCGCAAAAGAGGACAGTGTAAAGTATGAAAGCACTTTCCATAATATTGAGCCATGCCATGTATAGTCAGTGTCTTAAATGTCGAGGATTTATTTTCATCCGCACTTTGTCACTTCCTCCATCTTCACTTCTTCCCCTATCTCTCTCTCCTTGCACACTGTCTACCGGAGATGCCCCCATCAGTTTCTACTTTAAATTAAAATATAAATGAGGGTAATATTCAAGTTTGAAAGGAAGATTTAGTCAAGCAAACTAAAGTAATGAAGTTAAATACTTAAGGCATTTATTCGCAAAAGAGGACAGTGTAAAGTATGAAAGCACTTTCCATAATATTGAGCCATGCCATGTATAGTCAGTGTCTTAAATGTCGAGGATTAAGACGAATATTCCGCATAACTTTGCCACTCTTCGGGTCTTCACCTGGGGCAACACAAGTTGCGACGACGTTTCTGTAGCTGTCAAAAGCTATAGAGGGCGACTTTCGAGGGACCTCACTTTTCTCCATATTGAGTAAACATTAAAAACACGGCATTATACATGCGATGATACGGTGTTGCCAGGCTTTACGTCATTTTTAGTCGCGTGCATGAGACTATAAGTTACTTTGTCGGTCCGTAGGTCATTCGGTTGGATGGTCACTGTTTTAGTTTTCAATGAGGGTTTTTTGGCAATAACATCATAACTATTCGGTCGATTCTAACGAAATTTGAAACCCTTACGTTGTTTTACATTCTTTTTCGATGATATAATTAACAAGGTCCTCTCAAGGCTAGTCCGGAATTATTGAAAGCTTTGAAGGTCATAAGTCAGAATAATTGAGAGCTGGCGACTTATTTCTGTTGACCTTGTTTTGTTTTGTTGCATTACATTTCTTAAGAAATTAAATAAATTGTGTTTTCAGTGTGTAAGAGCCATTAACTGTCAGATAGTACGTTTTTTAAAATAGGGATGGTTTGTTTTGTTTCTTTGTTTATCACATTTAAATTAAATTACTCTTTTTTTCAAGCCAGAATTGATTTTTCTTGGGGGGCGGGGGGTCGACCACGGTGGAATTGAGCTTAAAGAACCTTAAGGGAGTATGGTGGTCTCAACTTGGTGTATGGGAGGAAAGAGAAAGATGGTGAGAGCAGTGAAAATGGGCAATTTCATAAGGATGCCTAGTGTGCGAAAGATAGTGAGAAATGACATTGTAAGAGATATTGAGTGTTTAAGTGATATGAACATGAAGAACATTGGATAGAAATAGACTTGTAGAAAGAGTGTAAGAGAGTGAATGTCAGGGAAGACAGCGTAAAAAGAGAGTCTATTATGTGGATGAGTGAGAGAGAAAGGTCTGAGTGAGGATGAAGTGTATGATAAGTGTGAATATGAACCCTAACTGGACTCGATGCGTTAGTACATACATCCCCTCCCCCTTCCATATCAATATGAATGGACATTCCCGAGCGGCTTTCTGTTAGATAAGGCACAAATAGGGTGGAACGGGACAGATCATTTTATTGGCGTTGATGTGCGCAGAATCCACTTTCCTGGGTAGTTGAATTTGAATTCCTGAACTTAGTGTTTGTTTATGTGTATGTGTGGCTACCATTATGCACCTCATTTTTGACCGTGTAGGTGTCATGTGGAACAACAACTCATCGTCTCGACTTCCGGCGCCAGCTGATCCTTTCGCCTGTCTTCTAAAAGGAATTCTCTCCCACAGCGCTCCGCGGTCGTGAACTCTGTAATTTTAGGCATTGCTATCCGTCGACACCTTTCTCTAATTATTTTCTCCGCCTGTCAATTTTCCCTAACTCAGCACAGGGCTGATTCTAATCACCCCTCCCCGTTTTCTCGCACCGAGCGGGATGGGGACGAGTTCGTTCTTTTGGGTCCATGGAGTCGTTGTTCAAGCTTGTTCCCAAACGCTTATAATGGTAAACTAACGAAGAAAGCCAATGAGCGTTCGCGACTGCTGACCAGGAAGGAGAATGGATGGCCCTAGTACGGCTTTGCATCTGATTATTACACGCAAAGGGGAAAGGGGACAGCCAGTCATATGTGCTGGGCAGGGGCAGATTCAGTAGAGTTGCGCGCCTTCGCGGTCTTTTAGCACTTTTTCTTTTACCCTGAGTGGCCCTCACCGCTTCAAAAGCTTTCTCTCTCGATGTCTTGGTTGGTTTTTGCTCTTATTTTTTTTACTAATTAGAGAAAGTCATTCGACTGAAACGAAACTGAGTACATAATACACCCTTCATGCGATTCGGGTGAGCTGAAGTTTGCCATATGGGTTTAGGGAAGCGTAGCATCTTATGTCTCCTTCTTAGGCTTACTAAGGGCACTGGTTTGGGGATTCGGTAGGCCTGAAAAATATGACCCTTTCCGTATGGTTTCCGCTCCCCCCACCGATTCAGGATCTCTTGGGCGGGGGGAAAGTATAGAACCCCGAAGCAGAGAGATGATCTCGGCTTGGGAAAAGGGCTAAAATATGAATCCCTTGTGCGTTGGTGGGGAAGGGGGGGTGACAGCTGTCCATTTCTGATTTCTGTTCCGCATTCGAATAAAGAAGATTGTGAGAGAGAGTGTGTTTTTATGCTTTGCGGCTACCCGTGGAATTAATTGCATTTTATATAGTCTTATAATGACTATAATATAGTTATAGCTTTGAGTGCCTGAATGTTTGAACATCCACGTTTTGGAGACTCCTCCTCGTCCAATCGGGGTAATTACCCCATCCCTGCCAGGGACGGTCCCAGTTCCTCATACTCTCGCCATGGTCTTATAAATCCCCACTTTGAGTAAGACGTTACCTTGTCCTGTCGATTAAATCCCCTCCCCCCTGTTTATCCTTCTTGCGCGCCTATCCGGTTGCTTTCGGTCTATTACTCGGACTTTATTATACCTTCACACACTTTAACCATTCTCTGTCGGAAACTTCTCACAAACCATGGGAGAGATGCACTCGTTGATTTTAGACCCTGAGGGAAGCGGAATTCGCCTTTTTTAAGGCCAATTCCGCCTCCCTCTTATTGAACTGAAGGAATTTAATGATGGGTAATTTGTTAGTAATATGAACGGTATCATTTACCTCCAATGGTGGTTACTAGGGGTGTTGGTAAACGGAAAAATGTGTCACTATACCACACTCCCCACATTCAAAATAATCAATTAGTCCATCTCTTTTTGCGTCAAACGGCAGTTATTGACCAGCAAAGCCTAGGTTCCGTTTTATGGCTAGTCGTGAAAGAATGGGGAAGATAAGAGTCAGGAGGTCTTAGGAGGACCTTCAGAGTTAAAAAGGTTAAATATTTTAATATTTCATGTGCTTAATAAGTAAATAGGTGTTCGTCCATTCTATTTTTAGACGTTTATCGATGTGCTTTGAACTACAAATGCTGGCAAAGAATTCCAAGTTGAGACGATTTTTATAAGTAAAAAAGTTCCCAAGATTTTCGTCTAACGCCTTAATTTCAATTTATGTCCATTTGTTCGCGTAGTGTTTTCAGTGCGGTAAAAAAGGGAATCAAATATTATATTATCGAAACCATTCATAATTTTGAAGAGCAATTTGCCGCGAAGGCGCCTTTTTAAGCCTGTCATCAAAGGATCCGTTTTCGTAGCTCGGGGATGAGTCGCCCTTCGCAGTATTCTTCCTCCGATGCATCGATGTCCTCTAGACCTAAGTTGATAATTTCACAGGAAAATGACCCGAAACAATAAATATATTTTTTTCTCTCAAAACAAATCCGAGTTAAAATATAATGGAAATTAGCGAATCTTGGGGAAAGATAACAAAAGATGGCGGAACAAAATCTAAATGGCAACTTTCACATAATAAGAATTTCAAAATCATAGAATTGCGGTAAATTTAATCCTGTATATCTTTTGTACATTTGCCGGGCAACAACGAGCTTAGATGTAGTAATGCGTCAATTCCTAACTTTTTTTCTTCTTTCTTACACCGAATCATATCTTCTTTGGGGTGAAGGATGGGACATGGCAGAAAAGGCCCTCTTGACCTTTTTTCCTTCCTGTTACTGTCATTTCTCTTTGAGAAAAGGGGGGGTGGGGTAAATGCTGTTCCGGGACCGCCTCATAAGAACATAAGAAAAGAAAGAGTCTGGAAAAAGCTAGTCAATAGCCTACGAGGCAGCTCCTGCTCCCATCACTCAGTTCAGTCCCACCTAGCATCCTTATCCATAAATCTAGCCAATCTATTGCTAAAACTACAGGGAGGAGGCTTCTATCACATGACTAGTGAGCCTATTCCATTCATTTACCACTCGATTTGTAAACCAATTTCTACCAATCTCCTTTCTAAACCTAAACTTGTCCAGCTTAAACCCATTGCTACATGTCTATCATGTGCACTAAAAATAAAAAGAATCCTCCCATTGTCTACCCTACTATATCCCTTTACACACTTGAAGACTTGTTCACTCGGACTCTTCTCCTGTCTAATGTATGAAGATTAAGACTCTTAAGCCTTTCACCATAAGGTAAGCTCCTCAACCCATGAACTATCCTAGTCACCCTTCTTTCATTAACTCAAGCGGTTCCTCCTTTGGGCCCTCTCTTTGGCCGTTGGTCTCTTCTCATGTTCTTTCCTCTGTCGCGGACCATGAGATCGACCGAACTGAGACACTGGAGGATATCCGGCAGTTTCTCCAGGCGTTTGCCTCCCGTTCTTTTGCCCCAGCAACGGAAGAGTTCCTACTTCCTCCGCACCCCGTTACGAGGCCAAGCGCACTGCCTCTGATGAGGCTGGTTTGGTCCCCGAGTCGGCTGTTGGGGCGCCCTCCGTTTTGGTGCCTTCTTCCCGGTATTTGCTGGCCTCCTCCATTGGCATTAACGATGTCATTGTGAGGGCGGAGGTTCACTCGGTTCCTTCTTCTCATACCCTTACCTCTGTTCAGTCTTCGATGTCTCCTACCCCAGTTCCGTCTCCCTTGCCTCCTACCCCTGTTCCTTCATCTCCTTCTGACCCTGTTCCGTTCTCAACCTTTGTTCATGTTTCGCCTCATGTTCTATCTTCTTTGCATCTTAGTTCTCTCCTGTCTCTGATCGATCTTCCCTCCACGCCATGAGCTGTTCACGTTGGGGGTTTAGTCTGGCTCTCAGCTGTCGCTTTCCGCCGTTCACGCTGCCAAGTTCTTGCCGGATGCGTCCCTGGCTCACCGCGATTTGTCCCTTGTCCCCTTTGGGTCTTCTAGTCGTCGGGAACCTTCGACGGTTTCCGTCACTAGAATCCCGACGTTGGTGTCGAGACCACAGTAATTTCTGTCATCCTTCAGTGGAATTGTCAAGGGGTTCTTCCCAAGCGGGAGGAACTCCAGCTCTAGCTTTCTAGCGTTCGGCCCTTGGTGGTATAGTTACAAGAAAATAAGCTTGGGACTCCCCTTCCCGGTGCTTTCGCACTTTCAGGTGCTTAATTCAATCTACCCGCTGGAGGCGTCTCCTATGATGGTGCTTCTCTTTTAATTTCCTCTTCGCTATTTTCTGCGCCACTTTCCCTCCGTACTACCTTGGAGGAGTTTTATTTCCAAACTTTTAACTGTTTGTTCTATGTACATCCCCCCGGATTTTAATTTGAGTCGGTCTGACCTTTTAGAGCTCACAAGTCAGTTACCTACTCCGTTTTTATTACTTGGTGATTTTAATGCTCGCCACCCATCTTGGGGTGATACTGCCCGTAATCCCCGGGGTGGAGTGGTTGAGCCCCTCTTATTATCAGATTTCCTTTGTCTTTTAAATTCCAGCGATTTTACCTCCTACCATGTTCTGGGTTCCTGGACATGTAGGAATTGCGGGGAATGAGCGCGCCGATGAGGGCGCCAAAGAGTCCGCGAGGACTCTGCGACCGGACCAGCGTTTCGTTCTTCCTCACACCGACTACATGGCAGGAATAAGGGCACTCTTCGGACTGCTTGGCAAAGAAGATGGGAGACGGTCGAAGGGAACTTAAAGTTGCGTGCCATTGTGCCGCGACTGTTCTCATGGACCTATCCCCCAATGCCGCGATGGCTTCAGGTTGCTTTCTGTCGTCTCCGAATCGGGCACACTCGTGTGACGCATCGCGATCTGATGGAGCGCTCACCAGCGCTCTATTGCGATGACTGCGTCGTCCACCAGACTGTTTGGCACATTCTTGTCGAATGTCCCAGTCTGGGTGATCTTCGCGCACGATACCTGTCCTGGTTCTGGATGGGCGGGGTCGCTACCGCCTGTCCCTTGTACTCGGGACGAGTTCGTGCACATTGACTTGTGGACTTGTTGACTTTTGGGGGGGAGGCCGGGCTTCTCCCCTTTATTTAAGAAGGTTCTATTTTTTGTTATTGTTTTCTTTGTAGGTTGCACGCTCGTGCACCGGGGTGAGGGGGATCTCCCTCCGCTGCCGGAGATTGCTTCCCAATTGTTAAGTTTTTTCAATTTTTATCATTGTTATGTTTTCATATTTTTATTTTAAAGTAGCCTAGTTCTAGGCTGTCGTGTTTCCGGGGACTTATGCCCAAATGGGCAGTTACCAGATGGGCTCTATAAAAAAAAAATCCTACCATGTTCAAACGGATTCTTTTAGTGCTGTAGACTTGTCCTTATGTTCGCCTGACTGTTTCCTCGATTTCCGGTGCTCGATTCGAGAGTGATCACTTCCCGATTGTCCTGTCGGCCACCCTTCCTGGCCCGTGCCTTTCTCTCCCTCCTTGGGGTCTGCGGCGAGCAAATTGAGTTGGGTACCGGGAGGCTTCCTTTACCGATGCCGCCTTCGGTTCCTTCGATACCGTTGATTCAGCGGTCTCATATTTTCAAGGCTGCTGAGCGCTTTGTTCCGCGAAGGTGCCCTGTTGCGGGGTGCTCCACCGTCCCCTGGTAGTCGAGAGATTTCGCGTCGGCCATTTCTGCCTATCAGTTGGCCCATTCCCCTTATAGGCGGAACCCGACCCTCTCAAATAGGGTCGATCGGAACTGGGCTCGTGCCATCCGCCAGAGGACCCTCCGTCGTGCCCGCCGTTAGTCTTGGCGCTGGTACGTATCTTCCATCTCTTCGTCAACGTCGTTGACTCGGGTTTGGAAGAGGGTCAGTAAGATCCGTGGTCGCTACGCTGGTCATGCCATCCCCACTCTGGATATAAGAAGCTCGTTTGTGTCGGATGGCCGGTTGATCAGCGAAGCTTTGGCATACCATTTTGCTTTGGTGAGTAGCGCTGATAGTTATAGGCTGCTATAGTGTCTCGCCTTTTAGATTTTACCACGTGCACCACTGTTATAATGCTCTGATTTCCGTCTATGAGCTGCAGGATGCTTTGTCTCACTGGCTTTCCCTCTACCAGTGATGATTGCATCCACTACGACTTTCTCCGTCGTCTCCATCCCCACTTCGAGTTATTTTTGGTTGACCTTTTGACCTTTACAACCTGCTTTGGGTCAAAGGGATCTATCCGCCTTCCTAGCGTGTGGGGATTGTTCTACCCTTTCTTAAGCCCGGTAGGGACGGTTTGGACCCCAGTCACTATCGGCTGATTGCTCTTACGAGCTACCTCAATAAGTTATTCGAGAAGATGGTGCAAGTTCGCCTCACTTGGTTTTTGGAGTTCAACTCGCTCCTCTCTCCATTTCAGTGTGGTTTTCGCAGCGGCCTTAGTACTCTTGACCACCACATCTGTTTGGAAGACTCCGTTTTACGGACTTTTTCCTCCAGGCATCAGGTGTTAGAGGTGTTCTTATTTTTTTACGTCAGTTATATGATTGGGGTATAAGGGGCTTTTTACCTTTTTTTTATTCAAGAATTTTTATAGTCACGTAAGTTTAAGTTCCGTATTGAGGATGCTTTTCAGGCTTGCGAGTTCAAGAGGAGGGCGTTCACCAGGGGGGTGTTTTAAGTGTGACATGTTTCGCCTTGCCATTAATATTCTGGTGTCCACTCTTCCGGAGGGGGTTTTGGCTTCTCTCTTTGTGGGTGACTTGGCGTTGTTTTGTTCATCTCCCCGCTTTCCTTCTGCTGTCCGTCAACTACAGGTGGCAATTGATGCCGTGTCGGGTCGTGCTGTCTCCAAGGGTTTCCGTTTTTCGGTCACCAAAACGAAAGTCCTGCGTTTTTATCGTGGCCGTGGTGTCATTGGGCCCACCCCTCTCTTATTGGACGGCACGGCAATTGAGTATATCCCCGTTGTTAAGTTATTGGGTTTACGCTTGATAACAAGCTCACTTGGGTGCTCCATTTGCGTCGCTTGAGGGCTTCTTGTTGGAAGGCTCTGGATTTGCTTTGGGTTTTATTCCACATTACCTTTGGGTAGTGATAGGCGCACCTTGTGGTCGCTTTATTGGGCGCTGGACTACGGTTGTCTGGTGTACTCTTCAGCGTCTCCTTCGACCTTGAGGTTACTTGACTCTGTTCGTTTGTTTGGGGCCCGTCTTAGTAGTTGAGCCTTTCGCACCTCGCCTATCCCTAGTCTCTTTGTGGATGGTGGCGTGCTTTCCTTGCGATATCACCGGCTGCAGGTGTGCCTACGATTCTTGTTTCGTGTTCAGCTGTACCTTTCATCCCTAGTCCATGAGTGCCTTTTTTTCCCCCCTCCTCTTCGGCATCTTTTGATCGGCGGCCTCTGGTGCTCCGGGTTGGGGACCATCTCGCCTTCCTGGGTGTTCCCGGGTGTTGGCCCTCCCATTCCCACCCTCTCCGTGTTGGAGCGTTCGCCCTCCTGAGGTCTGTACTGCTTTTTGGCATTTCGAGAAAGGGTCTACTAACCCCCGTCTATTAAAGCACCTGTTTCTTGAACATGCGTGTTCTCATGCGCCCACGCGTTCCATCTATACTGACGGCTCGAAGTCGGACCTCGGTGTTGTCGCGGCTGCGGTGTCCTCCACGGAGTCCCTTTGGCCCGCTCCCATCCTGTAGCATCATTTTTTACCGCATAGTTGACGGCCATTCTTTTAGCTCTTAATTAGATTTTATCCCTCAATTCTTCGGATTTTATTGTTTTTAGCGATTCCTCAGCCTGCTTTGGTGGCGGTTCGTTCTTTTACGTCCACCCACCCTTTGGTTTCACGGATTCGTTCCTGGCTGGTCAGAAGTGCCTCCCGTTACAGGGTGGCGTTCTGTTGGGCTCCGGCTCATGTTGCGGTCCCGGGCAACGAGGAGGCCGTTCGGCCGCCCCTCTTCCCTTTAGGGATTTCTACCCCCTAGTCAGGGCGTATATCTTTCGTTTGTGGCAGAGAGAGGGGGATTCGTGCCCCCTTCTAAGCTGTCCCCTTATTAAACGCTCTGTCCGTCCCTGGTCCTCTATCTCTCAGCGACTCCGGTCTTGGGAAATTGCTCCTTGCCATTTGCGAATTGGCCACACGCGACTCACCCATGGCTGTTTAGTTTCAGGTGGAGGCCGAGTTGCCCCTGGTTGTCCCTTTTGCAGTGGCTCACATCTTAGTAGTTTGTCCCGCCTTGCTTCTCTTCGAAATTCTTGCTTTCCTACCCTTTCTGGCGTCCCCCCCTCCTGCTCGACTTCGCTTTCTTTTAACAGCGGACTCGCTTCGATCGTCCTCCTCCTTACATTTCTATCACGAAGTGGTGTTTTATCCCTTTTCTAAATTGTCTTTCCATTTTTGTGTTTAAATTTATTGTTTTATCTTTTGTCTTGCGCCCTCCCGTGCGGTTGGCGCATGTCATTTGTTTATTGCCCCAGCCGCCCTTGTTTTTAGATTGTGTGCCGTATGTCTGTAATTTAAGTGTTCGTCTGTCTGTGTTGTGCTTTTTTCTTTTAGTCCTTTCCTTTTCCCTATTTTTATTGAGTGTGTCCCACGCCGTTTATGACCTTATTCGGGCGATGCCGTTTTATCAGTGCTGCCATTGAGAGTCCATTAGGATTGGGCAGCCGCCACCTTGTTTTCCCTTAAACTAAACTACCATCGGCAAACTTGATCAGCTCGGTAATTATAACTAAGTCAAGACGATTAATATAAATCAAGAACAAGAACGTTCCCAACACCGACCCCTGATGATCCTCACTGGTAACATTCCCCACTCAGATTTAATCCCATCTATACTAACCCTTTACTGTCTGTCACCAAGCTACGACTGAATCCACCTAAAATTACTTCCATCGATCCCATGCTTTTTAAATTTATTCAAAAGTTGTAAATGTGTCACCCTGTCGAAAACCTTACTAATATCCAAGTAAACAATTTCATAATCCTCATCTATCAGCAACATCCTACACCTTTCTACAAAAAGACAGTAAATTAGTCAAACACGATTTACCCTTCCTAAAGCCTTGTTGAAATTCTTTAAATAGATTTCGCTATTACAGATTCCATCATTTTCCCCACCACTGATGTCACTCACTGGCCGGTAATTGGACATAATCGTTTTATCCCACTTCTTAGATATAAGTATCGCATTAGATTTCTTCCATGCTAGGGGCTCTTAACACATCTTTACATTCCTTCAAAATTCTAGGAAAAAATCTTTCACCGCTCTGTTTTACTAAATTTAATTCTATTTTTTTTAGACTTATCTCCTTTGTAATTAAAATATCCTCTAATTTCTCCTCGTCATTACCGCTGAAGATCAAAGTCCCCTCGGATACAATTAGACTATCCTCGAGTGTAAATGCTGAAAGAAAATACTTATTTAACATCCTAGCCATTGAATCACTATCACTCACTAACTCTCCATCTATAGTTTTAAGTGGGCCTTTATCTCTAGTCTTAGTTCTGTATAATTGAAAGAAACCTTTTGGATCTTCCTTTGCCACTTTAATTTCATAATTTCTCTTTGATACCCTAATTAGCTTTTCCATGTCCGGAGGTAGTTCATTGTATCGCTGTCTTAATTGATACTCAACCTTTTTTTTTCATATAAATGCCCCCTTTTAATGCCGATATAATGTTTAATTTTATCTGACGTCCATTTAAGGTCGAAGGACTTGGTTCGAATTTCTCGTTATGGAATGCTCATATTCTATCCGGCAATTTACTGCTTGATCATTATCTCATATTCCTGATCTACACTATTCCTCTTTACCTCAGGGTTATCTTCCCCTCGATTGCTCTCATTGACATCACATTACCTGACCCGACCTCACTAACTAGTCCCCAAACAACCGTCTCCATGTAGTTCCTCAGACCACTATAATCTGATTTTCTAATGTCTTGGATTTTAACCCTATTTATTCTACTGATAACCCTGTTCCATTTTAACTTAAATCTAATTTCGCAAATGGTCGCTATTACCCAAATTTCTCCCAATCTTTGTATCGCTAATATACTCTTCCCTATTTGTTAGAACTAAATCTAATATATTATCACCCCTAGGGGGTTGGTTTATCAGCATCATCATCATCACTAACTATAATTTAAGAAGGGGGGATTTTTTTTAGTATTCGAATAATAATTTCATCTTAGTTTTGGTTATAACATGTTTTTTTTAAGTTATTTCTAATAATTCTTTTATAATGTCAAAAAACAAAATGGTGAAGTTCAGAAATAAATATAAGTATCGAAATTTTGTGAATTTTTAAAGCCCAAAGAATTACAAATGGTGAAGTTCAGAAAATTTATTTTTTTATATCTTCTTCTATAACTATATTTTAGCAATTTGATATTTTGAAAGGGGGGAAATTTAGTTTAGAGTTCCTTTTTAAAATTATTATAATTGGCGAAGTTCAGGAAATTTATACAAATTTAACCATGGCTGCTTTTTTTTAGATTTTAAATTTTAATCTTAGTAGCGCTTCGCAAGCTCACCCCGTAGGGGGGGGGGGGGCGAAGCCATTGTCTGGTAACCTAAGAAAATGATCCTGCACCATAGTCAAAAATTCCTCAGCCTACCGATCCCTTACAACAGCTACCCAGTCTATATTTCGATAATTAAAATCACCCCTTTACTTCTTACATCCATGTTCTATCTCAAGAAGACTCGAAGCTTCCTTACTAAGATTTGTTGGTCTATATAATAATAATCTATGACAATTTTATCCTTTCCCTCCTTAACATCTAACCATAGTGAATGTGTGTGTCGGTCTTAATTGTAGTGATTTCACAACATTGGACATTATCTTTAATATAAATAATCACCCCCTTTTCCTTTCCTCCTATTGCTATGCAATCTGGAGCTCCGGTCGAAAGTTCTTTCCTGCCAAATCCACCTATGATGTTATCTCAATAACATCAAAATCTCAACATTCACATGCCCTCTTAACAAATACATCTTATTCCTTATAATTGTAATATTTGTGTAGTATATTTTCAATGTATCTCTTTCTGCTCTTATTATTACTAAACTACCTTCCTACTCATTTGCTCATTTCCCCCGACTGTTGCTCTCTAAATTTATCTGACTGTCATCATCCCTACCTGCCGCATCCTACTTACTTTGACAACCTCCCTTATCAAAATTTAAGAATTATAGGGCCGCGACCATGGTCTAGATCTTGTACCTAAATCCCTCTCGTTCTTTTGCTCTTTTTTTATTAGTGTAAAATAATACTGGAATGGTAACGATGGTGATGAGAAAGAATAAGCAATTGGTAGTTAAATGTCCTTTGCTGTCAAAATATTAGCGTATGGTGATTATGAATTATGATGAAATAATTGAAGTTGCTATGATAAACACGGGTTCCTCCTCATGAGCTTATGTGATAATGAGAGCTAAGTTAATAATAACAACTGTTCTTGTAATCCTCATCAGCCCGAATACTGCAATAGGTTGCGTAATTCATTTATTAGCTGGGGAAGAAGAGGAAACTTGTAACTAACTCGAGTATTTTTACTCACTGGGGGAAGAATGGGGCAAATTAAAACCGATAATAGGGAGAGGAAGGATAAATGGAAAGAATAGTAATAATGGAAGGTCGCAATTAGCAGATCAAGGAAAGATATTTTGAATCTCGAGGGATAATGTGAGCCAAACTTAAAGCCACTTGAACAACCTGAATGAAGTAAGAGTCAATGGGGAAAGGGCACGGACTACATTGTTTAGTCGTTAAATAGGCGTCTGATCCTGGGTGCTGTACACTTGTGCGTGCTTCGCGGTCTACGAGTGCCACTGCAGCGGTGCCATCTAAAGGCTGTGTGGAGTCAGCATGGCGGTTTGGCGTCGGGCTGATCTTAACGACAACATCTACCAGTTTGCCCGGAAAGTATGGTCTGCCACTTCAACCCCGCTAAAACTACCTTCCCTTCGCCTTTTATACTACATTACCCCCCTCCCCATGCACACCTATCATAATTCAGATATGCAAATGGAGTTGAGGCAAATTAGAGGCAACGAGCATCAACATCAGGGCCAGTGTGTGCAAGAGGGTCCATGGAGATACAAACAAAAGAAGTAGAAGGAGGTATCACCCTCACCCTTGGCTCCCTATCTGCCCTCGTTCCGCGAGGAAGGTCCCTTTGCCGGACCATCACCCAGGGTTTTGAGTTACTCTCAAGTTCCCCGATCCTTTTCCCTCCGGGGCACATTCGATTTCCCTTGTTCCTTCCGTTCACTCAGTGCGTCCCTTTGTTGGATGGATTACACCAGGTGCCTTCTTACCCCCCTCCCCCTGCTACATGGGGAATCTGTAAGAATTGCACGCCCTCCCGGTCCCAAATGTCATGCCTGCAAAGGGGGTGTAAGGTGTAGTATGGACCAGCATGCTGCAGCTGACATCTGAAGGATTGCTTTCTCGCGGGATGACGTACGGCTGTCTTACACACATTTCATTTCCTCACTTTACAGATACCTCCTTACAAACTTTTTGCAAGATTGCACAGCCCTCGTTGATTTTCGCTTTATTTTTTTCAGTTGCCCCTTCCCCATTCCATTCAAAAGCGGTGTTTGTGTAAGCGAAGGTTGAATGAATTGTGATAATTCCAGACAGGAATCCTGGCGTGTTTTTATTTAGATTTATGTCGAGGCCAGGTTTTTTTTTTCTCACGAGTAGTGCATTTCGGATGGGGAGGGGGGGCTTAAAAACCGGGTCCGATCGCTTTTGTCGACCGGAAGTCATAAAAAAGAGACCATTGTATTTCCTGGTTTTGAGATGTGGTTTTATTGTATCGAGTCAGAAATTTGTTGTGTGGGAGGAGCGGGGCCTCTCTGCCTTTTCTCAGCAGATTCAATTACCGTCTTGAATTGGACTTATAAAATGCCCTCTACTGCAGGGGTTCTTAATCTAGTGGGGCTGCGAAGGTCATATAAAAAGGTCAAACAACAAGAACTTCATTGAAATTAACTTTATGGCACAATTACAGTTTCCTTTTGTTTTGCACAAGTTAGCTGGTTGTTGATTTTATTCATCGAGGAGGCCATTAATTTTCGCATGTTAAAAGAGTGAAAAACGATTCTCTTTAGATAAAAGGTTTTGGGAGGCGGTTTTTTCTATGAAGAGGGCCCCTAGCTTTCGCCATATTCCCAAAGGGGTACCTGAATCAAAAATATTAAGAACCAATGAGAATCTACTATATTTTAATTCGAGAAGTATAGAGGATTTAATTTTGTTACTGCTTTCTGCGCGATACGGCCTCGTTGCTATTGCATTTCAAATTAGAGACGGAAAAGGAGCCTAGAATTACATATAATTCAACAAAAGGACTACGAGTTTAGATTAACCACAAAAGGATGCGGTTTGGGTCGCTCTCTTATTTATGAACATCGTTCAAAATGTCACCCATTTGTAAGCATTTTTGGAACCAACTACCCCATTTAACCCAATTAATGTGCTTACAGCGAGGAAGACTGGTCACCTTTGATGACCAGGAATTTTGCTGATGATATATATATATATATATATATATATATATATATATATATATATATATATGTGTGTGTGTGTGTGTGTGTGTGTGTGTATGTGTGTGTGTAAGATAATGGTAAACCATAATATTTGAATCAAGATTTTATTTAAACTATCGGACTAGTTTTGGCAAGATGACATTTTCAACTAATAATGTAGAAACTAGGCAAGCAACACAGTATATATAAGGTAAGACACATCCTAAACAAAATGAAACAGCGGGAAACAATCTGGGAAAAACTCGAGTGAATCTGGCGCGAATGACAAGCTAGACAAAATGAATTGGAACCAGAAACAATCTGCAATTTCATTGAACTAAAATACCCAATTCACCTCATAAATAGATGCCATTCGAAAGCACGAAAATCTTCTATGCCATCTCTACACCACGAAGGGACGATTTAAAAAATGTATTAGTTTCCCATATGCTCCAGCCTTGGCCCCCCTAAAATAATATACGAACGGAAATAACATAAATATTACATTCAAATATTCTAATACCATTCGAAAATCCTTGCCTAGACTGCGTCCAATCAATCTCGATGCTGGAGTATACAGCATACAATGCTATAATTGCAAATTAACACATCGGAGAATGGGGCCACTTTAATAATAGGATGAAAGAATGTTTAGCTGATATCAGAAGGTATACGAACTCTTCAAGTCTCTTTACGCATATGCAAAAGCACGACATTAGAATTGATTTTAACCATGCAAAAATCATTTATAAATCAAACAATTATATTGCGATGAGAATTGCGGAATCCATTATCACCAACAAAGTTGATAATTTCAATTTATCTGAAGGGCAATACAAATTTAACAAATATATATCGAATAAAGTCGCCAAACGTATTTATAAACCCCCGGATGCAATAGGTCTCTGAGATTAGTAATTAGTAGCATAACCACGGTTGCTAATAACAGCTTGTAGCCGCTTAGAGTAGTCTCCTAAGTACTTCTTACATGTATTTGTATTAATATTACTCTATTCCTCAATGCATATTTTCTTCAGCTCAGACATGTTGGTTGGTTCTCTTTTTTGGATTCGGAGCTTCAGTTCCTTCCATAGATTTTCGATAGGGTTCAGATCTGGGGATTGACTAGGCCATTTTAGAACATTTACACCATTTGATCTAAACTAATTTTGTGTAAGTTTTGCAGTATGCTTTGGATCATTGTCTTGTTGAAATATCCAATCCTGTTTCACTTTAAGAGAAGGCACACTTGGACGTAAATATTTCTTCAATATTCTTCAATAATATTCTCCATTCATCTTTCCTTCTATGGTTTCGATATTCCCAACACCTGCGGCACTAAAACAACCCCAGATCATGATTGAGACACCTCCATATTTTACTGTTGGAGTATGGTTCTTCGGTGCGTATTCGGTACCTTTCTTTCGTCATACCCTCGAAGCTCCATTACGGCCGAACAGTTCTATCTTTGTCTCATCTAACCAAAGTACGTTGTCCCAAAGCTCTGCAGGTTTACCAACAAACTCTTTTGCAAATTCAAACGATCCACGAACCTGTTTTCTTGTAAGAATTGGGGTTCTCCTTGGAGACCGTGAGTAGCCCATGGTACGAAGATATCGAGTAATTGTGTCTTTACTCACTGTAACTCCACTTACTTCTAAGTCACGGTGAAGTTCTTGAAGTAACCTTGAGTGTTTTACTGACCCTTTTTACTAATAATCTCCCTGCACGCTTGCGAGGACGGCCAGAACTGATCAGAGGAAGAGTAGAATTTTGAGACTTCCAGTGACGTATTATCGTTCCAACTGAACTCAATGGAACTACTAACTGACGAGATATTTTTTTATAACCAATGCCACTTTTATGAAGGTCTACAATACGTTTTCGAAGACCTTGATCGATTTGTCTTTGTTTCCCCGTCGTACGAATGTTTACAGGACGCTGTCTGATAAAGAATTACGCGATAGCTTATACCAGTCCCTAAGTTATGTGCGTAGATTAATGTAGAACGTTCTAGAAATTGTAAGAAGTTTCTCCTTCTCGAACATTTATGAGTAAGTGATAAAAATCGATGTGTTGTAAAACTTTTGCGTTACTAATTAATTGTATTTTCTTCGACAAAAAACTATATTGATGTTTTTGTATGGTCCTGATGATTTAATTTATTGTTTGAATACATATCCTGTCAGTAATAAAAGTTTCATTTACCTATCGTGCTTACAAATACATAAACGTCTGTTTTTCATGATGTGTTGTAAACTT